>OZ010589.1:40857533-40902533 GCA_963932145.1 Acanthosepion lycidas
AGATATAGATAGTTAGATAGATAGATAGATAGATATTTATCAGTAGGGTAAAATAGATAGATAGATAGATAGAGAGAGAGAGAGAGAGAGAGAGAGAGAGAGAGAGAGAGAGAGAGAGAGAGAGAGATACGTAGATATTTATCAGTAGGCTAAAATACATCCATAAATAGATAGGAGCCGATAGATATTTATCTGTTGAAGGAGTTAGATCGATAGATAGATATAGGAACAGATAGATAGACAGATAGATAGATAGGAACAGATAAATATTTATCAGTTGGGTCTGTATGTGTGTGTATAAAAGTAAATAAATAATCTGAAAAAAGTGAAAATATGCATAAATATATCGACCTTGTCAGAAAGTTGTAGAACATCAACGTAACAGTTGTCCCGGATAATATCGGAGCACTGGGAGACGTCCCGAATAGCCACCCGCAAAAGGTTAGAGGTAATGCTAGGACCCGCCGTGCCACGTACACAGGGTCGAATCATCTACATTCCATTGATACGAAAGAATTTCCATTCATGTAACTTCTTCCCAAGAACTGTTACCTTGTAGAACAGAAACCCGAGAGGATGTATCGCCGTTTACTACAGTCTTAACCTCTTCAAGTCTAGGATCAATCTATCCTATATATCCTCATAATATACATCTTATACTTCTTCCTGTTACGTCAATATAACAATCTCATTCAGCAATCCTCTTACTTGAATGGCTCTTGTGCCTTGCATTGGGGTAACATTTAGTAAAAATAGTGGAAATCAGAAAAAATATGTCGGGATCATCTAGGCAATTGCATTACAGAGAACAGGTGAGAACTAGGCTTGTTGTCACTTAATCTCCAATAGAAGTCACCGGTTAGTACTGGTGTGAACACTTAATGAGTTTATAATAATAATAATAGTAATAATAATAATAATAATAATAATAAAAATTTACCCATCATTAGCGGAACACTTGGAATAAATATACAGTCTAAAGAAGTGAAATTGGAGAAATTGACTTAAATCCTTAGGAGGAAACTTTCCTGCTATGTGATCCTAGGAGAAAGTTTGCACATATACCGGGTGTACAAAATATAAGAAACTGTACTGCTAAATACGGCAAGAACAATGCCAAAATTATTCTAAGTTTGAGCTGACTATATTATTTGACCTCCAAAATATAAACTTGTGTAATACAGCGATAATTCCATTGATTATGGTAAAGTAGATTACACATGCACGTATGCACACAAATATATATATGAATGTGTATATATATATATATATATATATATATATATATATATATATATATATTTTTAGAAAGAGACACACACAGAGACATATGTAAATAGATTCAGATTACTGCATAGAATTGCGTATAAGATCGACAGGTATCTACAAAATATTATAAATATGAACAGAATGAGATAGATAGATAGATACTAGTAGGATAATATATGTATATATATATATATATATATATATATATATATATATATATATATATATATATATATATATATATATATATATATATATATCAGTAGGGTCAGATACATCGATATATACGAAGAGAATGAGATATTAGTAGGATAAGATATATATATATATATATATATATATATAGAGAGAGAGAGAGAGATAGATAGATAGATAGATAGATATAAGTAGGGTCAGATACAACGATATATAGGAATGAATGATAGATAGATAGATAGATAGATAGATAGATAGATAGATAGATAGATAGATAGATAGGAACAGAATGAGAGAGAGGTTGACTCAGAATGAGAGAGAGAAGGAGTAGATGAGGGTGGGGAAATCAACTGATAATTTAAACCAAACATAAAAAGAAAAAAAAAAGTAAAGGTAAAAATGCTTTGGTGGCGATTGAAGATTTTACAAACATTTCCTTTTGTAAATTACGGCCTCATTCGACATGATCTTTAACTTTTTCCACTCGCCAAAATTCAGCGATGTCCTCCCACGCACAATTCTTATTTTAATATTCTGAATTTTCTCCGTATAGATCTGACATAAGCCAAACCCATGACTCCGTTCCCTAGCCACCCCCACCCCCACCTCCTATGGATATACACGTGTGTCCGACTGAATGTCTTTCTGTATTGGTCTGTGTATCACATGTTTCATACATCAGCATATTTGCATATTCCGTGGTTAGCCTCATTTTTACTTTAAGCACGTAGGCAAAGTTTACGTGGCACGCGCCCGCGCAAATATGTATGTGCATAGATAGATAGATAGATAGATAGATAGATAGATAGATAGGAGTAGACTGAGGCAGTCATAGGTACATAAATTTTGTGCGTACGTGAAAGTAGATATTATGTATGTGGTCACACGACTGAACCACTCCCCATCAATTTCTGCAACACCTCCCGTTTCATTCAGAAAGCGCTCTTGTAGTGGTATAAGTTTATGAATGAATATTTCTTTGAATAACGTCTTGTGATATCAACCGGCATCGTACCGCACCCCCACCACGCACATACATTTAATCCCACCCAGCCACCTACAACTAACTTACAGACAAATACGCACACGTATATGTTCAAGTATACTTCGATATATGTCTGTTTGCAGCAATGTAAATATGTGTATCTGTTTTCTTTGTATGCGAGCAAACATTTAGATATATACATAAATATTTAAACTTTATTAAAACGAAAGTGAAAGTGAAAGTTATAATGTGCGAATCCGTGTTGAATGTGATCATGCGTATATTTCCACTGACGTGCGAATGAATTCATATGTAGTAGTATATAACGGACAGAACAAGTCTTATCTTGAGTTAAAGCAAATTTCTCACATTCAGCATGACGTAGCACCGGTCCGTTGTTGTTGGAGGGAAATCTTTCAACAAATGTTAGCAGTCGTTGTCGTCCCCTTTTTCATTCTGCACGGAATTACTACATGCTATATCTGTTGTTTGGAAATAGAAATTCGGAATCTATAACACAGCTTTGTTTTTGACTATCTAGTTGTTCTGCTTTTAGAAAGCTTTGGAAAGATATTTTTTTTATAAATAATAGCAAAAAGAGAAAAAAAAAAAAAGAAAAAAAAAAGAAGAAAGTGGAAAACTTAAGAACCTGAATAATCTTTTTTAGAAAGATGTGAAAAGAAAAATATTGCAGAACTGGGAAAACAAAACCTAAGAAAAAGAAAAAAAAAAAAAAAAGAAGATCTGGCGCTAACAGAAGCCACTGAAATAATTTAAATTGCTTCCGCACCAAAAGTCTGCCAAATAAAAAAGAAATGAAAACCTAGTTTAAACTACAGAACCAAATATAATTTAAAGTTTCTCATACCAAGGATCTCACCGTGGATTCAACAGGAATCATTAATTACTATGACGTTTTTTCCTTTAAAAAGTACGATGTGATATAAAAGAGCGTTTTGTATAATGTTAAAGCTTTAAGAATATAAACGACTATATAAAAGAAACGATTATAAAACGACTATATAAAAGAAATGACTATACAAAAGAAAAGACTCCATAAAAGAAAACAGACAAAGAAATAAGAGAAATAAAAGCAGAAGATCTCATAAAATATCCAGTGTTAAAGTTAAAATTAAACCAAGAATCTCTACAAAAATTGTTGGTTAAACTTTACTACATTCTGACAATCACATATTTCCAGATTACTTTAAAAATGTTCAAAGGATATTTGCTTTGTATATTGAAGCGAAAATATTACGCAATTTCATTTTTTAAACTTTTCATGTTTGAAATCGATTTCATTGTAGATTTATATTGATCGGTAGATATATTTGTCATTCGAATATTTCTTTCCCAGTTATCACGTGGCTACATTTTTTTTTTTTTTTTACTCCGAGATAAAAGTAAAAGAAAAATGTTTGAAAAACAGATTGCCAATTAATAATGACCGGACCTAATTAATATTCAGATGAAGGTATTTAAACTTGAGTTTTCGAATTAAAAAAGAAAAGAAAAAGAAAATAATACTCACGTTATTTGAAATCTGTGTGACGATGTGAGAAAAAAAGACACAAAAATTCAACCCGAAGAATTGGACGACGATAGAAGCCTGAAAATGACAGATGAACACACAAATATAACTATTTAAAAATGCCACTAATAAAAATAAAGAATCGGATATATTTTGTCTGCGAGGAAGTTTAAAAGAACAGATATACAATCGAACGCCTCTGACAATAGTCAGTTGACAACAGAAGTCACCTGCTAAACCCAGGAAGAA
Source organism: Acanthosepion lycidas (assembly GCA_963932145.1). Taxonomy (NCBI): domain Eukaryota; kingdom Metazoa; phylum Mollusca; class Cephalopoda; order Sepiida; family Sepiidae; genus Acanthosepion; species Acanthosepion lycidas. The sequence continues at coordinate 40,861,763 of OZ010589.1, forward strand.
ATGACAGTCTTTTCGGAAAATCAGTTTCAGAAGTGGATTCAACAGGAATCATTAATTACTATGTCTTTTTTTCCTTTAAAAAGTACGATGTGATATAAAAGAGCTTTTTGTATAATGTTAAAGCTTTAAGAATATAAACGACTATATAAAATATATAACAAAGAAATAAGAGAAATAAAAGCAGAAGATCTCATAAAATATCCAGTGTTAAAGTTAAAATTAAACCAAGAATCTCTACAAAAATTGTTGGTTAAACTTTACCACATTCTGACAAACACATATTTCCAGATTACTTTAAAAATGTTCAAAGGATATTTGCTTTGTATATTGAAGCGAAAATATTACGCAATTTCATTTTTTGAACTTTTCATGTTTGAAATCGATTTCATTGTAGATTTATATTGATCGGTAGATATATTTATAAGAGAATATATATATATATGTAGTATATAACGAAATATATATATATGTAATATGTAACGAAATCAAATATTATTACTTCATAAAGACTGCCGAAATTCAATTTTTTTTCTTTTGCTTCTTTGATTTCATTTTTCTTAATCTTCGATATATTTGACCAGAATCCGTTTAAAGAAATTTTATGCCAAAAATTCTTCATCCAATCACCAATCTTCATACGGATTGATTATATTCGTTTCCTGAGATAAAGATCGTCAAACTTTCATTCATCTTTCTTTTTATTCGTTGGGCTACCAATGGGAGACAATCATTGGACGAGAAAAAAAGCATTACTGGACATTAAATGTGGTCACGTGGAAAATACGACTCTTTATAATTCATGGTGTCTGATGTATTGGTCTTAAAAGAAAAAAAATGTTTCCCTGTAGCTTTGAAAAAACGGATAGAATTCTTTCTCTGTTTGACGAATAAGGAAGCGTTTTTAAAAAGGAAATCCGGAAAATCGTCTTAACATTTATAGTCTTAACCCTAAACCCTAACTGGATAGAAGATTCGTGCTTTTCACAAGAAAACTTCGAAACTTTATAAGATCAAATAAAACGCAAAAGGAAGAAACTCATCCTTCACACTTTCAGATGAACAAATATATTTTTTAAATGGAATTGCTGATCATGTAGAAATATACTGTTGGCCAATATTTATTTTCAAAGAACATCACTGAGATTAACTTTCATATATCAACAACACGGATTTAACATCTTGATTAATACGTGACAAATTCAAGTCTTCACTTAAAAACAGAAACTAAAGTATAAAGAAAAAATTACGAAAAGAACATTTGTGAAAACCTGTTTTTCTTCGTGGCATTATATTACTTTTTAATCATTTTTTCTGTCGTAAGCACCAACGCGTCTTTAACAATATGTTCACTATAAAATACTCATTAAAACAAATACATTACTTTCTGTATTGTATTTTAGTTGGCATGTGCTATCTTCATATTTTGCCGTTCAGTTTAAGAACGCTAGCAAATGAGATGGGAACCCCGCAAATGGAGGCCAGACTATCAAAAGAATCATTTTTACTTAGCAGAGACGAATTACTGAACGCGTCTAACATGTCAAAGTTCCTGTTAGCCACGTTGCCTTTATTTGATATTTTATCCGCCGGAGGGAAAGTATCCAAAATTACCAAAGAACCAGAGACAGGGACCAAAGTTAAACACATCACCAGCCGTGGTTGGTCGTTATTTGGAACTGTTAAGAAACGAGACGAAAAGAGACATAGTACCAATCGAGAGGATAAGTTGAGAGGCATTAGGAGCAAGATTAAACGTCGCAAGAGATATTCTTGCATAGCGAGAAATCTGCTTTATATTCTTCAAGATTATAGCGGTAACGTTGTTGTTCTATCTTCCGGCTGTTCAGGAACGCTTATCTCCCCCCGATTCGTTCTTACTGCAGCCCATTGCGTTCATAATGGTCGTACGAGCCACAGGAACCTACAAGTTGCTATACAGGAAGTAACGTCAAGTAAGCGTGTACATTACGTAAAGAGAGTGACAGTACCGAAAGGTTGGCTGTTGGTCGGTAATTCCATGAACACCGAACGCTACGTGAGCGATTACGCTATTCTAGAGCTTGTCACAGCAGCTCGCGGACGACGAGAGTTCATGCCTTTACAAGCGCCCAACAGAAATATGCTTTCATTTGACATGTATTACATGGGTTTCTCTTTTCGCCAGAGGCCCAAGTTTGGCATCAACACGTGTCCCTGGGAAACGGGAAGGACATTTCTCAATCACAATTTAATTACCAGAGTGTGTGGAGCGGGAAGCGGACACTCCGGGGCGTCAGTCTTTACCCACAACAAGCGGAAGGGTTTCAGAATCTCAGGAATTGTTTCTCACGTACGCATCGTTAAGTCAAACAGAGCGCAGCACAATACAGACCAATGGACAGTTATCACCGCGCTCACTCAACCGAAAATCGACTTTATATGTTCGATTGTTTCACTTGATACCAGCGATGCACCAAATGCTTGCTCGTTTGGATCGAATTCTTTTAAATCTTCCAGATTGAATTTAATTTTTTGAACAAATTCTAAAAAAAAAGAAGAAAAAAACAAAAAAAAAAAACAAGAAAATAACAAAAAATAAAAATAACAGAAAAGAAGAACAAAGGTGGATATTTAAAATATGATGACTTTTTTATTTTTTATTTTTTGACAAGACTTCAAAGGTAGGATGACTGTTGTTTCCCATTCAGTTTGATCCTTAAACGTTCACACGTTTGTTTTTTTTTCTTTGGTCTTTTTTCTATATATATATATATATTTTTTTTTTTTGCATGAAATATTTGTAAAAAATATTCTGATACAAAAGTATAAGCCACATTTATTGAAGTCAAAACGTGTACACTAATTCGCATCAGCTTAAATACTTGAATAAAAACCGAAGATAATTATAACGTAACATAAGCGTTGAATATTTTGTTGTTCATTTTAAACATTTTTGCAATGTTTTTTTTTTCAATATACATGAAAAAAAAACAAAAAACGAATCATTCATAGAAGGGGATCAATAAGTCCGTGCCCAAATTTATAATTATTACCTGGATTTTTATAAGATATATTCATTATAAAGTGATCATTCTATGCGATTATTAAACACCACTGAATTACGAGCGATCGTCAGAGTTTTGTCTGACGATTGCAAAGGGCGTGAAACCCAGGGTCACAAACTCACATTAGTCCAACTAAATATATATATATATATATATATATATATATATATATAATTATTTATTTAAAAATATGATTCCAACGCTACATAAGACTTCCCATGTTTCAAAACAAGAGCCGAAAACTTCAATATAATTATTTGAATTAAATTGAATTAAAGTACTAAGCTCTGTTCCATCTTCAAGCGAAATTTTTTGGGAATAAATAATTCTTGAAATTTACGCGTTTTATAAGCATATTCATTATTATAATTAAAATTACTATGGTAACGGCTAGAGCAATTGTTTAAAGAAAAGGGGCGTAAGAGTTAATAATTTGTATCAAAATCCCAGTTACATTCAAAGACGTCAAGTCAGGCTAAGGTTGGGGTGTCTAAATTTAAAGCGGAAGATGACATCGTCTAGTCTGGTTAAGTGTCTATGGAGATTTATGTGTGTGTGTGTGTGTGTATTAATAAATATACGTATTTTCCGATACCGTTCGCACGACTCTGAGTTTCATGTCAAACGCAATCTTGAGGTGCTCAGTATGTATATATATTATATATTTGGGCAGCAAACTTTCTTTCAAACGTGTTTCGTTGAAAATCTGATGAGTGTTTTTTATTGAATTTTTCTAGTTTTTTTCGTTAAAATTGTCCATAGTATCTATCGTCCAATTCTTTAGCCATTTTCAAGAGGTTTGTTGTTAATTGAAACAAATTAATAACAATTAACAACAAAGCCCTTGAAAATTTTCTTTGTCATAGTCAAAGAATTATCTATCTATCTATCTATGGTTTGTTTTTGCCTTTCTTTTATAGAGTGTTTTATTTTTATTAATTAGTAAATTTTATTAATTAGTAAATAATAAAAAAATGTAATTTTTATATGTGCACAGAAACAGACAAAATTTGATTTTAACACACACACACACACACACACACACACACACATATATATATATATATATATATATATATATATATATATATACACGCACTCACACACACTTTTCCCACACTAGATACTACACTGATCACAGACAAAGGTGTAGGGATTCAATAATTTGTACGAAGGCATAGTGAACATACTGTCGTCGCATCATTTTTGACGGGTAGTACGCTCTTACTGTAATAATAGATGTAAATGGTGTTTTGTATGTTTTCGAATACAATAAAGCCCGCGGGACAGATTTTAAGAGAAAATTTGCAAAACAGGTTTACCGCTGGATTCCCCACAGTTTGAAATTAAAAATGTTTGTCTATTTCTGCTATTTAACTCAATAAGTGCGAAAATGAACGCAATCGACCCACCCAGAATTCCATTTTCCGCGTCGATATGATTTACATTAATAGCACACATGCTCCCAAATAGGTATTTAAATCCGTTTAACTAAAGAAATGCCCCCTTCTTTTCAGCGAACTAAATTGGACACGTATCGTAATTTTAAAATGTCATCTAAACTAGGTAATTGTAGAAATCCTATCCAGATTGAATTGTATTTTTCCTACCATTCCTACTATTCGTGAATTTGGAAAACATCAAATAGGGTTTGACCGTAAGAAGTTTGCTTTTACTATCATTGAGAATCCCCTTCTTCTCCACCCCCCAGCTATGGTTAAATAGCAGGACAGTCCGGGTTCTATAGTCTTGGATGGCAACTGGTCTACCGCAGAAAGAAATGGCAACCTACTGCGGGAAAGAACTTGCCTCGTCAGTCATGTAATGAAAGTGTATCACGCATGGCACATAACTGACTGATCATTGATAGAGTTCGGTGTTCGGGCCCAGCTTAAAGACAGGAATTGAAATGTTTTTTTTTTGTTTTTTTTTTTAAAGTAAGCAAAGCTATTTCATTTTGAAAACAGCCATTATGAATGATTTCTTTCTCCATTTTCCGTCATATTTGATCTAGCTCAGAGCTTCTTAAATATTAAATATTAAGACATGTCTTGCATCTTAGAGGCTTTATTGCTTTACTTGGGTTGAAATGGTTAAAAAAAAAAGTTTCTATCAATGAACACTGAGAAAGAGAGGTATTTTAGTTAAGCCCGTTTTGGTCAGAATTCACGCATAGAGTTACATTAAACATGTCCTTTAAATTTCGAAACTTTATCTCGTCTGGATACAGTCAAAAATTCGCGGTTCAAGTGAAACTCAAAGCTTTTAGCTATGGCTTGCGAAACTTGCTTGGTAGCAATAGTTTTTCAGTAAGAATCAGACAATATTATATTTATATTTAAAGATATGAGGAAAAAATACGAACCGCTTATTAACAGCGTTTATTTCAATGTGGTCCGAAGAGAGCATATTCGAACATTCAGAGACAACCGAACTCACTGCGCTATAAAATTGATAGACACTTTCAATAGACGTTTATTTGCACGTATGCATCTCTGGATTTACTCAGAGAGAAACAGACATACACAACCATAGAATATAATTTACCATTCAATTTATTCAAACAGGCCCTGAATTTTCGCATAGTACGATGCCTGGGTGTTCTCTCGGTGTCTTGAGCACATAGTGGAACTTGTACTCATCGCTAAAGATGCTAGGGAATGGTCGGTTTCCTGTATCGCTCCAGTAAGTACTGCTGCTATCCTCTTCCTTTACAAGAGTTAGACCAAGCCTAAAATGGAGTACTGCTTCCATATATGGGCAGGAGCTGCTCAGTCTTCACTTTTCCAGTCTCGATAGAGTCCCCCCACCCACCAAAACAAATTCCATCCTGCAACCCCTTGCCTGTCGCTACTTTAATGAAAGTGTTGAAGCGAAATACATTCCTTAGTGCCACCAGTTCTAACCTTCACGGCTAAGACCCGCCAAGCCACGCACATTGCAGCGAATCACCCTCATTCTCTTCCTATTCCGTTGTTGAGATATAAGTTCCACTCGAACAGCTTCTTTTTACGAACTGCTACTTTGTGGAACCGACTCCCAAGAGGATGCTTCCCCCATTACTACAATCTTAACCTGTTCAAATCTAGGGTTAGCCATTATCTTACCCATATATCCTCATAAACAGTTCTCCTTACCTCTTATTCTGCAACCCTCTACCTCGAGTAACTCTCGGGCCTTGTACTGGGTGAACATTATTAAAAAAAAATGAATTATTCAAAATATTTTTCACATTTTATTATAGATGGTATTACAGAACTAACATTCTGTTACATACTCTTTGAATGTCTTTAAATGCATATTATTTTGGCTGGTATGGACAGATTGCATGTGTTGATTATTATCTTATTTTTGAAGATGACTAGAGTGTAGTTGGCCGAAACTTCGGGTTAATAACATTTCTAATAATCAATGATGAGGACAATAGTTCGAATAAATTGAATAAGCCAATATATATTGACAGGTGCTCATCTAAAAAATATAAAAAAAAAATTATACAATGTATGTTAAGAGGAATTTTCACACTTAATGCATTTTATAAATTTTAAGTCGTTAATCAACTATTGTTTACACTATTGATCGTATGCTTCCAGTTGCTTTTGTTTTTGCCATTATATTTCAGTGAATCCATTCCACGATCTTTTCCCCTCCCCTTTTTTTTTTAGATGTACAGCCTGTGTAGTAAGAAACTAGGAATACATTTTTGTTGAAACTTGACTAATGCATGGAATAATAATGCAACACAAAATGTACTTAGAACAAAATGTATTGAAACAAGAAAGTGTACACAATATTTACATATAGTCTTTTGTATATTCCTGGGAAGACCGTTCCTGGAGAATGTGTTGACTTCCCTCTCTTCCCGGTACCAACCATATTTATATGGTCGGTACTCCACTATGCAAAATAGGTGGATCCTACCACAACAATTTTTCAAGTAGTTTCCAAGTTCTGGAATAAAATCCCTAAAAAAAAAAACAAAAAAACAAAAAACAAAAAAAAAAACAAAAAAACAAAAAAAAAAAAAACAAACAAAAAAACAAAACACAACAAAACAAAACAAAAAACAGCAATAACAAACAAAAACAACAACTACAAAAATACCGCATCTTCCCACACAGAAAAAAGGCAGTAGAATGAACCAACCGAAATATTGCAGTTGCAACCAAAGCTCCCAAAAGGATGAGATACGTAGTTCAAACAACTTAATGAATAACAAACAATTGTTTGAATAACTGGGAATAAATATCATCAATATTTCACGAACTATTATAATGAATCGGCCGATGTGTTCTTCAGCCTCTCTGGTATTATCAGAAATTTTGACATGAACCAAATCTATTAACGTAAATTCCAGCGATGTCAATTCTATAGCTCAAATATGAATGACAAAAATCACGTTTTATTGTGATCGATGGAAACCATACAGTGCCCAGATGTTATTTAATTTAAAACGGGTATTTTTCAAATTTTTCACCCCTCTCAAAAAGAGAGAAAACTCGGGAGATCTTTGCATCGATGTCACGATGCTACAACAAAAACAAAATGAAAGCGACGTATTATGTCTGTAAAAAATGTTAGACCAGGCATAGTGGCATACATTGAAGTATACCACTCAAAAGCGGACGTTTCCAAATATTTTGTACTTTTTTTTTAGTTTCGTTGGAAGCTATATTCATTAGCAAGGTGTTTTTTTTTTAATTAATTTTATTAACGTTATTTCAAATCAAAGATAAAACAAATATTTGACTCGTTACTCCGTAAATTAAAGTTGCCGTCGTTTTTTTTTTAATAACTGCAACTGAAATGCCGGTACCAGAAATATTCATTATTCAAAGTGGTATCTTAAATTTAGTTACGTTTGCCAGAAGATATCAGCTGGAGCACGCTCGGGCAATCTTTGTATAGTTTAAATTTCTGAAAAGATTAATGAATTATTTGATTCTCTATCCCCGTCTATGTCTGATTTATTGCAACATTTCATCAAAGACAAATATCATGGTAGAATTTCAGATAATTGCAATAAAAGGAATCAAGAGGAATAACTTATTTTATTTTGGGGTGGAGACAGAGTGGATTAAGGGCTTCGAGGAATCGGAGAGCTGAGTTCGAATTCCAGTCGAGTTCATTACATTCACTTATGTACCCCTGGGAAACGTATGAATCCATCGCTCCAGCTAAGGGTAAATATTAGGTTGGTGCAAAATAGTAGGACAGATTGGGTCATAGAGCCTTGTTTGGCAATCAGTCCATGTAAAGGAAAACTCTGAATTCAAACAAGCCTGGAGAGGGTTTTGGCCCGTCGGAATATCTTACCTTAGACACGCCACAACTGCAGTAGGCGGGTTGCTCCTACGACCCTAAGGAGGTACAAGATCCTTGATCGGGATACCCTCAGAACTTGGCTCTCCATAGCTTCTTTTATCGGTTTAAGCAATATTTTCTATCCATAACTGTCATGGATCCTTACCTACAACTACAGAATAAACTCTTCCTAACACTATGTATACTACGCCTCTCAAGAGAGAGAATCGAGCCGAGCTTCTCGGCTTGACGGTCGAACTCTCTGCCTCTGAGCAGAGAGGAACCCGGACGAGGCTCCGCCGAAGGGCAGAGTCTCGTTCGGGGAGGTTGACCAACCCCATCACGTTTATACGGGTTCTACGGGCATTTTTTGGCCGAGTCTACGGGCTCGGGAAACCCACGTTAAACTTGGCCTTGTGCCACATGCAACCCTCGTGGGTGGGTGGCTAGATACCGAATCGAGCCGAGCCGATAGTAGTTCACTCCAAACCAAACTGACAGTCATACTAACACCTTCCACATCTTGTATTATTATTTCGTGTAATATACCTTCATTATTTCTACTCTTGTGTTCCTGTTGTTCTTCCTTGGTCCTAACCTTGACCATAACATTAACATGCATTAGGTTCAGTGGGTAGGTAATAATTAATATGTTCCTCCCTGACCTCGAAGATTTCCAGTATGCCATGTGAGTATCAAACTCCGAGACCTCTTTCTTCATTATCAACATCCTTGTTTATCGCAAGCTCAGTCCATGGTATTCTCAACATTGACCCGAAGAATCATAGCTTTATTTCTTTGAATCGTATTCATCTATAAGAAAATCGTTCAGCATTCAGTGAACAATTGACTTGATTTCTCGCATTATCAGTGGCTCTTGCATCGTGTCTCACTGGCGATGGTTCGAGGTAATGCTTTCTCTATCATTGCGGCTGGCAGAGGATAGAAAAAAATATTGTTTATAGTTACTTTGTTCAAACTTTTTTTTCAGTAAATAAATTTCTCTATACTTCTATTTATTAGATTTTCGTTGACTTGTACGTATTATAATGTTACGAACACACACACACACACACGCACAGATATATGAAGACACAATGACGTATAGTGCAAACGTATATAAAGACGTATATAAAGACGTATATAATGACGTCTAGAATGACATATATAATAACGTATATGAAAACGTATATAATGACGTATATAAATATGTATATAATAACTATAGAAAGACGTATACAATGACATAAATTTGTGTATTTAGGCAGCAATCCTTCTTTCATGCACATTCCATTGAATACGACAGACAAGGTGCTTTGATTTAGTTTTTTATACAATTTTTTATGGGATCTAATAATTTTTTTCTTTTCAGATGATAAATAGAATAACATAAATAAATACGTATATAAGGACAGGTACAAAGACGTACAAAATGTTGTACATAAAGACGTATAGAATGACGTCAATCAAGACGTATACAATGACATATAAAAACGTATAAAATGTCGTATATAAAGATATATAGAATGCTGTATATAAAGACAGATAGAATGTCGTATACAATGATGTATACAATGACGTATATAATGACGTATACAATGAGATAAAAAAGACGTATATAAGGATGCATATAAAGATGAATAGAATAACATATATACAATGACGTATATAAAGACGTATATAATGATGTATAAGAACCAATTAGAGAAGCGCAGTCTACGAAAAAACAACATCGGTCGAAAACACCAGAAGACAAATAGAAGTAACGAGGAGGGCCCAAAGAAAAGCGAGAGGTCTTCATCCCTTGAAACCTTGTATCCTACCATGTGGTGATTGCGGACGTCTTTTTTCAAAGGACTCATTTTACACAGAAGGGAGTGTCGATGAGCAACCCAATACTCAGCAACGAGTTTCATTAACGGCAAATGGTATAATATTTATTCGTACAAATGTACAGAATGTGGCACAGGGCCGAAAAGTGGGGTTGGGGGAAAGGACGGTCTTCTGTCTTAATTTCTAAACTTAGCTAGTCACAAACACGGACCCAAACATACCAACAATAGTCTTAACACCAAAACAATACATTCACCCCTACCTTTCTTACTACATTCACCATAATACCCCAATGTCTCTATGAAATCCTAACTAGTCCCTATATGTACATTTCAAAGTCTGTGTGTGTGTGGGGGGTGTAATGGTATACATAAATACAGATAGAATGTCGTATATAAGGTCGTATACAATGACGTACATAAGACGTATATAATGACGTATACAAAGACGTATCTAATGACGTATATAATGACATATATAAAGGCGTACAGAATGATGTATATAAAGATGGGCACAATGACGAATATAAAGATGGCACAATGACGTATATAACGATGTATGGTCACGTGTGCCAAATAAACGTCGCTCCCACTTATTAATTTTTTAATTTTTCCATTCCCCCACTTATTCGAAGTCTCTGCCCGCTTTTATCGCTCTAAGCAATATTTATTATCCATTCCAGCTATTGATAGTCATCCTATTCAATGGACTGATGGAGAAGTTTTGTTTTGAAATGTGGTGAGAGACCATTTTAGTGGAAACTTTCTGCGATCGACTCAGTTAAACTATAAACTCTTATAAAATATTTATATTGTAACGTTGGCAAGACTTCATGGAAATATTTTCGATTTTGTTAAAGCGTTGCACTTTTTAGACATTGATCGGCATCTGTTTTCATTCTGGCTCCCTGAGGTCCTTTTATAGTTCGAAAGACTTTGTTTTTTCATCATTTCCAAACCACCCGGTTTACTGACGCCCTCCGCTAGCAGCTTAGACATGCGCAGTGTAACGAGAACAGTCTACTCCCGTAGATTAAATAAAGTTCTAAATTCGCAATTGCCCGTCGGATACTCGGACCGATATACACATGAAGACCGGAGGGTACAATCTACTGGTTTTTATTCCAATGTAACATTAACTTTTTGCTGGGATTTCTTATTTTTCCAACCCCCACGTTTATTACATTTTCTGATCCCCATGTATTATGATTAGTCCCTTTTATTTCGTACCTGATGCACAACCATAATATTAAGCATATTCAGATGTCACTACATTACTGAGAGAATTACTACATTCCCAAGCCAAGATACATGAATACAAAAACGTTAAAAAAATTGAAAGTTAAATCCATATGTTATTTAAAATACATAATGCATAAATTCATCCCAAACTAAAATAATTTAAATACTAATTTGAATTTAAAAAAATCAAAAACATCAATTACTTACTTTCGCTTATTAGACTATGAATTGTATCACTTTGTGTCCTCCATAGCTTGCCTGATTTTTCAGTTCACCTGATGGATATTTATAAGCGTTCCTAAACTTAAAAATTCTGAAAAACCACTAACATTTTTGCTCTTGTATGTAAATACTTGTCACATTTATATTAACATCCCATTTGCCTTGATATAGTCCCCCAGAGGACAAAACGCGTCGGCTAAGATAAGTTTTCCTTTTGTCTTTATTCATATTTAGAAATGTAAAAGCGAACCAAAATTTCAGCTTCAGTTTTTTTCTGAAAGTTCTTACCTCGCATGGTTGCGTAGCGTGACAGAAATAGAAAAGTTTGTCATGAGAAAAGGCCATCAACTCTCGTGTGAACAGTGCAATGCTATATGATATTGAAAAGGAATGAGAATATTTTAGTAAATTAAAAAAAAATATTCGTGATAAAACAAAAGCAAAAACAACAAAAAAAAACAACAAATGTAAAACAAAAAACAAACACCCCCCCTCAAAAAAAACAGACAAAAAGCATTGAAACAAATGAGTTTTTTTCTTGGTGCAGCAGGAATATATTTACTGCTTTTGCCCTACAATACATAGAAAAGAAAAAAAGAAAATTATTGACCAAAAACAACTTTTCACTTCAATTGTCAGTGCTTGCAGGATCTTCAATGTTTTGAATTTTTATGCATACATCGGAAATTTTCCTTCAGAGTGTAAAATAGAAAAATAAAAACGCAGATCAAATGTTATGATGTAGGTGCTATGCATATATATATATATATATATATATATATATATATATATACACACGTGTGTGTGTGTGTGCGTGCGTGTGTGTGTGCGTGTGTGGAAAATATTTACTTCTGACGTGTTTCGTCCTTCAGGACTTCATCGTACGAAACGGGTCACAAGTAAACTTTATCCACTTTTTCATACAATTTTCCCAATACTGTTCTTGATATATAAAAAAAAATTCGTTATCTTATATATATATATATATATATATATATATATGGTTTTAACTACATATATACATATGTGTGTGTGTGTGTGTGTGTGTGCGTGTTTCCGGTTTTGGATTGGACTTCCAGTTCTTTCTAATGTATTTCTCATTCCCTTTCACTCTCAGTACCCCGTTGCATCTTAGTAGCAGTATCGCCTTGCTTGGATTGAATTGACTAATATATATATATATATATATATATATATATATATATATATATATATATATATATATATATATATATATATAGTTTATTGGGCATCGATATTTCATTTAAAGAATTTGGTTAAATACCAATGAAACTACCTTTCTAATTACTTCTTATTCATTTTTTGATGTCTTTACTAAATTTCAGGTTCATATTTGTAAATGTTTTTCCAATGTCCGTGTTAGTCGTTTTTCATTTGTTTTATATTGTCGTTTAATTTTCAAATATCGCGTTTCACGTGTTCATTTTAAATGTGCAATCTCATATAAACTTTAAAAAGTAGCTATAATTACTGACGGCATTGAACATAAAAGAAACCAAATCAACATCAAATTGGAGAGCTAACATACTGAATATACAGTGTGCGATGGATAGATTGTCGTTTAAATTACGCAAAAATGAAAATAACACTGGCATCACATTTTAACAGAAATTTGATTAACCAATTAAAATTACATAAAAATATCTTAAAATATATAAGAGTAAATTTATTCATTAAAATCGCCATTGGCGGAGTGAATTGTGTCATGGTGGGCTTTTTTCTCACAGACGGTGCCCAACTGACCCTACTATACTGTGCAACCGACAAGATCAAAAACAAACAACGCGCATGCGCGAAATTAAAAATATAAAATGGCGACAATTTACCCATTGCACGCTGTATTTTTTTAAAGTAACTAATTAAATGGAAGACAAGAACACTCGCGTTAATACGCGATATTTAAAAGTGAACACGTGTAAAATGAAAACGATAACATAAAAATCAAAAGTGGTTTATAATGGCTAACATAAATCGAAAGTAATCAGTTACTGGAAAATTTATCTTAAAATATGGACATGAAATCAAGAAAATAAACAGTAACATCGAATATTAAATACAAATCATTAGCAAGGATCTTTTGTTTATATATATATATATATATATATATATATATATATATATATAAAATATATATATATATATATATATATATATATATATATAATATATAATATATAATGTATACCAATGTACTATCTCATCTTAATATGATATACATTGGGTCTACGAAGAATGAATTTAAAGCCAGATGGAGGCAGCATAAGTGCTCTTTCAACAATATAAATAAAAGAAATCAGACATCTCTAAATATTTTTGGCATTTGAAGGAAATGAATAAAACACCAAAAGTTAAATGGAAAATTATAAACAAAACTAGAACTTGTAAAACCTGGGATGACCCATGCCCTTTATGCCTACATGAGAAAGTACACATTATTAAGTTTCTAAATAATAAAAGTCTATTAAACAATAAACATGAGTTAGCATATAATTTTTTTAGAATCCATAGTCCTAATAAATAGCTTAAATACCATACAAATAAGATAACCCTTTATGAAGTCGTCAAAAAACAAATGTTACGGCAGTTTTTTTATATACACAAAACCCTTTCAGAAAAAATAAAATAAAAAAAATAAATAAATCTCCATAGACACGTAAACCAGACTAGACGAAATCATCTTCCGTTTTAAATATAGACACCCCAACCTTACCCTGACTTGACACCTATGAATGTAACTCTATACTGATACAAATTATTAACACTCTGTTAATTTCTATATGAACAATAGCGCTGGCCGTTATCATGGAAATTTTGATTTCAATAATGAATCTGCTATTAAAACACGCAAATTTCTGAAATAAGTTATCCAAAAAAAATTTCGCTTGAAGATGGAACAGAGCTTACTTTAATTTAGTTTAATTCAAATAATTATATTGAACTTCTCGGCTCTTGTTTTGAAACATGAGAACTCTTATGTAGCGTGTTGGAACCATATTTTTCAATAAATAATTATATTTATGCTCTACTTTTGTATCGAGCACTATTTTGACGATATTAGCTCCCGATAAAATAGTTTAATAGGTCGGGCACTGTGAGGAGTAAGGAACGAATTTGTAAACAGTCACTATTACTGCTGATAATGCAAGACTCTCTTAACGATTGAGTTCTCTATGTCACTGGTGTGTTTATGAAAAAATAAATACAAACAATTCGTCTTTCTCGCTGCCGGGTGTCGATGGCCTAGGGGTTAGAATCTCCGACTGATACCAAATCGGTTGGGTGTGGCTAGTGATCGTGTGTCTAGACACACTGATGAGCTGTGATACAGCGAAACAGCAGTCTGTCTGTGGATGACTATATATATATATATATATATATATATATATATATATATATATAGTCACTAACACTACTTTCAAAATCTACCACAACTCTAACTGTAGAAGTCATAACATAATTTACTTATTCGAATGCACACTATGCCAGAAACAATATGTGGGAAAGTCTGAATGACCCTTTCATTAAAGAATTAATAATTATTGGAAGCGGATTAATTCGGCTCCCGACGAAAGATTATTACCTGTAGAACAACATTTCCGCCTAAGAAAACGACGTTTTGATAGCCATGCAAAATTCACTATTATCGAAAGAATAGAAATAAATACAAAAGATAAATATAGGAAAATACTAGAAGAGCATGAAGACAAATTGATTTTGTGCCTCAAAACACTTTCTCCAGACGGATTTAACACCAAACTAAACAGTACAGATATAATTAATATATAACCCAATAGATAATATTTCTCTTTCACACATCATAATCTCTGCATGGTTGAATACACTCTACTGATACTACATAGAAGAGGAGAGCACCCATGAAGAGCCAAAGCTGACTCCCCTAACCAATCTCACAATCATCCACACTAGACAGACATGCTTGCAGAGGCGATGAGGTCTCCCACATACACACACTCACACAAATTTAGAAACACACACATCACATACTAAAACAAAACAAAAACAAAAACAAAAACTAATTGAAAACATACACATAACACACACATCCCCAACCAATAAAGCTGTCAAAATGACTAAGGGGTAAATCTGAGACTCATGAGCCCCACAGTCTCTCCTTAAAAGGACTTTAAAAAGACCTTTGACCAATACAAGGACTGACCACAAATTAACAGTTAAAACAAAAACAAAACAAAAAACAAAAAACAAAAAACAACAACAACAAATGAAAACTACAGGCAAAGTTCAGCTTTTTCAGAGACAGTCATTCCCCGGCTGTAGTTCACTGCAGGAATTTTTTCTCCTGATGATTGCCGTGCTGGCCGAAACTAGTCGACGTACCTAATTTAAAAAAAAAATAAAACAAAAATGTTAATATACAACCGAGTGTGTCTGAAATTTTAATTTTTAACATTTTATTGTTCAAAACACACACACACACACACACACACACACACACGTCTGTGTGTGTGTGTGTGTTTGTGTGTGTGTGTACAGCTCAGTTCTTAATACCAAACACTCAGACTACTTGATTATGTTGGTGAAGGCGTGAGTAGAGCAAACGCGAATGCAACGAACTCGACTGGAATTCGAACTCGACTGGAATTCGAACTCGACTCTCTGATTTCTCATTCCGAGCGGCTATCCATACATCACACGCACTTCTTCATCTTCCACTTCTTCTTCTTTGTATCTATCTATCTATCTATCTATCTATCTATCTATAGACAGATATATGTGTGTGTGTATATGTGTGCGTGTGTGTGTTTGGTGATTGTCTAAATGTTGATTTACGTAAAAACCGTTTGTTTTAGATAAACATACGTTAGATTTCTTAAAAATGCACTCAATAAAGGTTGGTGATGTAATATAGCATTTTTGACGTGTGCTTATAGTTTTTAAAATATTTATCAGTACTCCCTCAAACTACTTTCTACGTAAAGAATAATATTATTTTTAAATTAAGGTGAAATTTGTAAAATCAAAGTTATGGATTTAATTTTTTTAATCCGACATATTTTTATTAACTCAAAATTTTTCTCGAGTGCGCAGCGCGGTAGATGAAATAAATACTGTTTAAAATAAACGGAGCGTCTACTTAATTGCGGGTATCCACTAAAATATAACATTTAAAGTAATAAATATCTATATATGAAAAGTTGAAGGGACACTGGGATAATTCTGTAATTAGAAGCGCACCTAGAATTTTATTTCTTATGTCGTTATTACTCTACGGATGTTTTTCGCAACAGCATTCATATCATATATATTAGGTCGAAGTAATTTAATATATATATATATATATATATATATATATATATATATATATATATATATATATATATATATATTATAGATACAAATATTTAAGTAAATGCTCATGCTCTATTTATAATACTAGAAATTTTCATAGAAAATATTTGTCCTCCGACAGGATTCGAACCTGTATCCTATACGGAAATTTACTTAAATATTTGTATCTATAAAAGGAATGTTAAACATAAAAATGTCTTAAAATAATTGTCGGACTTTGTCCATGTCATATATATATATATATATATATATATATATATATATATATATATATATATATATATATATATATATATATATATATATATATATATATATATATATATATATATATATATATATATATATATATATATATATATATATATATATATATATATATATATATATATATATATATATATATATATACACAGTACCATAATTATTTTATATTCAATGTGAAACAAACGACTCATAAAATATTGCAAAACAGCCCCTCCTGAAAAACACAATGAATCAAAAATATTTTATCTTACCAACTAACTCTATCACATTTACAATCGAAAAGAATCTATATAAACTAAACATATCTGTTATTACTACAGCCAAAACAATAAGAACTTAGTCAATACTAAACAAATCCTGAAGGAGGAACATAATATACCAACATAAAAATCAGTCGTATTGTCCGGCTAAGAGACGATGAAGTCCTGAAGGACGAAACGCGTCACGAGTAAACTTTTCCCCCTGTCATACAATTTCCCCAATATTTCTCTCGCTCTCTCTCTCTCTCTCTCTCTCTCTCTATATATATATATATATATATATATATATATATATATATATATATATGTGAGAGAGAGGTAACGAAATTTAAAAAGAAAGTGTTACCTATTGTCCGAAAGTTAAAGATGTTTAGGGGACATAAGCCGGAATTAAAAATAGAGTCATGGGTATGTCTTGATTAACCAATTAAATGACTAGTTAGTTATTTCTATTTAGCGTAGATCTGACATTTAATTGGTTAATCAAAACATACCCACAAGTCTATTTTAATTCTAGCCTTATGTCCCCCACTTTAACTTTCGGTTTCACAATCACTTTCTTTTTAAATTTTTTTTTCCACAAACACTTTCTTTTTAAATTTCCTTAAAAATCATTTAATCACCAGTTACTTACCATCACCTGAAGAAGTACAGTCATAGTATTGAAACATGAAAGCTTTTGTGTATCGATTTTAAAAATGTTTTTATTATAATCTCTTATAGTAAAAATAAAATAATAATATATTGCTCTACTTTGTATTGAGCAATTTTTAAAAAGTAAATGCTACAAACAATGAATTTTTACCCCATCTGTTTTCTTCCCCATTTGTATATATATATATATATATATATATATATATATATATATATATATATATATATATATATATATATATGGTGATACTGGAGGTATTGGTATCCGTTTATTGATGATGGGAATGTTTTTTTAATGAAATTCCAAAATCGATCTTTTCCATGTTCGAGTATTAAATAAATGTAAATAGCGCTTTTAGAATTTCGTTTAAAAACATTCCCATCATAAACAAACGGGAATATTTCGAAAAAACTGGTTTTAAAG
The DNA here is from genome assembly GCA_963932145.1 of Acanthosepion lycidas. Classification (NCBI taxonomy): domain Eukaryota; kingdom Metazoa; phylum Mollusca; class Cephalopoda; order Sepiida; family Sepiidae; genus Acanthosepion; species Acanthosepion lycidas. Next base: position 40,880,361 of record OZ010589.1, read on the forward strand.
ACTGAGAATCTGATTAGAAGAATGAGATGATAAGCCCACTTCTTTATTCTTGATTAAGATGTTTCGAACATATCAGATCCTTATGGGTTCAGGAGTTTAAAAACTGCACCTCTCACTGAACGCTTACACGGCTTTGAAACGGATCTTCTAAACATTATAAATGATATGACTTTTCATATAAATTAAAATCTTCAACAGGGTTAATAAACTCTGTACTAAAGAATCTTATATCTTACTTAAATATCATAAGCCAACTTTTCAGAACTAACTTCCTACGAAAATCATAAACCCTACCAGACCGGAAGTGGGAAGGATTATCAAAGTTATCCTGGATCGGGTCAACAAACAGATCAAAAGACGCCTTGGGCTTATACTTTGGCTTGGTACCACAGAAGTCATTAATTGGTTTAGAGTTATTAATAACAAAAGCAGCTGCTCTTTTATCCAGTTTAATATTGTAGATTTTTACCCTTCCATCTCCAAGGATCTCTTTATATCTGGCGTTGGAATTTGCCAAAGAATATTCCAACATCTCTAGTGAAGAGATAAATATAATAATGAACTGTAGAAGATCAGTTCTCATCTACAATAAAGAAAAGTGGTTTAAGAATGATAATTACTTTGATATTTCAATGGGATCATTAGATTCTGCAGAGTCTTCTGATTTGGTGGGTTTATTTATTTTATATAACCTTACTCTTTCTGAAGATGTCAATGTTGATAGTATAGAGTTATATAGAGATGATGGTCTCATGATAGTAAAAATTCCACTAAAATTAAGGTAGATAAATTATGAAAATTATTTATAGAACTAAAAAGTTAAGATAAGTACTAATGTTAAACAAATAGATTTTATTGATGTTACGTTAGATCTCGTTAATGATATATTTCAACCTTATATGAAAAATAATGCCAACTCAATTTATATTCACGCCAATTCTAACCATCCCTCATCTGTAATCCAACATATATCGTTGCCTGTAGAACGTGGGATTAACAACCACTTATCGGGCAACGATATGTTTGATAAATATAGCGGTGTTTATAATAAAGTTTTATAGAATAGTGGTTATAATTACACTGAAATCAAGTTTAGAAAATATGATGCTAGTGGTCCAAATAAAAGAAATAGAAATAAGATCATTTGGTACATCCCTCCATTTAATAGTTAGTCAATGCTAGGTTAGGTTATAAGTTCTTCCAATTGATTGATAAATATTTTCCTAAAAGTAACCCTCTTAGTAAAATATTTAACAGAAACAAATTAAAACTAAATATTAGCTACACTAATAATCTTGAGAAGGTTATAAAGTTACACAATACAATTTTAAACCAATTTAATAATCTGGGTTATAATACACGTTCCAAGAAAATATTATTAATGATACTGGCCAATGTAATTGTGGGAATTCTGATCAATGCCCATTGTCAGATAAATGTTTAACTAAATCTCCTGATTATCTGTGTACTGTCTCTACAAAAGAGAATCTGACAGTTGAAAAATCCTATATTGGTAGTACTAATAATTTTTTTAAGTCTAGGTGATATCGACATATCCTGTCATTCACCCATAATACTTAAAGAAATCATACATCACTTTCTAAATAATTTTGGAGTTTAAAAGCTGATAATAAGATTCCTAAGGTGAAATGGAAAATTTTAAAAACGGCAAGAACATGTAGCTCTTAATATGAACCCTGATTTGTGTGCTTACATGAAAAACTGGAAATTATTAGATTCAATAAAAACTCCTTATTAAATCAAAGAAATGAATTAACAGTAAATTGTAAACATGGTTTACTTTTTATCTTACAATTTAGTAAAACTTTGGAATTCTATAATGCTTTTTCTTATATTTAATTGTACTGCGTTGTACTCTATAAGGCTTATCTTTCTATTTGTGAGATTAAGTTGAATTTAATATTATTTTGTATTAATCGCTTGGTAGTATTAGTAACATGTTGTACGGATGTAATGTTATTTTGTTGACATTTTACATTGATTGGTTAGTGTTATTAACATCTTATATGAAGAATATTTATTCAACGATTGCATATTAATTTACTAAATTATTCTATCCGTTTAAATTATTTACCAGTTTCTTAAAGAAGCTATTTATTTATTAACTATAAAAAAAATGATATAGGAAATTCAAAAAGAATATAACTTGTTTAGTATTTTGTTAAATTACCTCTCCACCCCATTTTTATTTCTTAGGAGACATCATTGTCTAGTTTGTATAATTTATGTAACCATTTGTACCCGATTTAGTTTATGTCTGGCTGCCGTTAGCTGCCAATTTATGATCCGTTTATAATTTTTATTTTTTTATTTTTGCTTCTTCGCTTAGTTTAAATTTAACGTAGGTCATATTTGACTGTTCCCGAAACCTTATAACCCCCATTTTTCTTTTTTCGTAAATAGAGGTTGTATTTTGCTTTTAAATCTAAATAAATCATTCACTCACCAGTAATTTACAATCACCTGATGAGATGCATTGATATGAATTGTGTACTAATGTTGTCATGTTTTCGGTGTAATATATATTGAGCCCTCTTTTAAATTAAATATTACGAACTTTGGAATTGTACTCTATTCGTTCTCATTTTACCTAGACACACACACACGTCTATAAAAGGCAGGATGTGTGTGTGTGTGTGTGTGTGTGTGTGTGTGTGTGTAACGAATGCACGGCCGCAATTTTCGACGGATTTGCACCAAAATTTACATGCACATGCTCCTACTTAGCTGAAAGCTGACCGACTTTGCATTTCCCAACTCCCATCGATAGTGGAAATAATCGATTTTTTCATGCTTCTACGGCAGTTTTCAAGTAGTTTGCGGCTATTTTGTACTGGCCAGAGTGAGAGCCTATAGCTGGCTGCCACGAATAGGCAGGAAGATTCTATTGGCCAGCGTGAGAGCCAACAGCTGACTGACACGAATGTTAACTAGTATACTAGCATGCAAAAAAAAATAATCGATAGCTGCATTCATCACAAGTGGGAAAAATTTAAATCTGCATTGCATTTTACGCCAATTGACTCATTCGCTTGTTTAAACTTAACATTGATTCTGATTTCACAAAACTGGGTTGGTTGTGAAAAAGTATTTGTTGTTAACATTCTTTTTTCATTCGCTTTTTCCAGTTACGAGTCCTTTTTTTTTTAAAGCTGATCGTTTTGTGTTCATTTTGTTTAGTTCTTTTTTCGTAATAGATTTAATGTTTAGTATAGAGCTTAGAAAAAAATTCGCAGTGTGAGATAGACAAGAAGTAAGGCATGTAGCAACATCAGCACGGCAAAGGGCACTCCTTTAAAGGTAAGGAAGGGCAAAAATATTTTAAGTCAAGTGATAGCGATTACTGTATGAGTCGTACGATTTTTGAATCAAGCACGGGCAACGCCGGGACATGCTGCTATATATGTATATAAAATTGTGTATTTGGGCAGCAATCTCTCTTTTATACACGTTTCATTAAAAACGACTGACAAGGTACTGCGGTTAAGTTTTTTATTACATTTTTCTTGTGTTCTTATAATTGGCTTTTTTCTGTACGTAAATTATGTAAAAAATTGTCCAAATGTTTTGTATGTCCGAGCTCTTTCGGCTATACTCTTAGCCATTATCAAGGATATCAAATACTCGGACATACAAAACATTATGTGTGTGTGCGTGTGTGTGTGTGTATTATCGGATGACTACTACTACTGCACAAAAGACAATGGTTAATAGGTTTAACATAGGAAGAAAACATTCATTCATTTAAATAATATGTTTAACGAACCATTCTTCGTCTGAAGAGAGTTACAAGATCCGAAACCCGTGTAGCAAATTATACAAAAATGAAGTATGAAAAATTCCACATAATCAAAAAGATTTACTGCTTTTTCTCTCTTTGAAATATACACCTTTTTTCTCGTTGGAACAACAATAATCTCTTCCTTATACACACACACACACATATATATATTGTGTATTTGAGCAGCAATTCCTCTTTTATACAAGATTCATTAGAGATGAATAACAGGGTACTGCAATTATAACTGTTGTTATTTGATGTAAAACAGTTTTTCTGAATGTTGTAATGTTACTTTCCTTATTTTATGACAAATAACAATAGCTAATCGCTGTACCTTGTCAGTCATCTTTGCTGAAACCGATATATATATATATATATATATATATATATATATATATATATATATATATATATGAGTGAAAATAGAAGTCAACACTTAGAGGCGACAGTCTGTTTCATGATATATGCAATCGTCAGGCCTGACGATTGTATATAGCATGAAACAGACTGTTGCCTCTAAGTGTTGATTTCTATGTTCACTTTTATATTTACACACGCTCTATCTCTGATATTGAGCACTTTATTCCATAAATATAGCACACCTTAAGACTATATTTCTTTATATATATATATATATGTGTGTGTGTGTGCGTGTGTGTGCGTGTGTGTGTGTGCCTTTGTTAATGAATACACGTATATCTACGAGATATCTCGTGCCCGATGAGTAAGGTAACCAACGAAACTCCAGTCACACATCAAATGTAGGTATATGTGTATCTATAAACATACATTTCTTAGCTCTACCTAACCACATTGAGCACTATTGTATCTACAACTCTTGTCTAAATTTAGTAATTATGTATTTGCTTACCAGCGTATGCACGCTAGCATACGCGCATACGGTCGCTAATATCCAGTTCTCTCATTTACCTAACCCTATACTTATATATATATATATATATATATATATATATATATATATATATATATATATAGTAAATTGGCTGAATATTCCAATGTGAATTTCGTAGTGCTGTGAAAATTATTGATGTATTGCTTGAAGCCATAGAGATTGTTATCACCCAGTATCCATTTAAAGAAGATATCGCCTATATATCTGTAATAGTGGAGAGGTTCTCTGTGGTATTAGGTTGGTGCAAAAATAATGACGTAATAATGTCGTTTTTTGACGTTATACGTCAAAAAACGACATTATTACGTCATTATTTTTGCACCAACCTAATACTTAATCTATTTCGTTCCAGGGCATTCATTATTTCGGATAGAAAAGTCAATGACTATCTGTGGTTTAGTTTTATAGTGATATGGCGATGTGGTTTTTGTTTAGGTATACCAGTACACCCAGAAATGAATTAGAAGTGGCAGAATATTCCGTTGTGGAATTTGTTGATGTATTGTTTAAAGACATAGAAAGTGTCAATATAAAGCCGAATCGTCTATGCCTCTGCGGTAGTGGAGAGGTTCTAGCTAGTATCTACTTAACATATTTCGTTCCAGGGCGTTCATAAATATGTTCGCGTAGCTGGAGGCCATTTTAATTCCCATCGCCGTGCCCGAAGAAAATTGTGGGCATTGAACACGAACTGGGTGAGTATGAATTTTATGACGTGGCGAGTGTTCTGTTGCAAGTTCTGTTCCTGGAAGCCATATAATAAATTCCTATAAGTTTTTTTCCCTCCTGGTGTTGGATGTTGTAGTATTGGGGTGTACCATCCATGGTCACAAGGAGTGAATCATTTGGAAATCTATCTATTTTTGTAAGAAATGGGTTGTGGCTTTTATTTAGTTAGTTTGATTATATTATCGTTTGTAGTTAAGGTTTGAGGATGTTGTCAATGAAATTTCAGATGTGCTTTCTTAGAGTTTAGATTCCCGAAAGTACCGGTCGACCGGGCTGATGGATCATAAGAGTTTGTATATTTTGTGTGGGTTTGTGGTAACATTCTCAACCGAGAGGTTGGTGGCTTTGTCTGTTATTAATTTAGAGATTACGCGTAATTTGGGAATGGTACACAATGTATCTGGTTTAGGCCTATCCAGAACTAAAGCATTGATTTCTGACTGTATACTATAGTCTAAATTGCTAATTAGAGCATAGAGATCTGATCTGAAATGTTTGATGGGATTTGGGGTGAGTTTTTCATAAATCTTAGAGGTCGACTTGATTTTCTGCTTCTATTATGTAATTTGTTGTGCTAATAATCATGATTAATTCATGCTTGTCAGTTTGTTTGATGATTATGTTATTGTCTGGATATATTTTACAGTAATTTACTAAGTTTAGCTTAGATGTAGTACAAGGACGAAAGTTTTTAAGCACCCAGTAAGAATCGAACACACTTCTCAGTCGTAATTGATAGAGCGAGACTGGCTATATAGCCCTGCGTTCTTGGAGGTTGTTATGTATAAATTTATCAATGTGGTTTCCGGAATTTTTAATATATGAACGAATGTGGCGATTCTCTATCCATTTCATGGGATCCAATATAACGATTTTTGTTATTTTTTGTTTATTCTATCATTGGTCATATAAGTTGGGTTTCTGTTACTGTTTGTGAAGAAGTATACTTTTAATCTAATTTTACGGAGAAAATTTTCCAAGTTCAACTCAACGGAGTTCAAATTTCTGGACGGATAAAATGAAAGTCCTTTGAATAGAATTAATTTTTTTTCCTGCCATCTGAACTAAAATATTGATAACATTAGACGTTTTCTTTTAGTGTCTTCATGCAAATGCCAACAAGAACGCCGAAAGTCCGATTCAAAATGCATTTTTAATATAAATTAAAACATTCTAGTTTTAAATAAGGATTTAAGTGTACTCAGTGAATACACTTCCCAAACAAAGCCATCTACAAATCCTCAACAAACCTAATCGTAGCAAACAGCTAGCTCAAACTACTAGATCTGAGCAGAAGTATAATACATGCTGGAAAGTATCCCGCATGTCTCACTTCATTTTTTAAAATTTTTTGTTGAGAAAAGACACATCTGTGTGGAAAAATTTCGTTTTTTAACATCTTTTCTTATCATGCTTCCATTTGGTCAAAAGGCCTACTAATATACAACCCATATTGTTAGTTATATTATCAATATTGTAATTTTTGTTGTTTATTATCTCTCGAATTTCTCTCATCGGCTTACTATATATATCCACACACACACACACACGGCCGTTTCGTCCTATATTTGAGACTCATCAGCAGTGCGCATTCACTACCGAGAATTGAAACCCGGACCGTTACGATATGACTGTACCCACGGGCACCCGGTGACGAAGAGGCAACGAATTAGACGAAACGGCCGTCCATTGCTTTCTGCATTCTGTTGAGGATTCTTTTAGATTCGATGAGTTAATTATGATTATCACAAACCCTCCAAATAATTTCTATCACTTGTATATCCTTGCTTGAACCGGCTTCTAATGCTCCAGTTAGAGAGGCGTGGTGATACTAGTTGTGGCTCGTGTTGGTACAGTCCTATGGGTAAGGGGAACTCGGATGAGTTCCACCACGGAATATGTGATCGAGCGGCGCTATATCGTCTAATTCGTTGCTTGTTCGTCAACGTGGTGTCCCTTGGTGCAGTTGGTATGACGTTTGTCTCCTATCATAACGGTCCGGGCTTCAATTCTGGGTAGTGGATGCTCTCTGCTGATGAGTTCTGAATATAAAACGCAACATCCGTCCTGTGCATTCTACTGAGGTTTCTTCTAGACTCGATGACTAACTCAAATCCTCGTAATCTCTATCATTTATATATATATATATATATATATATATATATATATATATATATATATATATATATATTAATTACATTTGCTTAATTAAATTATATCTATAAAAATAACTTATGAACACAACATATATGTCAAATATAATCCATTTCATAATATATATATATATATTTCATATATATGCATACATATATATATATATATATATATATATATATATATATATATATATATGTATATATATATATATATATATATATAATACTTGGCCACTCGTATTCGAGGATACCCGTCTATTAGGGCGTCTACCCAATCCCTATTGCAGACGCTCACTCAGGCACATTTGTGTTTGCTTAACACCCATAGAGCCCACCTGTGGTTTATACTGCAACTGTGCTGAGCAGACCTTAGTTACAGTTTCTGGGAGAGAGTGTGTTTTCTAGCGTGATCAACAGTTTGAACAAAGCCATCACGCTGAAGCTCTCGGCCACAATCGCTTGTCGCTTTGTGCTAGCACAGCTATCGACGGCTCTCAAGAGTTCCGTCTACCCAATTTCACTCACAAGACTTGGGTTAACCCGTGGTATGGGTTTCAGGCACTTTTCAAATGTACCGCACGCTGGGATCGACTTCGATCCATTCCGATAACACCAGGAAGTCTCCTTCCTGACAAATCGACCATGGTGAGATTCGAACCCGGGTATCATTGTCAGAAAGCGTCCACACACACACACACACACACACACACACACACACACATATATATATATATATATATATATATATATATATATATATATATATATATATATCACGATGTTTGACAATTTAATTTCCGAAATGTCTACAATGTGTTTCTGGGGTATGACTCAAACAAAGAGGTGTTCGCGATCACAGCTGAAAAATATTCAAAATTCCGTTTTCTTAAGACACAGACTACTGTAGTTATTTGTTGCCAAGTAGCAGAGAAAGTTGTTGATGATCATATTATTCTGCTGAGTGAAAAAATTCTGGAAAACCCGAATTTCATAGATAAGTCACTAAAAATGGTCGATGCTACTGATTTCCCAGTCGATCCCTTATTACCACTTTTAGCTCCTGATAAGTATTTTCCCCCTATTCTTATGGGCCTTGGGATTTCTGTGCCTTACTTCCCATTATATATCCCAGATTGTTATGATTTTCATTTATCGTTGTACAGAATCGGTATTTTCATTTAATTTTATTTAGCTGGTGTCATAACAAAAAAGTGGCCTGGTGTCACCAGTTCAAAGCAAGTACCTGGAATATAAACATTAAAGAGAAAAGTATACAAATATCTGTGGCGTATTATATAGTGGGATATTTTTAAAAAGTCATATTTAAATTTAATATTTATTTTATGCATTTATTTTATATAAAATATAATATTTTAGCTTTTATACGTTTCCAAAATTATTTCACATCATTAAGGAAATATTCTACTGTTACATTTCTTTTTACTTTTAATGAAAAATATTTAATATATTATTTAAAAGGAAAAAAAAAATGATATATCGTATTTTCTTTTACATGAAATGCATTCGTTACTTTTTTAACATGAAACATTTTGGAATCGTATCAGATTCTAGTTAAACATTTCACATTGCGGATTATTTAATTAAAGGTGAAAGGGCGATAAATACCTTTTAACTATCCTTTCTACCTTTTCTTTTTTCCTGACCCTGTTTTTATGTAGCGTTCTACACATAAAATTCTAGCAGAAAACAAGCTAAGCGGGAGGGATTTAAAGCTAGTTTTTGTTGAAGGATTAATTGGAGCCTTTGGCCCCCACAAAAGATCATGTTTATGAACCATGTATAAATAACCCATAGCGCTATCCCTAAAAAAGAAAATGGATAGGGTTATTTTTCTCTTTTCCCTCTTCCATTAAGCCTTGCGTCAGCTTCATATACAAAGCACTGTATATACAGTCCTATGAAGAATCTGTGCACTTCAACTGGAGATTGAAGTAGAAAACTGACAGTCACTAGACAGTGTTTATCCATATGTCTATACCGATATGCGGTCTGACAGTGGTGAGCCTTCTTACTATATAAATATAGTAAATTTTAATATATATATATATATATATATATATATATATATATATATATATATATGTGTGTGTGTGTGTGTGTGTGTGTGTGTGTGTGTGTGCGGTATTAGTGGAAAGTACTCAACATCTGTGATAGAGCTAATATATGCAGTTGCATGGAGAGTTGTTTGTGAACTTAGGTTTCATGCTTTCACGATCTTAAGACAAATCGGTTTATTTTTTTACAAAAGTGATCTATATGCTTTATTTGTTTTTGATTATTTGTGCGTGGTAGTAAGAGGGGGGAAATTTTTTTTCTGTGTTTGCTCGGGATGACACTCACATATACATAGACACACACGCACACACAGGCGTATACATGTTAGTTCATACATACACACCGATATTCATTAACTTGGATTAGGCGCAGTTACACATTAGTACGCTCGAGCACACATATGTACGCAATTTTCATTCTGTCTAGTTGGGTGTCAAGATTGTAGCGTTTCATATGTAGTAATGTTCTCTTATCAGGGAACAGGTGGGTGCGGCATTGGCGTTCTTCTGGTTGGCTGTTAGCGACGGCAGACATGCTCACATGCACTCACACGTACACTCATATGTAGAGGCACACCCGGACTCATTGATTTGGGTCTGTTACTACCACGTGGGTCAAGTTGGGTTCTGTCGGTACACACTGAGATGCTGCTTGTATTTTTTAACAACAATAACAGCAGCGGTGTTATTAAAGATTGTAATTATGTTAATGTTAATATTAGTTGTGATATTGTTATTGATATATTGACAGCAAACAGCTAGCTCAAAACTACTAGATCTGAGCAGAAGTATAATACATGCTGGAAAGTAGCCCGCATGTCTCACTTCATTTTTTTAAATTTTTTGTTGAGAAAAGACACATCTGTGTGGAAAAATTTCGTTTTTTAACATCTTTTCTTATCATGCTTCCATTTGGTCAAAAGGCCTACTAATATACAACCCATATTGTTAGTTATATTATCAATATTGTAATTTTTGTTGTTTATTATCTCTCGAATTTCTCTCATCGGCTTACTATATATATCCACACACACACACACACACGGCCGTTTCGTCCTATATTTGAGACTCATCAGCAGTGCGCATCCACTACCGAGAATTGAAACCCGGACCGTTACGATATGACTGTACCCACGGGCACCCGGTGACGAAGAGGCAACGAATTAGACGAAACGGCCGTCCATTGCTTTCTGCATTCCGTTGAGAATTCTTCTAGATTCGATGAATTAATTATGATTATCTCAAATCCTCCTAATAATTTCTATCACTTGTATATCCTTGCTTGAACCGTCTTCTAATGCTCCAGTTAGAGAGGCTTGGTGATAATAGTTGTGGCTCGTGTTGGGACAGTCCTATGGGTAAGGAGAACTCGGATGAGTTCCACCACGGAATATGTAATCAAGCCGCGCTATATCATCTAATTCGTTGCCTGTTCGTCAACGGGGTGTCCCTTGGTGCAGTTGGTATGACGTTTGTCTCCTATCATAACGGTCTTGATAATTAACAATTGATTTTAGTTTTGATGAACGTTAAATTTTTCCTAATAATGTTGGAAACAATAATAATAACAGCAATAAGAATAATAATATTCACAACAACATAAAAATAGATAATAATAAATAAATGAAAAATAAATATAATAATAAAATAATAGAAAGATAATAATGACAATGATAATAATGAAAATAGTTGTGGTAGTCATAATAATAATAATAATAATAATAATAAAGAAAATATCTGCCATAAACACCTTGGCTCTTCCTGTGGTGCAATACAGCTTTAATATCCTTAATTAGATCATAGCTGACATTAACCGAATGGACGTCAAAACGAGAAAGCTTCTCACTTGCTACCGCATGCATCATCCCAAAGCTGATGTTGATCGTCTGCATGTGCCCAGATCCGAAGGAGGAAGAGGATTAGTTCAACTAGAACTGTTTTGAAAAACTACAAAAATTGTCCTTCAAAGATACCTGGAAACCACAGAAGACTGGATGATGATATGTGTCAAAGAATATGAAAGTAATAAGCGCCTTTATTCCGTAATAAAAGAAGCCAACAAGTTCAAAATGGAGCCTCAAATGGATGCAGAAATACAAGTAAAGCACAATACACCGATTGAAGCCGCAAAATACATAACAAATGCAACCGACCAGATACAGAAACAATGGCAAGATAAACCGCTTCATGGCCAATAATCTACCCGTAGACAAGTAGACAAGCCCCGTACCCATCAGTGGCTACGTAGTGCAGGGTTAAAAGCTGAAACGGAAGGTTTTATCCTTGCTGCACAGGATCAGTGCTTGTTAACCAGAAATTATAAAGCACACATACTAAAATATTGTGTTGACCCAAAATACAGGTTCTGTGATATTTACCCAGAAACAATCGATCATCTTATATCAGGTTGCATGGTATTGGCACCCACTGAATATAAAACCCGGCATGACAGAGTTGGCCAATATCTGCACTGGAAAATCTGTAACGTCTACGGGAAGGAAACTGAAAGAAAGTGGTATGAACACCACCCAGACCCGGTTACGGAGATAGGACCTATTACAATTCTATGGGACTACACATTACACACTGACAGAACAATCAAAGCTAACCGCGCAGACATTGTTATTAGAGATCGCACACGAAAAGGTCCCTCCTTATTGATATGGCAGTCCCTGCAGACTGCAGTGTATCTTTGAAGATCTTCAAAAAGCTATCAAATTACAAGGAGCTTGAAATCGAAATCTCAAAAATGTGGCACATGGGAACATCAACAATCCCCGTTGTAGTTGGAGCCCTCGGATTGGTTGGTAAAGATTCCAGTAGACTCATTGAAGGGATTCCTGGAAGCCCATGCCTTAAAGAAATACAAATAAAATTGTTCTTACGAGTACAGCCCACACCTTACAAAGGGCTTTGTCTATGTAATTTTTTCTTTTTTTACAGCAGATGTCATGATGTCATTTCTAACCTTAGGTTCCTGGGTGGAACCCGGAAAGAAATGAGTACACATCAGAAATCAAAGGAAATAAAATAAAGATAATAATAATAATAATGACAATGATAAAAACAGTACTAATGGTGGTAGTAATGGTTATAAGGTAATAGTTCTAAAAGTTGTAACAATAATACTAATATCGATAGTAATAGTAATAGTAGTAGTCACAAAATAATAGTTTGAGAGCGTTAATGGTTTTATCTAATTGTATAGCGGTGCTTGTGTATGTGTGGTGGTGGTAGTGTTGGTAACAGTGCTAGTAGTGTTATTATTTCCTGTTGGTGGTTATGTTTTGGTGGTTTTATTGTTCTGGTGGTTTAGTGTTCAATCATTTTTTCGGTAGGTTCGTTGCAGTGTGTATAGCTTTTGTTGGTGTTATCCGTTTGGTTTTAACTGTGATAGTAGATATTTGTTTTCTTATCTGCATTTTGAGATTATTTCTGATATTTGGTTTAGTAATGTTTTTGTTGTGTGTATAGTATGATAAAGAAAAGAAAATTATATATACCTGAAGACCTAACATCTTAGACAAAAAAAAAAAAAAAAATCTAAGAAATTGCTCAACTCCCAGGTTAATTAGAAAGAAAGAAAAAAACTTCACATACAGTGCTGTTCGATAAACGTGACTCACCTGATTTTTTTTTATTAAAAATATTTTTTGTCTATTGTTTAGGGTGGGTTAAAATAATAATTTTTAATCTTACTAATATAAAGACCCCTTCTCGACCACCTCAGAAAAAAGTTTATTCACCCTAAGGTATTCTATTGATAATTATAAATTTGGATATAAATGAGATTCAGGAAAAAATTATGTGCCAAAAAAGTGACTCAGATATCGCATTCTAATGATTAAACTGGTAAATTTAAAAAGCTTTTGACAAAATATTGAAAACTATTTTACAATACACTCAGAACAATATTCTAGAGAAGTCTAGAACAGCTTAAATTAAATCTAGAGTATTCCAGAATATTCCAGAAATCCTCATGCAGTATAAAAACAGCTTGAAATAGCCACTCAAGTCACTAACCAGATGAAAGGGTCCAAACACACATCAGAAACACTTAAGGCATCTGTTATTGCCCTCTCAAAAGCAGGCAAGTCTACGAGAGAAATTGCAGAAATTGCTATAACCTCGCAATCAACTGTCTCTCGAGTGCTTAGGGTACATAATGATGCCACTCCTGCTTAAAGGAAGGAAACAAGGCGACGAAAGAAAAAGATTGATGATGGAACTGGCAGGGTAATCAAGAGAGAAGTTGTGAAGAATAGGACTATAACTAGCCAAGAAATTGCAGCCAGTCTAAGCGAAGTGCAAGGTGTTAGTCTTGCCTCTTCAACAGTCCGACAGAACAAGGTTACAAATCTTTTTAGAACAAGGCTACAAATCTTGTACACGAAGGTTTAAGCCGCTAATAAGCAAAGTCAACAAAGCCAGGAGACTTGAATGGTCTCACTATTACAAAAATTTAATCGTAGAAGACTGGAAGAATGTTCTCTTCTCCGATGAAACGATAGTTGAGCTAAATTCAAAGGATAAGGTGAGTCACTTTTATCGAGCAGCACTGTATATATAAAACTGGATACTGGGATCAGCATAGAGCGGTGACAGTCTGTTTTATAATTGAATGCAATCCGAAGCAATCAAAGATTGCGTTCAACCATGAAACAGGATGTTACCGATCGGTCTTGATTTCAATGTCCACTTTTATGTTTACATGCGCATTATCACTAATATTGAGAACTTTTACTATAAATATAGCATACATTAAAACTAGATTTTTATCATATATGCCGTGTGTAACAGCACAAATTGTCCAAATCGTGTGACAGCAAAATTGTTCAATTGTTAGATTAAGCTCTGAATCGTTGTATCTTAGAAATGATTAAAGATATCTTACTGGAATTATCCGAGGATTTATAACATTATTAGACTCTACTTGTGATGAAATAGGTCGTAAACAAAAATGACATTTTCATCACTAATTAATCATAGCTAAAGATCGGTAGCTCATGAAGGATTGAAATAAAGTTCATATATATATATATATATATATATATATATATATATATATATATATATATATATATATTCCAGGATCGTTTTCCAACTTATTCAAGATGATCTACGTCTTCTCTAGCCTTCTGAATTTCTATCCTGGAGTAACAAATTCTAACAAGTCCTTTTTCTTTGCTCTTTGGACAATCATAAATGAAACTCGTCTTATGAATTGAGTTGGGTCTTTTCTCATTGATCTCTTTAGATCTAAGTTGAAATGATGATCCCTCTTCTTGTTGTGATCTCCTGATCCAGTTCTTCTTTCTGCTGTTCCCTCTTTTTAAAATTTATTCACAGTTCACTTGATTGCCCTTGAATGGACTTTGAAAATGGAAGTCAGAGCATGAATGTTAGTACATTTACTGAAGGCTTAAATTATCTTTTTCCTCTCACCATTGCTCAGTTGGGAAGACAATGGGTCTGACACTAAAAACTTTTAACCTGTCCCAATCTTAGCTGAATAACTGAAAGGGTTTTTTTTCAGTTTTTTTCATTAAATAATGTAGACATGTTGTGTCCACTTATTTTTATATCGATCCTTTCCAGTTGTCTAATCAGTTTCTTGTTGTTAAGATGAAATTCAGGAAAGAAGGCCCCCGTAGTTTTTTTTTTTTTTTTTTTTTAAACTATGTATTTTCTAAGATTATCTTCAGGGCTAAATTATAAACACAAAAATGCTATTTTAACTGCGATAAAATCCGCATTCCGTTAACATAGTGATTTTTAAAAAACACGCGCGAACGTTTTCTGTTATAGTCATTTTTAGAATTTCTTAATTTATCCGTTGTAATTATGGAATTCTTCAGAAAAGCGTTTCAATATAAGGGCGCTGACCGGGAATTGGTAGAAATGTACAATGGAATTAGTATATAAATGTTATATGCACTTTGATATGTTGTTGCTATATTCGTAATAAATTTTGTTGAGTGCTGATTGGTTGATTTTGATATAGATGGCCTCGAGAATTTGAAGCTATTCTTTATTATTTATTATTATATTGGTATTGTCAACAAGTATTTTCCTGTATTGTGAAGATAGATAGGAATGTGTTTTTAGATGTTGTTTAATAGAACTTATAATCGTCAAATGAAGTGTAAGACGTTTTGATAAAAGGACATTTAAACTGATATACAATGTTGTTTTTTTCCCCAAGTCATTATTTGACAGAGAAGAGTTATTGCTCATCATTGCTTGCATTAAATTTTTTGCTTATCATTGCTTGCATTAAATTTAGTATAATATATAATTAGTTTTATTTTCTACTGGGATCAATTGGGAATATATTAGTACTTATGAGATTTTAGGACTTTTTCATATTGTTATAATGCATTTGATATGCTTACGGTTATTTGAGGAAATTTTATGTTCTTTTATATTCATGTTGATATTTCTAATGACTCGTCCAATTTGTTCAGCAATTATGAAATTAGGAATGTCATTATTAACGAGAGTTTAATTACATTATTCGGAATGTTGTCCTCACCTTTGTCGCCATGTTTCGCGGGAAGAAACTGTCCAAGTAAAATTTATTTCTCACCGATGGAATACGGTAGGGGAGAATGCTGATGGTTTATTACAATGTGAGTGGCATGGCGGGTCCTGGTGGAACCAAGGAATACAGTTCGTCCGAGCACTTTCCATGGCAGTAGCGATAGAGCAGTGAGAGACTTGCCACATGCCACCTGCGAGAGAGAGGTTGGAGGGTGGAAAATAATTTGTCATTTGTAAGCACGCTCAGGCGTTTTTTTTTTTTTTTTAAACTCTATAGAGACGGGAAAGTGAGGACTGAATAGCTCCAACCCAAATATGACAACAGTAGATCTGGCCCTCATAAAGGTAGAGGATTATCACAAGGAGACAGATACTTACTGGAGCGGTACAGTGAACCGACCTTTTTTTTTTGTACAACTGGAACTTTCTAGGACATTGTTGCCAACGCTTTGAGGTTATTTCTTCGATTGTATCTTTGGAAATAGGAATAGACTACTCGCTGAGCAACTGAGAATTTCTGTCGTTTGGGGCGATCTTTTTTTTTTTTTTTTTAAACCAGCTGAAGAAAATCAAGTTCAGTCGTTAACATTTAAGAATTGGCTGTAAGGTTTTTTCTAAGTTGCACAACGTTTTGCAAACAAACGATACTTTACATTATTTCATTTGGCTGAAAAAAAAATCTAGTTTAAACAAAAACTGACTTCAGGAATCCTGGAGGTCAGGACTAACCATCATGTCGTATTTTTCTACATAAGTTACCGCTATATACCAATTTAACGCCATCAATGTAATTTATTTGGCTGTAATACAGTTAAGATACCACCAACTAATTTTGTCTTCAATGATCCTTGCTGATCTAAGAGGCCTAATTTGTACATCTTCGGCGAGAATAATTGATTTCAATGCCGATAGCACCATCTACTAATTGTCTTGATTCTATACAATTCACTGACAACATTGAGTTGTATAGAATCAAGACTGTCCAGGACAAAGAAATTCTGATGTCTGTGCAGTTTTAGTTGGATTAGCCTCGCCTGCGATGGAAAATTATATATTTTTCTGGGTTTTATATAATGAGTACTATCGATCCATCATAGAACATAGAATATTTTCTCCTCCTCTTCCAAACCTCAGTACAAGTAGACTCACTTTTGTAACATATAGCCGCAGTCTCACCCTCACCACCCTAGTGTCATGGCAAGTTGATTGCCCCCACGCCCATCCGGCTTTAAATTCAGGCTTTAATTTCTCCTGGACAAGTAATCCAGTCAAGGCCCATTTTGCTCTGCTATTTCACTCACATCTTTGTGGGAAAAATAAGAAATGTTTATGTGATGAAGGCCAAGTTGAACGGGGCATGAGTACCCCTATATTCCGTGTCGATAGCCGGTACGCTACCCACACACATCCGCTTCACTTTGGCAGTTATCACGTTTTCACCCCCGACTCATACCGGCAAGTACAAACGTTAACGAGAGATTGACTAAGACAGTGATAAATAACCGTTCTAATGATGATCCATACCTGGCACGAACAGGTAAGCCAACGCTGCTATGAAGAGGAGATTGCAGCATTTGGCTGGAGGGTAGGAACGGACAGAGGCGGTCCAATCGGTTGGCATGGAGGAGGAAAACGACATTTGGAATAGCACCCTCCCAACTTTACCTACATCAGTACCACCCTCATTAACAATAATATTATTACTTGTAACGTATAATCTCTTGTTTTTCCACAGCACAATTAATAATATTTAATTAAGATGAATGATAATTCTAACATCATCTTCACTATTACGGTACAGTCTATTTTACTCTTTTTCTTTACTACTACTACTACTACTACTACTACTAATAATAATAATTTTCCTCTTTCCTTTACTACTACTACTACTACTACTACTTTTCCTCTTTCCTTTACTACTACTACTACTACTACTACTACTACTAATAATAATAATAATATTAATAATGTTCCCCCTTTCCTTTACTACTATTACTACTACTAATAATAATGGTTCTCTTTTCCTTTACGACTATTACTATTACTACTAATAATAAGTTACCTAATTTCCTTTACTACTACTACTACTAATAATAATAATTTTGCTTTTTCTTTACTACTACTAATACAACTATTAATAATAATAATTTTCCTTTTTCCTTTATTACTACTACAATTTCTACTACTAATGAATAATTTTCTTCTTTTCCTTCACTACAACTATATTACTACTACTATTACTAATAATTTTCCTTTTTCTTTTTCAACTACTACTATTAATACTAATAATTTTCCTTTACTACTACTACTACTAATAATTTCATTTTTCCTTTACAATATTACTACTACTACTACTACTACTAATAATAATAATAATAATAATAAGAATTTTCCCCTTTTCTTTTACTACTAATACTACTTCTGATAATAATAATAATAATGATGAATAGCAAGTCTAATATCATCTCCATTCGTATTCTATAGAAAGCCATCTCTCTTTAGACAATAATAAGAAGGAAATAATCGCAAATCTACAACTACAGTAGATACACACTTTTCATCTTTCCAATAATAATATTAGGTTGGTGCAAAAATAAAGTCGTTTTATCACATATGTTACTATGTGAGAATACGACATTATTTTTGCACCGACCTAATAATAATAATAATAATAATAATAATAATCGGAAATGACAAGTCAAACACTATCACTACTACTACAACTACGGTACAGTTTCCGCTATTCCTCTATATTTTAAATAATATTCACCCAATACAAGAGCCACTGAAGGTAGAGGGTTACTGTGTGGAGTTGTTAACGGATATAAACTCCTATATTTTACGACCAATAAGTGAAGCACAAACAAGTAAGAGATACCCGCAAATAAATCTTACTAAACTCAGTAGATACTTACATTTTTTTTTTACAATTCTGTACAAACACGGCTCTAAATTAAATAAGTGTTTTCTAGGACCTGATTAAATTTGACAACTCACGTGATGTGATCTCTACTCTGTCCGCGCGGTTGAACTTCAAATGACCTGGAAATAGGTCAGAGTTCAGGTTACTGAATACATTCCCGTGCAAAACTCAGATTGCAATTCGGAGCCGACCCATAGCGATAAAACGGCTCATCAGCAACAGTCAGCGACACACAGTCTGTGAAGGAGAGTCGGCGAAAGATTAACAGTTTAGATACGCTTTACCATGACAACGCGTTAATCAGCGATGATTTTTCTACATACAAGGTCGCGGCGAAAGTAAGTCCTATATCCCGTCTTTTTGTTCATTGTGCTTAAAAATGACCGCTATCGCACGCAGTCAGTCAGCAGTCACATACATGTTTCATTAGAGTTTGCACCACACACTCACACACACACACACTGGTGTACCATATCACTTTCCTCACTTGTAAGAATAAACTTCGAACTCTGCAGACTCTCTTTCGACAAATCCTTTCGAACAATCGAACTATTGGTTTCTTTATGGCCACAGGAAAAAACATTGATTTTTAATATGTATCTGACTTTATAAATCTTACTGTTACTTGGTCTTCTTTTTCTGTTGTATAAAAAATTATGTTGTATTTGTGGACACGACACTCGGATTGTATTTTTCCACTACAGAGAACCCTCCCTGCCTCCCATTAGGATATCTGATGCTCAACCCCACAAGAGTGCCTCTCTGCGCCTGCTTGGTCTCACACTGTCCGCTGACCCGTGGTAGAACAAATACATTGAATCAATAACTTCATCTACTGCAAGGAAAGTTGGTTCTATGTGCCGCGCCAGAAGTTTTTTCTCGCCTGAGTCCATCCTTCAAATCTATAAATCAACCATTCGCCCTTGCATGGAATATTGCTGCCATATATGGTCTGGAGCCTCCGATGTTCGTTTGAAGGTCCTCGACAAAATCCAGAGACGGATATGCAATGTGATCGGTCCTGATCTGGCGTCTCGTCTACAGTAGCTTTCTCACAGACATGCCGTCGCTTCCCTCTGACTTTTCTACAAATACTTTCACGATAATTGCTCCGACGAGCTACTTTCGCTGGTTCCTAAACTAGGTTGGCGTCTCAACCCCACCCTTTCACTGTCGAAACTGTTACATGTAGCTGTTTCTTCTACTCCGATAGTTTTATGTCTCGCACTTCCCGTCTGTGAAACTCCCTTCCTCTTACTTGCTTCCTTGATAGCAATAATCTTCAATTATTCAAATGTAATGACAATCGACATCATCAGATGCCTTCATCTAAATTCCCCGTCTTTCCTCTCCATCCTTTCCTCTGTCACTCTTCTTTACTCTTACTCCCGCTCTCTGTAACCCCTTGCGTGCTAGTGGCACTCCCGCCTTGCTTGGCGTGGAATGCTTAAAACAAATAGCATTTGCATCAATATTTCCTACTACTACTACTACTACTTATAGTTTCTACTTTGATATTAATAATAATAGTCATTCTAATATCATCGCCTTGAAAAAATATCTCCTTTCAATGTCTTCACACAATAATAATAATAATAATAATAATAATAATAATAATAATAAATAAAATTTCTTTCTTTTATATTTTAACCGTCATTTATTTTTGTGAACGACTTTGACGTTCTTTTTTGTTCTTATTTTTTATCAAAATAAAACGTCTTTCTATTTTGCCCTTTGGTTATAATAATTATAATATATTTAAATAAAATCTCTTTCTTTCTTTCTTTCTTTCTTTCTTTCTTTCTTTCTTTCTTTCTTTCTTTCTTTCTTTCGTTCACTTCTCATCAGCTCAGGGAAATTGCTTTTGATTTTGATACCTATTTATCCTTTTATGTATATTTTCTTTTCCCGCCATTGTCTGAAAATGCAATGAATATCATTGACATCTCATTTCTTAAATATAGAATTATATCCATTTGGAACAACCATAGTTTTTTGTTTTTTTTCCATATCTTGAATTTCTCTCGCGTTCAAGCAAAACCACTTCTGAGAAGAAACAAATAGGCACACAATTGTTAGACAGTCTGTCAATGTCGAGAGATCAAACCGTAAGACATTATGAACCGGGTTTTTCACATTAGACAAGATAACGATCATAGTGACATTTGCAGAGGGAAATATTTAATTAAGAATGAAAGAAAATGATATGAGTAACAAATAATAGGATTTCATTTCGTACGCATCACAACGAGGCATAGGATAACACGCTAATCACGCTAAGAAATGTCATGATTTCAGTTATAACCGAGAGTCGTGTAGCTTTGTCGTAGAATTCTAATTTAACATATAAACGAGAACGTAACATAAAATATTAACTTAGCATTTAAACAAAGTTCAACTGAATTCTTGTTGACGTACAAGCAACCTGATAATAACTGTAAAAGCTGTTTTTCACCATATCAGTCGTAGTTACTGTTGGACGCTATGCTTACTGATTGACTTTAGTCATTGAACAAATTTACTCTAGATTTAGTCTGTAACAGTAATATCTTTTTATTATTATTAGAATCTTTTTGCAACAGGCGTTAGCGAGGTGAAATCTTCATAGTATTCAGTATTGTTGAAGTTCGCGCTAAACTTTTTGTCGAGATTTGTAAGTGTGTCGTTCAATTTCGGAAACGAAGCAATGGAATTTGAATAAACTGATTGGTTGAAAAATACAAAAACCTATATCGAGGTTTAATTATTTTTTTCATTTTCATTTAATTTTATAGGACTTCATGGTAAACAATATTTTTTAAGAAAATTTCTTTTTTTTCCCTTTTTAACAGCGAAGTATAAATTCTTAGAATTTCGTCCTCTTGAGTTTGCAACATACAACTGGCTATGCGTAAATATTTTTTTCTGGAGCCAAATTCGAACTTTTTGAAGTGCTTGACCCTGTGATTTGTTTATAGTTCTCGCAAACGCAGGGCAAACTGGATTCTTGTATATATAAAAACAAGATAAGATATGCAAAAAACAATATTGCA
>OZ010589.1:40907533-40947778 GCA_963932145.1 Acanthosepion lycidas
GTTGTGGTGCCCTCCCTCTAAAGAGTCTATGTTGGACTCTTCCGCCTACTAAAATATTAGTAGGAGAGAAGGCCTTGGAGGAACAAGCGGATAGATTGAACTCTGGGTCAACCGACACACACTCACTAGTCGTGTAATACTCTAATGTTGTACTTACTGTTTAATATATGATATATATGCAACACTTGTTTTGTTATTTCTTAACCATTTACTTGGTTCCAACGGGATTTGAACTCAGCCCTCCAGTTTCTCATTCCGAATCTTTATTTATCACACCAGATGCACGGTTACAGCGCCTGGTATAGTAAGTTTTAAGACAATGGATTTAATGAGTGTCATTGTTTTCTGTATTATTTTAATGAAGGCAGTAATGCAACAAAAACAATAGGAAATATTCATGACTTTTTTATTCGATGAAGAGAATGTCTATAATTGTTTGCGATGATTTAGCAATTTGAAAAATTTGAGTGAGATTATGATAAACGTTGCTCTGGAAAGCCACCAACATTGGATAATGATCTTTTAAAGACAGGGATCGAAAGAGATCTTTTTCATAGAGCCAAATTCAAGACCCATCATATTAAATTATACGTGACCATTTCAAGTCTTCTGGAAAGAATTCTGAGAATGGACGTTGCGTTCCTTATAAGCCAAAGAAACTCTCATCTGGCTGTGTGTTTTTCTAAATTTAACAGCAAAAACGGCACATCGTGACGAGATTATTGTTAGCGCATACAATTAGAATGCTTTAATTTTGAGAATAACGCAAGATTCGAAGAAGGATAGTTTTCGTTGAGAGCTACAAGTTTCAATCGCTTAAAACCATTTTGTATCATTGGTCTGAGAAAGCGGTTGTACACAGTAGAAAGTTTTAAATATTTCTGAACCTGTTTGGTGCCAAGCATGACACCATATGAAAGTCTCGATTTTTAAGAGACTATTTAATAACAGGATTCGTGTTTTTTTTAGGTTAATGCTTTGGTTTTGTAGGAAGTTGGGCGAAATTAGCGCTGCTTCTTCTTCTATGTTTACTTCTTCATATCAAGTTTAAAGCATTGCCGATGTCGACTTTTCTAATAAAATCGAAAAGAGAAGTATTAGAAAAATTGGAACGAAAAGAGAATCTGAAAGAAAACCTTTAAAAAAAATTAAAACTTTGAAACAAACAGATTATTTTTAAAAGTGTATATTTCTTATAGAAATCTTTGTTTCTGGAAATTGAATAATTGAAATATATAATAGTTATTTAAATACACCCTCAACCTATTTTAACGTCCTGGGTATGACGTTAAACTACATCCGCGTCCTGGGTATGATGATAAACTACATCCGCGTCCTGGGTATGATGATAAACTACATCCGCGTCCTGGGTACGGCAATAAACTGCATCCAACAGCAAGGTCTCAGATAATGTTTTCAGAAAAATAATGTTGCCAGCTCTAAGTTTTTGAAACAATAATGTTGCCAGCTCTAAGTTTTTGAAACAATAATGTTGCCAGCTTTAAGTTTTTGAAACAATAATGTTGCCAGCTATACGTTTTTTGTAAAAAAAGTAATATTGTCAGCTATACGTTTTTTTGTAAGAAAGTAATGTTTCCAGCTATACGTTTTTTTGTAAAAGAGTAATGTTGCCAGCTATACGTTTTTTTGTAAAAGAGTAATGTTGCCAGCTATACGTTTTTTATTCTATACAAAATAGGCATTTAAAATTCATATAAACTGGATTTGGCATTAAATAACCCACAGGGGTTGATATGGCATAAAACCTAAACAAACAAACAAACAAATATCAACCTATTTTATTTTTATCCTAATGCTAATCGTAAGAAGGCCGTTGAACACTCAATCAGAAACCTTGCGATAAATTGTTTGATTTGCTTTTTTAAGGTTTATCAACCTTTTCAGGTTACTGAAATCCAGAAAATAGTTTTAAATTTTAAGTAGGCTTTTCTAGCTAATAATGATTTTATTCTATTAAATTATCCATAGTGGAATGATAGGACTCAGTCTGGCCTGTTATTTAATCTATAGCTGGGGGAGAATAGATGCGTTCATATCTTTCTCAATCGTATTTGCACGTAAGTGAAAGCAACTGACTCCACTGGGTGTGAAACTCGGATTAAACAGTATATTAAACAGTATAGAAAAATATGAGCTCTCCGGCACATTTTTTTTAATAAGATTTCTCAAATCCTCAGACCCGCAGACGAAAATAAATAAATATACTGTTTAAAAAATAAATGGTGCGTCTACTCAAATGAGTATTTGATGATGATTTCTATGGTACACTTCGATACAAATGATCGCCGACTATATGCAGAGTCTTTCAGGTTGAGTTTCGTAAATGTCCTTACATATGAAACTGGTTGCATTAAAATGAAGACAAGTGTTTCTGACACCGTAGTTGCGTGATTGCCTGACAATATTCAAGGAATTCATAGTTTACAAAATTTCAGAACAAACTAAATTAAATATAATATAAACATAAGGAAACCTTCTTCCGACCACAGCAAATATGTGAATATTTTATTAGAAGAGGCAAAATCAAAATTCTAATTTGCAACCCAGAAGAGACAAATATGAAGCAAAATGGAAAAAAAAGAAGCATTAGAAAGAGAAACAAATGAGACAAAACTAAAGAAAACATGCTTTTGGTTCTGGTGGTTATAAAAAGCTCTCTGTCTAACCAACATCCCAAAATCTGTACAAATGACCAAACATCAGGACTTTGTCTGGAATCCCTTTTTGGCCAAGAAATGGTCTGAGAACATTTCAGTACACTCTTCTATCAGAGCTACTTTTTTGTTTTTTTTAAAGGAAGAGGAAATTTTTCTGGTTCCGGTAAAAAAAAAAAGAAAAAAAAAAGACATACTTTTAAACTTATTTTACAAAGTGCGTTAAAACAGACATCCATGCTATTTTGTTTATTTATTTTCACCATCAATTGTTAAGAAAAATTAAAATCTTTTTCGCTATCTCTATCTATAAAAGGCAGGATATGTGAGTGTGTGTGTAACGAATGCACGGCCGCAATTTTCGGCGGATTTGCACCAAAATTTACATGCACATGCTCCAAGTTAGCGGGAAGGCCAAGACTGACTTTGCATTTCCCAACTCCCATCGATAGTGGAAATAATCGATTTTTTCATGCTTCTACGGCAGTTTTCATGTAGTTTGCGGCCATTTTCTACTGGCCAGAGTGAGAGCCAATAGCTGACTGCCACGAATAGGCAGGAAGATTCTATTGGTCAGCGTGAGAGCCAACAGCTGACTGACACGAATGTTAACTAGCATGCTAGCATGCAAAAAAAAGAAAAAAAAGAAAGATAGCTGCATTCGTCACAAGTGGGAAAAATTTAAATCTGCATGACACTTTACTCCAATTGGCTCATTCGCTTGCTTAAACTCAACGTTGATTCTGATTCCAAAGAACTGGGTTGGGTGTGAAAAAGTATTTGTTGTTAACATTCTTTTTTAATTCGGTTTTTCCAATTACGAGTCCTTTTTTAAAGCTGATCGTTTTGTGTTCATTTTGTTTAGTTCTTTTTTCGTAACAGATTTAATGTTTAGTATAGAGCTTAGAAAATATTCGCAGTGCAAAAAGTAAGGCATGTAGCAACATTAGCACGGCAAAGGGCACTCCTTTAAAGGCAAGGAAGGGCAAAAGTATTTTAAGTCAAGTGATAGCGATTGTTGTATGAGTCGTACGATTTTTGAATCAAGCATGGACATCGCCGGGCCATGCTGCTAGTTACTTGTTAAAACACAAGTTAAAATCATTTATTCATCATCAATTTTTAAAAGAAATAAAGAAGTCACTGAATATTTTAACATAACAGTCTTTGCAAATACAAAACATGCCCTTAGGTATGTTTATCTTGCCTATACATTTCAAGTGCACCCAATGTCACAGACCACAGAATCCATGTTGTCCAAGTGCTGCCTACACAACTCACACAACCACTGCACTGACGACGATCACAAGATTCCATAAACATGATGGTGACAATAAATAAACTTCTGTGTTAAATCTGTGTGTTGTTATTTTTGACATAACCTGTCTTCATAATAATAAAAATATCTACCGGCAGAATAACTTGGAGGTCTATTTTACAGAGGCCAGTAAAATAAGTTTAAAGACACGTTTTGTCTATTTTACTGTGACAAGCAAAATAGCCTCTTTTTGAAGGAAATTGTATTCTTCAAAAAACATTGTACTTTTGATAAATTCTATTTTTTCAAACTACAAAGTAAGTGAATCCTTTAGAGTGGAATCTGAAACATATCTAGATAATAAACTTGACGACTGTAAATCAGTGTTTGAGTGTGTGTGAATGTGTGTATTTAACACCATTAGCACTCTGCAGGTGATTTCATTTGATGAGCAAGGAGTTGTTCCAATTAATGCAGTGGTTCCCAAATGGTGCAGCACACCTTATAGGTGCAGTGGAATGAGATAGCAGATTGTTTGAAAGACAATTAAAGATTTAGAAACAGTTTCAAAAATTAATATGCCAAAAATGAATATGATTTCAAAAATTAAAATATTATTATGGATTACTTGTAATTGCATGCATGAGCCCCAGTATAAAATAGTTATAAATGATTATTGATATTTTTGAATTAAAACAAATATTAAGAATATAGTAACTAGTGTCCACAAATTGGAGGAGAGTGTTATCAATGATAATGTTCTGACTTTGAATCCGAAGTTATCTCCCCTTAAATATCTCACTCTGTTTTTCATTTTTAAATGTAATTTTTATCACGTCAAATTTAGTGAGGCGTAAGTAAATTTTCATTCTGAAAATGTGGCCCAGAGAGAAAAAAGGTTTGGGAACTACTGTGTTAATGCATGTGTTTGAATTTTGAGGTTGTTGT
Organism: Acanthosepion lycidas; assembly: GCA_963932145.1. Lineage (NCBI taxonomy): Eukaryota > Metazoa > Mollusca > Cephalopoda > Sepiida > Sepiidae > Acanthosepion > Acanthosepion lycidas. The sequence goes on from OZ010589.1 coordinate 40,912,415, forward strand.
TACAACTGATGGTGAAAATAAATAAACTTCTGTGTTAAATCTGTCTTGTTTTTTTAACATTACCTGCCTTCATAATAATAAAAATATTTAGCAGCAAAATAGGATGGAGATCTATTTTACCTGGAACGGCAAAATAGTTTAAGAACTAAAACGAAGAAAGCCCTTCATGTCAGATGAGTACCAGTGGTATCATGTAACCCAGTGCTAACTGCCGCAAGGTCGCCCACTGGCTACTAAACCGGTCGCTCTACCAGGCTTTTTCTGGTGAGAAGGTTGTCTATAAACCCAGCAGGATAAAAAGCAACGCCAGTCAAAAGTCGGATGAACGTTCGTGTAGGGTTATTGGCGATGTAAGACAATAGGGTAGACTGGGCTCCATAGCTGTGCATGCAGCCAGTGAATTGTTGACACGGCATCGCCTGTCAATTGGCTTCCCAGACTATAGTCAACGGCCAGGTTAGAGCGTTCCTCCGGTGGAACCAACAGCCGTGTGCCTGTTGGAGGACATCGGCTGTAGTTTGACCTGGATAGAAATGAACTCCGCCAGATCTACTTGCTACGCATGAATGAAAACCTCCCCGGCCATCAATTCAGATATGTGGAGCGAACTGGTTATGTGCTCAACTGTGCAGCGACCCTACGACCACATCTGGTCATAGAACTGAATGATGATGGTTATGCTGAACGAGCTCAGTCTTCCCAAACACCTATAAATCGAAGTAATTTCTGATATGTCAAGCCTTGTTTAGGAACATTTTATAGCTGCTGTTGTAGTTAATGTTTAGATTTGCATCACCAGCAGTAGTGAATATTACTGACATCAAATTAAACCGACTCGTTATTATTTATAAGAAGACCGTTGACTTATTTATGATGCTGCTGTACGTTCGAATTCGTCTTGTTCAAGGCGTCCGGCAGATTGTCGGATACATATTTTCCAGGATCTAAACAGGATCTAAACACAACCTGGGGCTGATGGAAGATGACCGAATCGACTACCAGCTGGAAGGATGAAGTAGCGATTCAACCACCCAGAACGACTAGAAGTATCAAATAGGACGTAAAAAAATGGAATCGTCTGTTTATGTAAATAAGCGGAGTTGTGGAGAGTTAACATTGGGTTTTAACCGCGCGCTAAGCTCTTAGTGCTTGCCGAACTCGCTGCCTTCGGCAGAGAATATCCCAGACGAGGCCATGTCGAAGTGCAGAGACTCGTCTGGGGAGGTTGACAAATCCGACTCCGTTATTACGGGGTCTACGGGGAATTTTGCCCGGACCTACGGGCTCGGGTAAATACCGAGTTAGCATTAGGTGTAAGCAGGACGCTAAGCTTTCAGTGCATGTCGCACTCTCTGTCTTCGAGCAGAGAGGATCCCAAACGAAGCTATATCGAAGGGCAGAGTCTCATCTTGGGAGGTAGACTAACCCGACCTCGTTATTACGGGGTCTAAGGGGGATTTTTACCCGGGCCTACTGGCTCGGATTTGCTCCACATAAAAATCGTCCTTGTGCCACATCCTGCCTTATGGGGGTGGGTATATACCGATTTAGCTTAAGTCAATTGTACCTTCGTATAGTAAACCTCCTACTTCATTACTTATCTACGAGTTTGTCTTCCTTATTTATTTCCCTCTGTTATCTCGAAAACACGAAATACAGCTAGCGACCCTAGATGACCCCTGGAAAACATTCACACGCGTAACTTGCAACAGTTAATAGGTACATTTGTTAGTGACTCAACATTTCCCAAAACATAATTCCTTTTCAACACCACCAAAAACAGAGAAGCCTTTCTCCCCAGGTTGATATATTTAATGATATTTTCAATGTCGTTACAAATTGTCTTCGTTTTTATATTCACGGAATAAATCTGTTCCTCATCACCTTTCGTTATCTTTCTGTTACGTTTTGTGACCTCTGTGGACATTGCTATCAACACCCAGCGGCGACATTCTGTTTCATGCTTAGACATAATCATCAGGCCTGACAATTGTATTTAAGCTTGAAGCAGACGGTCGCTTCTGAGTTTTGACATTAATATCCACTTTTATATTTCCATACACTCTCTGATATAGAGCACTGTAAACCATAAATGTAGCCTACCTTAAAACTATATTTTTATCATATATTATAATTATTTTCTTTTTAAAAATATGATTCCATCGCAACACAGAAAATCTCCATGTTTCAAAAGTGAAACTAAATTTAATTATAAAATTAAACTTAAAATCCATAGTCTCGTTCTATTATCAAGCGATGATAGGAAATTGTTCTTTCTTATTATTTTAACATTTATTAGGTTGGTGCAAAAATAATGACGTTATAATGTCGTTTTTTGACGTATTTTTTAACGTCAAAAACGACATTATTACGTCATTATTTTTGCACCAACATAATATTTTTATCATATATATATAATAAAGTAATTCATCAAGTCTAGAAGAAAACTCGACAGAATGCAGTGGACGGCCGTATCGTTCAATATTTAAGACTCAGCAGTAGTACGCATCCACTGCCCAGAATTGAAACCCGGATAGTTGCGGTATCAGGTAAACGTGAAACGAACTGTACTAATGGCCTCGATGACGAAGACGTAACGAATTAGACTCGATATAGCGTCGCTCGATCACATATTCCGTGGTGGAACTCATCCGAATTTCCCTTACCCATAGGACTGCATATATATATGAAGCCTGTAGCCTAGCACAGTTATTAATTTTGAACCGAATGCTTCAATATATAATGTTCGGGATATAAGATTAATCGAGAAACTTTTCGGTTAATTGCATTGACAAAAAGAAGATAATGTTCAGAATATGTGTTGGGCAAAAAATAAACTTCTCCGCGTTTGATTACGCAGTTAAGGATGTAGCTACGTTTGTATATGCATATATATAAATTATGTAGACATGTACTTCCGCTCTTTCTCTCTGTCTCTGTCTATATATATATATATATATATATATATATATATATATATATATGCGTGTGTAGGGAGATCAAGTTTCCTTCTTCCACTACTTCGTTTAATACCCCAGTAGTCTATATTGTGAGCCTGCTAAAGGAGTAGCGTCAAACTGAAGATCATTTGAGGCGTGAAACTGATAGTTACTATAAAGTGTTGATTTTTATGTTCTCTCTCTCTCTCTCACACATACACACATATATATAAGAGAGTGGGAAACAGAGTGTGTGTGTGTGTGTGTGTGATGGCGTGAGGGGAGATATGCATCCCGTTCTATTGGTGTGTATATGAAAGCAATTATTTGTAGATATTCGGATATTCGTTTTCTCGACCTTTGTCGATATCCGGTTTTCAACGACGCGTGTCAAAGAGCTCTTGTGTTTAATTGCCACCGCAATATCCGTTGAATGGGTCTCACTTTGTCTTTCCTCCTACGGGAGAATTAACTGAGAGGGGACACAGGAGACAAGGTTTGACCAACTCTAAAAGAGGCGCACCATTCAACAAAGCGACCAGTTGGGGGAATTTTTTTTTCAATTTAAGTTCTGGCCAAGTATGCATCTCGTCATACTTCTCATATTCTGTCCATCGTTTCCGGTGCTGCTTGGAAAATTTAATATAAATTCACACCGAACATGTCTGGACTTTCATTCTTTTATTTATTTATTAATAACATATTCTTTAATCTTTAATCTTTATTCTTTATTCTTTAATCTTTAATCTTTATTCTTTAATCTTTAATAATAATAATAATAATAATAATAATAATAATAGCCCCGGTGGTATGGTTATTTGTTGCTTTTATCAAAATTTGCTTCTTTTTTAAAAGGAAAATTATCACACTCATTAGGCTGTGATGCACGTGTCTGGCATACCCTCACGAGGCTGAGTGTTATGATGGTTATATTGGGGTCATATATTTGTACCTCGGCGTCATTTGTTTGGTGTGGGGAGCCGAGTTCGATTTTCCACTCGAATCCATTACATTCACTTACGTGCTAATACCTTTGGGAAAGGTATGAATCATCTTCTTCTTCCGTCAGCTATGGGTAAATAGCAGGACAGATCGGGTTTTATAGCCTTGGATGGCAACTGGTCTACCGTAGAAAGAAATGGCAACCTACTGCGGGAAAAATCTGCCTCGTCAGCTACATGATCGCCTAAGCGTGTATCACGCATGACACAATGCTGCTGTATCATTAAAATACTGACATAATAATAATAATAATAATAGTAATTATGTAATTTTTTTTTTTTTTGTCAGTGGAAAGTGTCATGATGCCATTTTTAACCTTAGGTCCCTGTGCGGGACCCGGAAAGAAATGTGTAAACGCCAGAAATCAAAGAAAATAAAAATAATAATAAAGTGTACTCAAAAGTACAGCTCGCACATTACTGAAAGCTTTATCTGTGCAAAATGTGTTATCTTAAGATTTTTCCTTATTTTTTTACAAAAAAAATGAACAGTGGAAAATGTCATGAAGCCATTTCTGACTTCAGGTCACTGGTTGGGACTGTGAATTTCATCTTGCATTCTCTGTTTTAACTCATTCAGAGTTCTTGGTCGAGTTGTATAAACACAGTATCCCAGCTGAGATGTTGCAGCAGTCAATGGGGAATCTCAACAGCAGATTTCAAGAATGCATTCGTACAGGAGGACGCCATCTACAGGACGTAATTTAAAAAAAAAAATGAAAATTCCATCAATGTTTCTTAAATGGCATGTTTTAAGGTTTCAATTACTACGAATAAAATATTTTTCTTCCATCACTCTTGGTTTTATTGGATTGTTAAAAAGTTCCCGTTTTTTGGGGGTCACCCTGTATATTGGATTTTGTATATTTGTCACTTCGTTGGCGTGCTGTCCTATCGCTCAAAAATAATAATAATGTTTCGTCATCATACAAAGTCGTACTTCATTTATTTTTATTTACAACGCGTTGGTTTGTTTGACTATGCGAGTCGATAGGACGTTTATTTTTATTTATTATATTAACAATGGAAATTTATAGTTTTCGTAATAAGAACTGATCACTCAAAACGTAAGTAATGTTCTTTAGTTATGACAGATATAATAGCATATATAATATATGCCCACAAGGCATACCAAAAGGAATAGAAAACTCCAATAGCTAAAATATAATCCCCAAAATCGTTTCCTTCTTTCACAGTCGTGGTGAGGGAGTCAATAAAAATATAACACCTCTTCCTCTTTAATTGCAACAGGTTTAATATTAGAAGTGCATAAAGCATCTCGAAAGGAAAACAAACGTTTTAGGATTCCAAATCTATCAGACAACATTGTCTTTATTCTTCATAATCTTGAAACAATATTCGCTAAAAAAGTAATGACTGTATTTTAATTACAACATATTAGAGACACAAAAAGCATACTAAAATGAACACAAAAATCCGAGGATTTCAAATCTAATACTCAACTTATTTTCTTCCTTCTCTGTCACGATAGGAGAGTTAATCTCAAAATAATACTTGTTTCCCTTTCATTACAACATTTTGTGATAGTCAAAACACACAAAGCGTACCAAAATAAACAAAACAAAAAAATCCTAGAATTTCAAAACCATTCCTCAGCATATTTTTCTTCCTTATCAGTCGTGGAAGGAATGTCGATCAAGAAGGATACATTTTCGCCCTTGATTAAAATAGATGTATTAGTAGAAACGCACAAAAGTGTACCAAAATGAACACACAAATCCTAGTACTGTAAATTTAAACATCGACATAGATTTTCTTTCTTAATCGTGACATTCCACTTATGGCTAATATGATGTATACCTACTCTGGAGAAACCTTACAAAGCTGCTTTCTGAGCTATGAACGAGTTGTCTCTTTCACATCATCATTGGAAAATATTCTCTGAGTATCTCCTTCATCGGTTCTATCCACGTTATGCAGGCCGAGAAGCTCACTCACAGTAAGTATCCTCTGTCCCCTGACAGAGTTTCTCGGAACTCTTTGCGGGAACTCGGTACTCGGTAGTCAGATAGTGAGAGGATGTACGGAGAGTGAGAGAATATACGAACGGAGATAGTGTGAGGTAACCTCTTGTAGAAGTCAGTTATAAGCGCTTAGACTCTAAGGGAGTCCTACTTCGAGACTATATATATCTATCTGTATTTGCTACTAACCACGTTCCTGGACTTACTAACATCATTACTCTTTGTATGATTGTGTAAATACATTTTATTTCTTATATTTAATTATTGCGTTTGTCATTCCTTGGAGACCGAATTCATCTCGGAATCCACAAGAAGTGCAACCATTTTGAAATAGGATTATGGGTAGGAAAAGAGAAGATACCCCTCCCGCATTACTTTTCGCTCGAAACTCGTAATCACTACCTATATACATATTTTTTCTTTTGTCTATTGGCATGTTACATGTTATATTTAAATGCGTTACAGAAGGAGTAGGTTAGCACAAAATGGAAAACCCCAATTTACTAATCAGAATTTTGACGATCCGAATTGAGTTGTAGTGCTAAAATATTTGAACCATTTTATTTAGTACAGGGGTCGGCAACTCATTCGACACCGCGGGACGAATCGTGTTATAATGACGGATCACGGGCCGGACGAAGGTCATCAATGAAAAATTAAGGAAAATTACATATGCAGACTCCTTGTCAACCCAAATATTTAAAGCCATAATGAAAATAAACATTGAGAAATCAGAAAAACAAAAGAAAATCTAAAATTAAACAAAAAACACCTAACAAAAATTACTTTTCCTCAAGGAACGTCAAAATACTTCAAAGTGAAAAAAATCAACCAAAGTGAAATTATGACGTGTAGGTTTGAAACTGTTATTGGAAATTGTTCCACAAACGAACCACACACACACACACACACACACACACACACACACACACACACACACACACACACACACACACACACATCAAACAAAAATGAAGCACATATACCCATACATACGAGTACAAATAGTTGCAAACATATACACTTACGTACATGCACATGCGGTATCATCCACACATTCATGAGGCATGTATGTATAATGCGCGTATGTTTGACTGTCTTTAGATTTCTGCTACCTCACATGTCAGTCCCTCCCTGGCCTCTTTCACTTTATCGTTCCTTTCGCTTCTGTTATCGCTTAATGTAGCCAAGGGTCATAACAAATATGTATCCATTATTTGACATTAAACGTAGGCAACGCAACTTGGTAAAACAAGCCTCATGAAACATAACTAGCAGATAGTCTAATTCGAAAGCCTCGTCTCTCATGTTAAAAATAGTCATTGGTAATCAGTGTGGCGGGCCGGTCAAAATGCCATCGCGGGCCGCATCCGGCGCGCGTGCCGGAGGTTGCCGACCCTTGATTTAGTACCTTGTGGCGTCTCCTCTTGCAGTGATTACTTCAACCAAATGTCTTCTGTAATCACTGACTCGTCTCTCGCATCTGCTGCTCTGGATTTTTGCCCACTCATTGTAAAGCTCAACTAGCTAAGACATGTGGTAATGCGATTCTTCACGTCACTCTACCAGCTGTGATGACATCCAAAGTTGGCTGGATGCGAATACAACGGTGCTCGCTCAGATTCGTCTTAATGACCAAAAATTAGGGCCGTCAATAAAACAATAGCGACAAATGCTTTTCAAGGCACTTGTTGGGCCGGGAAGTAGAAAAAAATACGATTTCTCACTTAGTCGGCAATGTCTACCATCTGCTACTGGTCTACCGCAGAAAGAAATGGCAACCTACTGAGGGAAAAAAATCTGCCTCGTCAGTCATGTATTGAAAGATATATGATCGCCTATGTATCACGCATGGCACATAACTGAACTGATAGTTACCAAATAGGCTGATCTCCATGTCACAGTAACACGGTGCAGAGTACTCAATATAATAGCAAAGTGGTTGGTGACACACTCTTGTTATCTACTGCACTACGGCAGGCACCGTTTGTTTCTTTATGAAAATAAGATCTCGAGCTTATTGTTTTGAATAATAAATATTTTCGTAGACGAAACAGGAATACTAAATAACTATTTGAACTATTTTTAGTTGGACTATTGTGCTCATCTTTGTTTTTTTTTTTTTTGTTTTTTTTTGTTTTTTTATCACTACATCTCCGGTCTTCCTCACGTGTGTATCGATCTAAACAGATCGATACACCTTTAATGAATTCCGGACTGAACACTTTCTTTATTCTACTCATTCGATTGTCCATATCTACGTATATCTCGTCTAGTTCTTTCTTTTTTTTTTTGTTTGGTAGTGGTCCGTTATTATTCTCCCTGTCTTCACCGAGTCAGGGATTGAACCCTCAATTACTATGTCACCAAATTCACAAACCAACGTTACCCACTATGTCATTGTCCCTGTAGGATATTTATATCAATATACACCTGAGGATGACCGGAGGAAAAAACGGTTGAAACGCTGTGATAAAAAAAATATGAAGACTATAGTTAGAATATAAATTCTGAGTTTTCTTCTTCTGGATTGGTTGCCATCTAAGGCTATAGAACGCAGTCTTTCTTACTATTTACCCATAGCTGACAGATGGGTGAGAGAAGAGTTGGATTCCGACCTTTTCCCAAGGGCACGTAAATAGATGTAATGAACTCGACTGGAATTTGAACTCGGCTCTTCGTTTCCTCAATCCGAGCCGTAATCTATTACTCTACCGTCTTTTAATCAGACTTTTTACGTCTAAGCTGCTTGGAAAAAATAAAAATAAATAAAATAAAATAAAAAAATAAAGATGTATGTCTGCTAGAACACGTCTGCACAAAAACAACGTTTCTAGTAATAAAAATAATAACGGATTAAAATTCATTATTTATTTACGTTTCGGATACGGAAATATATATATATATATATATATATATATATATATATATATATATATAACTAGACTCGTTTCGAAAAACCTTCGAATTTTTGATTTGCAAATAATCAAATCAATCTCGAGGGAAAAAAAAGGTTTTAAAAAAAGAAAGAGCTACAAACATGAACTACTGTCGAACAAATCGCACAGATGCAGGTCTGAAGCCCAAAGAAAAAAACCCCGATACGAGTAGACAACTAACTAACAAAAGAGCTCAATACAATCGTAGAGCAGACCTAGATACACCTAGTGAGCCAGACAAACCTACCTAGGTTTCACCTAAATAAATCGTCAGGGAAAGTATAATTTCCCTGACGATCCGTTTAGGTGAAACCTAGGTAGGTTTGTCTGGCTCACTAGGTCTATCTATCTATCTATCTATCTATCTATCTATCTATATATATATATATATATATATAGAGAGAGAGAGAGATAGCGAAAGATCCCAAAGCAACGAAAAATGTACATTTCATAAAAAGGGTAACTGAGGCTTGCTTTGCTGTAGATACCTTCCGTGGCTGAATGGTTGAATGACCCTCCACCTAACTAAACACTAAGATGAATTTAATGCAAGTTTGATCCCTGCTGAGAGATTAATTTCTTTAATAGTAATCTCTGTTGTCTAGATCAGTTTCCACCCTATGTTAAAACACTACCCCAGATATCTACATTGTTGTACTTGTTTGATTTTGGCATCTCCAAAACTCGCTAAGGTATTTATAACCACGTGTTGATATTAGATTCTACGTTCTGTAAAATCTAATATTATCATGAGTTTATGAATACCGTAGAAGTTGCGGCATTTATATCGAGGAGGCAGTTTTCTATTGACGTTAAATAATAACCACTCTGGAGTTATTACATGTTAGTATAATGATCTTTTTTATAAATTTGTGTATGGTTACAGTAGCTAAAAATAAGCATACAAGATGAAAAAATAATCAAAACGTAGGTTTTATAGTCAAAATTTGTATTAATATTAAGAGGAAAGACCAAAGGATTTTTGATGCAAAAATTATTTTTTAAATCCTTTCTGGAACCTTCAAAATTTTGGTAAAAATATTGTTTTTTTTTGTGACTTCAACGTGGGACCATACATTTATACAGGAAGTCGTCTTTATTAATTTTTTTTTTTTTTTTTTTTTTTAATATCCTTTACCAGCCGCAATGATGACGAAAGCATTACCTCGTACCATCGCCAGTGAGACACGCTGCAAAAGCCACTCCTTGATCGAGACGCAATCCCGCCAATCCTCCGAAAGAACGACATCGAATGAGGGCCAATAACCCCCAAAAGTCTCCACTGCCACTGAAGTAAAAATAAATCTGTCCGAAAGAGAAGAATATTTAACTATTTTTTTTATCCCGTGCGACAGACCTCGTCTCAACCGCGGACCTGATTAAATTACCGGTCAAAAATGTATCGACACGGGTCGCATCCCAAAACATCAACTTCCTCCCCCACACCTTTAAAAGGGAAAATAGTAATCTCATTTCTATCATAACGGTCGAGGCCTACAGTTTCGATTTGGGAAGGGAAACCAGCTGCATCCAGATTCTTCTGATGATGTTTATTGCTGAATGTCCTGGAAAGCGGCCGACACCACGGGAAATTTTAGCGTCATTTTGTAATGAAAAATGTACTGATTTGAAAATTCTTGCAAAAATCAGACAACAGTCGTATTTTAATGTAATTTTTAGGACTTATTGAGAAATTAATGAAATTATTTTTGAAATATTTGTTTTTTTTAAGAAAATTTTGGTAAAAATATCTATTTTTATATCTATTACCCCGTTTGTTTAATTTTGCATCTGTTACCCCCAGTTATTTAATTTTGCATCTGTTACCCCCACTTATTTAATTTTACATCTGTTACCCGCCACTTATTTAATTTTGCATCTGTCACCCCCAATTATTTAATTTTACATCTGTTACCCGCCACTTATTTAATTTTACATATGTCACCCCCAATTATTTAATTTTACATCTGTTACCCGCCACTTATTTAATTTTACATATGTCACCCCCAATTATTTAATTTTACATCTGTTACCCGCCACTTATTTAATTTTGCATCTGTCACCCCCACTTATTTAATTTTGCATCTGTTACCCCCAGTTATTTAATTTTGCATCTGTTACCCCCACTTATTTAATTTTACATATGTCACCCCCAATTATTTAATTTTGCATCTGTTACCCCCACTTATTTAATTTTACATATGTCACCCCCAATTATTTAATTTTGCATCTGTTACCCCCACTTATTTAATTTTACATATGTCACACCCAATTATTTAATTTTGCATCTGTTACCCCCACTTATTTAATTTTACATCTGTTACCCGCCACTTATTTAATTGTACATATGTCACTCCCAATTATTTAATTTTACATCTGTTACCCCCACTTATTTAATTTTACATATGTCACCCCCAATTATTTAATTTTGCATCTGTTACCCCTACTTATTTAATTTTACATCTGTTACCCGCCACTTATTTAATTTTACATATGTCACCCACAGTTATTTAATTTTGCATCTGTTACCCGCCACTTATTTAATTTTACATCTGTTACCCGCCACTTATTTAATTTTACATGTGTTACCCCCACTTATTTAATTTTACATATGTCACCCCCAATTATTTAATTTTGCATCTGTTACCCCCACTTATTTAATTTTACATCTGTTACCCGCCACTTATTTAATTTTACATATGTCACCCCCAGTTATTTAATTTTGCATCTGTTACCCGCCACTTATTTAATTTTACATCTGTTACCCGCCACTTATTTAATTTTACATATGTCACCCCCAATTATTTAATTTTGCATCTGTTACCCCCACTTATTTAATTTTACATCTGTTACCCGCCACTTATTTAATTTTACATATGTCACCCCCAGTTATTTAATTTTGCATCTGTTACCCCCACTTATTTAATTTTACATCTGTTACCCGCCACTTATTTAATTTTACATATGTCACCCCCACTTATTTAATTTTACATCTGTTACCCGCCACTTATTTAATTTTACATATGTCACCCCCAATTATTTAATTTTACATCTGTTACCCGCCACTTATTTAATTTTACATATGTCACCCCCAATTATTTAATTTTACATCTGTTACCCGCCACTTATTTAATTTTGCATCTGTCACCCCCACTTATTTAATTTTACATCTGTTACCCGCCACTTATTTAATTTTACATATGTCACCCCCAATTATTTAATTTTACATCTGTTACCCGCCACTTATTTAATTTTACATATGTCACCCCCAATTATTTAATTTTACATCTGTTACCCGCCACTTATTTAATTTTGCATCTGTCACCCCCACTTATTTAATTTTACATCTGTTACCCGCCACTTATTTAATTTTACATATGTCACCCCAATTATTTAATTTTGCATCTGTTACCCCCACTTATTTAATTTTACATCTGTTACCCCAAGTTATTTAATTTTGCATCTGTTACCCCCACTTATTTAATTTTACATCTGTTACCCGCCACTTATTTAATTTTACATATGTCACCCCCAATTATTTAATTTTACATCTGTTACCCGCCACTTATTTAATTTTGCATCTGTTACCCCCACTTATTTAATTTTACATCTGTTACCCGCCACTTATTTAATTTTACATATGTCACCCCCAATTATTTAATTTTACATCTGTTACCCGCCACTTATTTAATTTTGCATCTGTCACCCCCACTTATTTAATTTTACATCTGTTACCCGCCACTTATTTAATTTTACATATGTCACCCCCAATTATTTAATTTTACATCTGTTACCCGCCACTTATTTAATTTTACATATGTCACCCCCAATTATTTAATTTTACATCTGTTACCCGCCACTTATTTAATTTTGCATCTGTCACCCCCACTTATTTAATTTTACATCTGTTACCCGCCACTTATTTAATTTTACATATGTCACCCCCAATTATTTAATTTTGCATCTGTTACCCCCACTTATTTAATTTTACATCTGTTACCCCCAGTTATTTAATTTTGCATCTGTTACCCCCACTTATTTAATTTTACATATGTCACCCCCAATTATTTAATTTTACATCTGTTACCCGCCACTTATTTAATTTTACATATGTCACCCCCAATTATTTAATTTTACATCTGTTACCCGCCACTTATTTAATTTTGCATCTGTCACCCCCACTTATTTAATTTTACATCTGTTACCCGCCACTTATTTAATTTTACATATGTCACCCCCAATTATTTAATTTTGCATCTGTTACCCCCACTTATTTAATTTTACATCTGTTACCCCCAGTTATTTAATTTTGCATCTGTTACCCCCACTTATTTAATTTTACATCTGTTACCCGCCACTTATTTAATTTTACATCTGTTACCCCCACTTATTTAATCTTATGAAATTTCGCTAGATATTCTTTAGTAGCGCTTAGTGTTTATATTAGTTATAAGAACAAAGAGAATTGAAATCCACAATTTTTTTTTGGAGGGGGGGGGGTAATACAGGATCCCCATTGTCTGAAACTCTGCTCTGAATCGTAAAATAAAAATGCAATAAAACTAAGACATTATTTAATTAAAAAAATGGTATCAGTTGCTTCTATAATATAATGTTTATTACGGACACTATTGTCTAACGAAAAAAAACAACATTTTGTAATGAAAAATGTACTGATTTGAAAATTCTTGCAAAAATCAGACAACAGTCGTATTTTAATGTAATTTTTAGGACTTATTGAGAAATTAATGAAATTATTTTTGAAATATTTGTTTTTTTTAAGAAAATTTTGGTAAAAATATCTATTTTTATATCTATTACCCCGTTTGTTTAATTTTGCATCTGTTACCCCCAGTTATTTAATTTTGCATCTGTTACCCCCACTTATTTAATTTTACATCTGTTACCCGCCACTTATTTAATTTTACATATGTCACCCCCAATTATTTAATTTTGCATCTGTTACCCCCACTTATTTAATTTTACATATGTCACCCCCAATTATTTAATTTTGCATCTGTTACCCCCACTTATTTAATTCTACATATGTCACCCCCAATTATTTAATTTTGCATCTGTTACCCCCACTTATTTAATTTTACATATGTCACCCCCAATTATTTAATTTTGCATCTGTTACCCCCACTTATTTAATTTTACATCTGTTACCCGCCACTTATTTAATTTTACATATGTCACCCCCAATTATTTAATTTTACATCTGTTACCCGCCACTTATTTAATTTTACATATGTCACCCCCAATTATTTAATTTTACATCTGTTACCCGCCACTTATTTAATTTTGCATCTGTCACCCCCACTTATTTAATTTTACATCTGTTACCCGCCACTTATTTAATTTTACATATGTCACCCCCAATTATTTAATTTTGCATCTGTTACCCCCACTTATTTAATTTTACATCTGTTACCCCCAGTTATTTAATTTTGCATCTGTTACCCCCACTTATTTAATTTTACATCTGTTACCCGCCACTTATTTAATTTTACATCTGTTACCCCCACTTATTTAATCTTATGAAATTTCGCTAGATATTCTTTAGTAGCGCTTAGTGTTTATATTAGTTATAAGAACAAAGAGAATTGAAATCCACAATTTTTTTTTGGAGGGGGGGGGTAATACAGGATCCCCATTGTCTGAAACTCTGCTCTGAATCGTAAAATAAAAATGCAATAAAACTAAGACATTATTTAATTAAAAAAATGGTATCAGTTGCTTCTATAATATAATGTTTATTACGGACACTATTGTCTTACGAAAAAAAACAACATTTTATCGGTGAATAATTAATTTTTACAAGAATTGCTCATTTAAAAAAAAATTAATTTGAATAATTTATAAGCTATTAAATTCTATATGAATTTGTAGCAGTCAAGTGATATTTATCTATATTTCTGAGATGAGGTATTATGTATACTATTTACAGTATTCGGACTACTGTCCTCATCTTCGTTGCCATATTTATTACAACGTTTCGGCCGTTGTACGATCTGGCCTTCTTCAGATTGTTGGAATGTCGAACTCAACCCTTTATTTCGCTCAGTGGGGTAGACTGTTCTAGTTCCATGTGCCATGTTTATAGGATGTCAGTCCTCAAGGATAAAGACGTTGGTTAGATCCAGTGACAAGACACAAAGAGTGTGAGTTCAATACCCGGTTAAGTCAGTGGAGAACTTTTAGAGGGAAATTAACAGGAGATAAATGATAACTGACATCCATTAAAAACATGGCACGTGGAACTAGAACAGTCTACCCCACTGAACGAAATAAAGGGTTCACTTCGACATTCCAACCACCTGAAGAAGGCCGGAGCGTACAATAGCCGAAACGTTGTAAGAAATATGGCGACAAAGATGAGGACAATAGTCCGAATAATGTAAATAGTGTCAAGTGATATTGTTATTAAATTAAGACTGTATTTACTAATCATCATTGGAAAAGCTTACTACAATTCAGTGACCCCAGTATTTTAAAAACAATTTTGAATGTTTTTTCTTTTGCGATTTTTGTAAATACGGATGCCCATACATGACATTATGAGAAAATAAGAGCGGTAGTAATATTAAATTTAAAATTTATTGGTAACTTTCTAACATTTTGTCAACAAACGTCTTTGTAAGTAAGACTATAACACCAAAGTATTTAAAATTCACTAAAGTATCAGAATACTTAAAATTGTTAAAATTTTAAACATTACTGGATAGTTAAAAGAATTATATAAAAAATATTTAAGTTGTGTTCCTCATATGATTTTATTACAATTATCCCCTTACATAAATTTTCCAAACTTCAGGTTGTCAATAAGTGTGTCAAAACACACCGTTAAAACACCCACCAGCCTTATAAAAATCCTATCTGTGATATTTTCGACTAAAAGCAATAGTTGTTTCAATTCAGATTAATTAAACTTTAATTCAGCTAATTTTACGCAAATAACGTTTCAGAAAATTATATTTTATTTTTGAAAGATTTTTTAATGAAGAGTTTTAGGATGTGTTGACAGATATAGATGATTTTAATGATTTTATTGATAAGCATAAAATCACCGAATCAATTGATATTCGGTTTGAAATACAGCAAAGTATTTTCTTAGAAATATTTAATCTATTAGCCTGGAATCTAAAATAAGAGCTTCAAGAAAGATTTTTCATTTATAAAATGCATTTTAAACCTTTGATATCGCTTTTTTATTTGGATATACTTATGTAAGTATCTTTTCCCTTCATATTATTAGCTCACGGCAATAACATATAGAGAATCTGCTCTCAGGTTTTTAGATATAACACATTTATATAACAAATATAATTAACAAATGGCATTTGAAACAGAAGTGGTAATATCTAAATGGCATAACAATTTTGAAAGCATATTTTGATAAATATTTTTCTATATTATTTATATTTTATTTAAGTTTTAAATGCTGTCATATATAAGCAAATCATTTTTATAGAAAGAATTTTTACTTGTCTTTTTAAAATTCATTCGTACGTTGAAATACTACAGCGTCCGTAATAAGACTTGTGTTATATTACGATAAATTAGTCGAAAAGAAAGTAAAAAGTTATGGAATTATCTAATCAAGTCAAAATAAGTTGTTTAATAAAATTTTAAAAACAGCACTGAATTATTTAAACAACTGAAAAATATTAAGTCTGCTGAATTATTATTATTTTTATTTTTATTTCCTTTGATTTCTGGCGTTTACACATTTCTTTCCGGGTCCCGCCCAGGGACCTAAGGTTAGAAATGGCATCATGACACTTTCCACTGACAAAAAAAAAAAAAAAAAAATTACATAGATAAAACCGTTCGTAAAGTGTTTGCTGTACTTGTGAGAACATTTTTTTGTATTTCTTTGAGGCATGGACTTCCAGGAATCCCTTCAATTAGTCTACTGGAATCATTTCTAGCCAATCCTAGGGCTCCAACTACAACAGGGATTGTTGTTGTTCCCATGTGCTACATTTTTTAGATTTCTATTTCAAGGTCCTTGTATTTTGACAACTTTTTGAATATCTTGAAAGATACATTGCAGTCTGCAGGGACTGCCATATCAATAAGGAAGCACTTATTATTATTATTATTATTATTGGCGTTATTGATCTTTCAAGATATAAAACAGATGAATCTAGCTGCGACATAAACAACTGCTCTGATTCAGATTCTATCACTGATGAAGATGAATCAAACGACATTAAAGCAGAATTCCTTGAAAACAACAGAGTTGAAATCACTGAAGCGAAAAACCACATCATTTCAATAATCAGCGAAGTAACTCGAAAACAAATGCCGGAAAGAGACCAGATTCCAAAAATTCATAAAATCCAATCAACATATTGTGCAAACATATAAGGGTGCACAGAAAACATCACAGAAGTAAATAATGCCATATACATGAGAGACTCAATATGAAGACAAATAAAAGGCTAAACAAAAGACAAAAAAAAAAAAAAAAATGAGCGCTTGGAAGGCAAAATCAAAACGCGTAATTGAGGAAACCAGATGTGAGTTATCGATAATAGATGAGATTTCAAGAAATTCAAATGTTTCAACACGGAAAAGCAAGAAGATCAAGCAGAAATATAAAATTAAATAAGTAAATGAAATTCCGCCAATCAAGGAGATACTAAAGACAGGAACCGCAATTAAAGTAAAAGTGAAGAAGACGACATGGGAAGTGATTTTATCGATAAGATATTCCAAACGGACTTCAAAAAGTTTTACGGGGAAGCAGGAAAAGCATTTATAGAATTCAAAAAAACCACCATCAATTGAAGAAGTGCAACAGTTTTGGGAGAATATTTGGAGCAACCCAAAGGAATACAATCCGAATGCAGAATGAATCAAACGGGAACAAGAAAGAATGAAGGATAAACCTCTACAAGAATGGGAAAATATAACCAAAAATAATGTTATACAAGCTCTAACAAAATCCCCAAAATGGAAATCCCCAGGAAATGACAAGATATCCAATTTTTGTCTCTGTCATCAGTCATCAATCCACATAATTATTGAACATACTTTATCAATTCTAATTAATAACCCCAATGAAATTCTAAAAGGGATCGCTGAATATATTACATATCTCTTACCAAAAATGTTTGAAACAGATGATTCCAAAAATTCTAGATAAATAACAAGTCTGTCCACTACACATAAATTGATCACGTCTGTTCTGACGGACTATACTTACTTTTTTCTTCATGAAAACAACATTCTTGCTCTAGAACAGAAGAGATGCTGAAGCGGTTCATATGATTGCAAAGATCAACTCATAATAAATAAAATGATCCTGGAAAACTGCAGCACAGCATGGATAGATTACCGTAAAGTCTTTGGTAGTGTGCCACACTATTGAATTCTTAAGTCTTCGCAAATGTACAATGTCTATGTCAATTTCCTTAAATATAGCATGAAACTCTGGAAAACCTCATTATAATCACACCAAAGGTACTGTTTGTTACAGTTTTTTGGATGCATCTGTGTGCTAGTGACCCAACCAAAATGTACTGACCCATTTTATAGTCCACCAAGAGAAGGGTTAACCAATCAGAAAGCTCAAAATATTCAATCCGACGTGTATAAAGGCAGCCATTTTGTTTTTTTTCTCTCCGAATATCTTCACTGCCAACCTCAGATATCGAAGACCTGAAGAATTACAGAACAGCTGCTACTAGTGATATTGGCGTTGTTCCATTGAACACATTACGTACTGCACTGGATTCTATATTCAAAGACTACGGCAAACATGGTCAACACTGTTACTCCCAATTGTTTGAATATCCAACGAGGAATCTTTCAAGTAGACTCCCTGTGGCCGCTTCTGTTCTATCTGTCCTTAATCCACCTTTCGCATGAACTAAACTTTAATAACTATGAATACAAATTAAAAAAGAAAGTGTTTAATTACCTTTTCTACATGGATGATCTCGAATTTTATGCCAAAGATGACAATGAGTGGAAGGGTATCCTCAATACTGTAAAATGTTTCAATGAAGACATCGGTATGGATTTCGGATTAGATAAATGTGCAAAAGTAACATTAAAGAAAGGAAGAATTACAGAAACACACTCAATAGATTTAGATTTTGTCACAAATATTAGGGAACAGGAACAAGAAGACGCCTATAAATAACGATGAATCAGCGAAGAATATGAAATATCAAATGAAGGAGAAAGTAAGAAAAGAATACTACAGGCGTGTGCGTCTGGTGTTAAATACCGACTTAAATACACAAAACAGAATATCAACCATGAACACTTAGACTGTACCAGTGGTGCAATACAGTTTCAACATCTTTAATTGGACCATAGTTGACATTAAGCGAATATATGTCAAAACGAGAAACCTTCTTACTTGCCACCGCATGCATCATCCTAAGGTTGATGTTGATCGTATGTATGTGCCCAGATCCGAAGGAGGCAGAGAATTAGTTCAACTAGAACTGTCTTACAAAACCACAAAAAACGGTCTTCAAAAATTCCCGGAAACTACAGAAGACTGGTTGATGATCTGTGTCAAAGAAAATGAAAGAAATAAGAAACTTTACTCAGTAATAAAGGAAGCCAACACATTCAAAAGGGAATTTTAAGTGGGCGAAGAAGTGCAAGTAAACTAATAATACACTTATTGCAGCGGAAGAGAAGCTGGAAAAGAAAGCAAAAACAAATGCAATGTTCCAAGTGAAGAAACGATGTCAAGATAAGCATCTTCATAAGCCAATACTCTGCTCGTACCAAACAAGCTGATGTAGACAAACCCTGTGTCTACCAGAAGTGCAGGGTTAAAAGCTGAAACCGTAGGTGTTATTCTAGCTACATAGGACCAATATTTGCTAATTAGAAATTACCAAGCTGACATACTGAAAAATCGTGTTAGCCCAAAATGCAGATTTTGTGATAAATATCCAGAAACAATTGACCATCTTGTATCAGGTTTTACGGCATTGGCGCCCACTGAATATAAAACCCGTCATGTAATAGTGGGTCAATATCTGCATTGGAAAATATGCAACTTTTATGGAAAGTGAAACTGAAAGAAATTGGTATGAATAGAACCGTTTACAGAGATAGAGCCTGTAACAATTCTTATGGGAATTTGCAATAGACACAAACAGAACTATCAAAGTGTTGTGGATTCCGCGTGAAAAATCGGTCTCCAATAAATGACAAACGCAAGTATTTAAGCTAAGAAATAAAATGTATTTACACAAAATACAAAAGGTAATGCTGTTAGTAAAATCCAGGAACGTCAGTTAGTATTAATCAAAGATCGCTATATACAGTCTCGAAGTAAACTTCCTTAGAGTCGGGCGTCCTTGTAACTGACTTCTAACGTCAACTCAATCACAGTGTCTGTGTACTTTCCACTCTGTTCCTCTACCCTGTTCCTCTACACCGTTCCTCTACTCTGTTCCTCTACCCTTATCTCTGACTGTGGCTATTTTATGGCAGCAGGACGAGTCCATTTATATTAGAAAAGGGTGGATCGCATAATACCCCCCTCCTTAGATCCCTTTTTGGTGGAGTTAATATTGTGTCCATTGTTTGTTGAAAAATTGCAGGAGCAACTTTTATTCCGAATGGTAGTATGTTGAATTTATACAATCCCTTGTGCGTATTAATGCAAGGGATTTTCGAACTCTCTTCTTGTACTGGAATTTGTAAATAAGCCTCACTAAGATCTATTTTTGAAAATATCTTACCGCCGTTGAGCTTTGTAAATATTTCTTCTGGGCTCGGTAGTGGGTAATGGTGGTCTTTTACTGCCTTGTTGAGTCCCGTCGAAAAATCTGCGCTTACGCGAATTTCTCCTGACTTCTTTTTTACGTAAACCACCGGCGCAGCCCACTTACTAAACTCTGTTTTAGATAAAATCCCAGTTTGTTCAAGTCTCTCCAATTATTTGTCTATTTTTTCTATAGTAGCAAATGGTACATTTCGCTTCTTTCTTAAAATTGGTTGGACGTTTTCTTTTAATTCTATTTTGGCCTTAAATTTGTTGCATCGTCCCAACCCACTTGAAAATAGCTCAGGAATTTGCTTTTATAATTCTCCCTTCAATTTTATGGTATCTTCATGGTTCAACCTCTAACTTTATGCAAAACGAGTTGATAGGTAGGTCCCAAACGTTGAATTTCTGCATCGAGTCGATACCTACTAAATTTTCAGTATCTTTCATGACGTATATCTTAAGTTTTTTTGTTTTGCCGTGAAATTTAACATTCACTATTATTTCTCCCTCAAATTTTATTCGTTTGCCTGTAACCGACTTGGCAATTTTTTGAGTGTGTAACATGGTAGGTCTGTTGAGTTTTTTCCATGTCTGTAAGTTAATTATCGTGAGGTCGGAACTCGAATCCAGTTGTAATTTAATCTTTTTGTTTAAAATTTCCAGTTCTACATATTTCCTTACATTGGTGTTGTCATCATTATTCATTCTTGTAGCTCTTATTCTATTAGTATCTTTTCTATTTCTACATTGGGATGCCTTGTGGCCTTTTTTTCCACATTCATGACAGTTTTTATATCTGAAGCGGCAATCCTTGTTCCAATGTAATCCTTCACATCGATGACATGCTGATGGAGGGGGCTTATATTTGTTTCGATATCCGTCACAATTTGTCCTGTATGTTGTATTTTTTCTCTTATCATAATATTTTATATTTCTTTCCGGGGAGGGTGAGAATCTTTTTTCATTGTCGTAAAATTTTAGTTTTCTTTCCGGGGAGGGTGAAGAACGTAGACTTTTATTTAACTTACGTATATGAGAAACAGCTGATTCTTCAATGTCATTTGCGTCTTTCTTTATGCTTAATCATCTCTGGCAATCTTCTGATAATTGCTGTAATGTTAGACCCGGTTCATTTTGTAATTTTGCAAGCATTCTTCTACGCATTTCGCTATCTTTTGTAGAAACTAGCCCTTGAACAAAGATGAGGCATTTAAAATTGTCCGGTGTTAATTTCGCTAGTTTGAAGTCGTCACAATGTTTATTTACGATTGCGGCAAACGTGGAATAATCCTCATTATCGCCCTTTACCAGGTTAAGGCATTTCCACCTTTTATGGAAGAGTGATGTTTTGGGACTGAAGAGTTCTTTAAGACATGTCACTGCTTCGTCAAATTTTAATTTGTTCGTATTTTTTGGCAAGATATAATCCACGGACTTTGTATATTCTTCTGTTCCTAATTTTCTAAGCAATAGACGTAGCTTTTTTGCTTCTGTCTAATTTTGACAGTCTATGTTAAAGATGTCTTCATGTCTTCTGAAGTAATCTCCAAAATTTTTGTCCTCATCTAGAGAATATTTGAAAATCTCTATGGTATTCCACACTGCGTCTTGCGAAAATGTTGCTTCTTTTTCAATATCTAATTACTTGCTGCCCGCTACTTTCAATATTAGTTCCTGGAGCTCTGTTTGTCTATCTTGATTTTCTTTTTGCGTTTGTAATATTTGCTTTTGCCATTTTTCTTGTAGCTGTAACTGTTGATCATTTTGGTATTTCTGCATTTGTAATTGTTGCTCATTTTGGTGTCTTATCAGTTCTACCAACATATTTTAAAAATCTTCCATGATAACTCAATTTTATGTATTATTACTCCTCGAAATTGTTTGTCGCTAATTTGTTGTTCAACGACGAGGGAGGGATTTTTCTTCTGCTGATTAGTTTTCCGCGTGTGCTAGCAAAGTTGTTTGTTGTTAGACGTACGAAAAGTTTTTCTTTCCGTGTGAGTTTCGAATCCTCGTTCGTCAAGTTGTTGTGGGTTATCCGCGTGAGTTTCGAATCCTCGTTCGCCAAGTTGTTGTGGGTTATCCGCGTGAGTTTCGAATCCTCGTTCACCAAGTTGTTGTGGGTTATCCGCGTGAGTTTCGAATCCTCGTTCGCCAAGTTGTTGTGGATTCCGCGTGAAAAATCGGTCTCCAATAAATGACAAACGCAAGTATTTAAGCTAAGAAATAAAATGTATTTACACAAAATACAAAAGGTAATGCTGTTAGTAAAATCCAGGAACGTCGGTTAGTATTAATCAAAGATCGCTATATACAGTCTCGAAGTAAACTTCCTTAGAGTCGGGCGTCCTTGTAACTGACTTCTAACGTCAACTCAATCACAGTGTCTATGTACTTTCCACTCTGTTCCTCCATCCTGTTCCTCTAGTCGTTCCTCTACCCTTATCTCTGACTGACTGTGGCTATTTTATGGCAGCAGGACGAGTCCATTTATATCAGAAAAGGGTGGACCCCATAACACAAAGCTAATCGGCCAGACATCGTGATCAGAGACCACAAAACATCTTCAGTTATTTGAAATTCCCTTTTGTATTTTTTGGCTTCCTTCATTACTGAATAAAGTTTATTATTTCTTTCATGCCTTCTTATTGATATGGCAGTCCCTGTAGATTGTAATGTATCTTTGAAGATCTTCAAAAAACTGTCAAAGTACAAAAATCTCAAAAATGGAGCACTGTGAGGACAGTGACATTTGAGGATCACAACAATTTCCGTTTGACTGGAAAAGGTTCCGATAGACTCATTGAAGGGATTCCTAGTAGCCCATGCCTTAAAGAAATATAGAAATTTTTTTCTCATAAATACAGCTCACACGTTAATAAGGGCTTTATCTATGTAAAATGTTTTGTAATCTTATTTTTTTAATGCTCAATGTAAATTGTCACCTTAAATAACAACCACTTAACAAAATATGTCCTCATTTTTTAGAGTATAGATAAACTCGTTAGATTAGTAAATCGTCCTTATATCATATCTGGAAAAATTCGATTTCAGTTGATGTTTATCGATAGTTACAATATCGTCTCCTTATTAAATATTTTAATTGTTCTACTAGTCTCATTACTCACACTATTACTAGATTCTTGCACGAAGCTTTCAATAAGAGCAATATTGAAGTGACTGGTGTTAATTTGGGACCAACGACAGATAAATGGATGCCATTCAGAACCTTATCTGTATACCGACGCAACGAGACTTTATTCTCCTGAAACTGTTCAAGCGATATTAATCCTTATTCTTGTCTTTATTTGAACTGCAAGAAATGCAATTTGTCTTGTGCGCTACAGGACGTTTCAGTAATATCTTACTCGTCTTTTGTAACAATGGAGTTTAGATTGCTTCTTTAATAAAATCTCGTTTCTCGAAAGGGAAAACAAAAGAGAAAGATATTGCAAAAAGCACTGAAGAACAGAGGAGGCTTCGTATCTCTTGGAATGATGCCGAATTTGCTGAAAAGTTCCAGTACATCGACCGAACAAAGAATGACCCTTAATAATAATAATAATAATAATAAATGATTGACGTAACCGTTCCAATATTTTTCAACACTTAGAGAAAAGCGCGATTTAAGAAAAGGAAAAAAAAAACAACAGTGTTTGGAAATGTTCAACAATATTTCGACAGTCAGACAGACTGTCGAAATATTGTTACTCTTCAAGTAATGTCTACAAATTGTATTACAGTCTTTTTTTTTTTTAACAAACGACTGTAATTTCGACAAACATCTTCAGGTGAACATACTGACAAATATTAAGAATCTACAGACATTGCGACCGTTAAAACGCATGAAAATAGTTACATATCAAATTACTAACTTCCCGGCCAGGGAGAAGGTACAGGAGAGTATCATATGATTTGTACTAAACTTTTTGATGAATTCCTCTTAGTAACTAATCAACTAACGTAAAATTCCAATATGACTTCTATCACCATCATATTACGCACATTTCCGTTGGATGCCATTCACGCTGACAGCGTTTCATTCATTTTGGTACCTTGATTACCAGTAGAGCCGTTTTCTCATGACAAGCAACGTTTGCACAAAGACTTATAATTTTTTGTATAGTTTTTAAAATATTTTTATACTTGTATAGAATTTTTTTAATATAACTTCAAGAAAGCGGACATACTGTCAAAAATTATTGGACATTGTCAAACACTGTCTTTTCGTAAATCTCTCTCTTCTCTAAGTGTTTAATAATAATAATAATAATAATAATAATAATAATAATAATAATAATAATAATGAACTATAAACAAAATATGCCATCTCATAAATATAGCAGATGCTTTAGAGAAAAGTTCATCAGAACAATTACCATTCATAGAAAATGCACAGGGACGCTACGTTACGTCGGTCAGAAAGTAACTGAAGCCGAGATGCCAGGACAAGACTAATAACATTGCAGATTCTTCTTTGGATTTCATCAAGAATCTCTAAATATATAGCAGGAGCACCAAACCAGATGTGGTAGCAGTATCCAGAGCAAAGTCTAATGATAAGCTTATAAACATGTATGATAGAATTTGACGATAAAAACATGACACAGTGAACCAACTTTCCTAACAGCAGACTTAGCAATTGATATTTAAATATTTAAAAAAATATTTAAACAGAAAAAAAAAAAAAAAAAAATAGAAAAAAATAACTATTTCCTGGAGAGGAGGGTTTCTTCAGAAATGCCAATATTTTCATTCATTGTAGTGACGTCATTATCCAGTCATGCGATATACTATCAAAAGTTTATTTTTACAGTTTACGCATAAATTGTTCATTTCATTCTTGAACGGCATTTTTGATCTTTGGTCAATTGATCTTTGCTTTCGTTTCCTTGTTCAAGGATAATGTCATTAACTTCAAGGAATTGATATATTCTTTCACTTAACGTCAACCTAAGTGTCTTGATTGTTGTAATTTAACTTCTGATTGATCGGTAATTTGGGGAGTTGGTAGCGTCATCAATGTGCTGGTGATGTAACGGCGAGAAGCTCGGAGCGATAAATCTGCTCGAAATCGTTATATTCGCTTTCGCACAAATACCCTTGTGAAAGGTATGAATCCATTTATTCTCTCCAAGCTATGGGTTAAATATCAGACTGGATTCTCTAGCTGTAGTTAACAACCAGTAACGGAGAAGGTTAACGCTGAATTCAAAACGTATTTGGCCCTTGAACCGTAATTAAAGTACGTTCTGTATAATTACTGTATAAATCATAAAATTGGCTGCTGAAAAAACAAAAATGAACCTGATTAGATGGATAAACTTGAAAACGAGAAGCGACACTGAAGATGAGGAACCACATTGGTTTGTAGTGTGCTTACAAATCGAAACAACTTTGGTAGGATCACCAGTTTCTGGGATTGAACATTTGATGACTTGGGTGGGTTCGCCATTTTGTTTTGCTCTGTTTTATTGATAGCTTTAGAATTTGCAAATTTGTCCCGATTTGGCGTCCCTATTTTAATAACTTCACCGCTTTAACGTGGCTTCCCTGTGCCTTTTCTACAAATATTTTCATATCAATTATTCTGATGAGCTTTCCACTTAGATGACAGCGACTTTATGAATGGCTTACTACTGCTAGACTGACAAATGAGTCTCATCGTTTTACTGTCGAAATTGCTAGATCTAACCGTAAGTTTTATTCTACTATTTTCTTCTTGCTTCTGGAATTTTCTTTCAGTTTCTTGCTTTCCTGTCAACTAGAATCTACCAAAAACTAAGTGCAATGCCAATCGTCATCTTTTGTCTCTAATTTTTATTAGCCCTTCTCCTCAGTACTGTTTTCTCAGTTTCTTTCACTCTATCGAATTTAATTATCAGTAACCACTTATGCCATAGTGGCTTTATCGCCTTGCTGGGGTTGAAATGATTAAACATGATCTAATAATGGTTTGCGCATAGATGGAAACACATTTAACATAATAAAATCCAAAGAAGAATCTGAAGTGTTATTGGTTCTGACTGGACATCTTGGCCTGAGTCAATTTCCTACTGCCGTAAAGTAGCTTCCCTGTGTCTTTTTCTATAAAATTCTTTTCATCGTAATTGTTATCATTAACTTTTCCCTATGGTACCTAGACTTTATGAATTTAAGCGCAGTACTAGATTGGCGGCACGGTCTCATCATATTACAGTTGAAATGGCTAGATGTAACCGTAAGTTCTGTGCTAGCATTTTCTTCTCTCGCGCTTGTAGAATTCTCTTCCGATTTCTAACTTCCCAGTCAACTTTGATCTTCAAAAATTTAAATGGAATGCCAGTCGTTATTTTCTGTCCTTTTTATTGTCCTCTCGAGTATTTCTAATATTTTTGTCACTTAGTAAACTTTTGCGTCATAGTGGCTTTATTGCAATGCTTGGGGTGAAATGGTTACCGCCGCAAAAAAAAAAAAAAAAAAAAATCAGGAGTTAGGTATCTTATCTATTGCTGGGTAATTCCATTTTGTTGAATTCTCCCATTTCTAAAATCAATTCATCAATGTTCATTTATACTTTTGTTCCGTGTTCTTGATTCTTTCAATCTGACAATTATTTTCATGTGGCATTCTTGGTCGGATTTAACTCTTCTAAAGCAGTAGAATTTAAGGATTTTCTGGAGCAATAGAAAGAACCGACATTTCTTCTAGCATCCTGTATCGTATTCTATAAATCTCTCATTCCTTCATTTTATCTTTTTTTTTTTTTTTTTATAGGCTTCGTTGACCTCACCATCTCTCTATAGAGAAATTCCTTGTTAGTTTTGAAAGTATTTTGTTTCTAAAACTTATTTCTTTTCTCATATTTTCTTTGTAATTTTATTTGAATACACCGTATTAAGATCGATATTACAGCTGCTATGTAATTTGCTTCTTCTATATTATATTCACGTTTGATCTTCTGCTTTTCAATTTTATTCATCATTGCCTTCTATGTGCCGTATTTCTTCAGCTCTGTCGGCGATCAGGATTTTACATAATTCATACCCAGTAAATAATTATAAAGCTTAACATGTTTTTTTATTTACCTGTTATATTAACTATAATGAACAAAAAAAAGGAGCTTAGCCAGCACATTTCGACGTGCCGCATATTAAAGATCAAAGAGCCACATATGGTTCGCGAGCCGCGGTTTGGCCACGCCTATGATACTTTATCAAATACTGCGAGTTCTACCAACAGAATTTCAGACGATCTTTATTTCTCCTTTACATAATGGTGATTTATTTTTCTTTCTTGGTATATCATTTGTTTTCCTAATTTTGGATTCATGTTATGACTATTGCAGCGGAGTATATTATCTCATTTAGGGTTCCTAAACTGAAGTCAATATTTTTTACTATTTCTTTAATTACCTGATCTGCTCTTCTGATAATGTTTTTTTTGTTTATTTATTTACTTGTTCTGCTCTTCTGATAATGTTTTTTCTCGTTTTTCTATCATGTATTCTGTCCATTTTTCTCTTTCTTCCACGTTGTTTTGCTCTGCTTTTGTTCATCCCCTAATGATAACTGTTTTAATTTCCTCAACTTCCATATTTGTGTCATTTTCTTTCTCTCTCTCATTTATTAACTGTTTTGTTGCTTCCGGTCTGTTTCGCGTGAATCGTTTGTTAGCCTTTCGGTGCTATAATGGTGAGTAGAAACATTGAGATTCTGGCCATTTTGAAGCGTCATTTTAAACAGTGATGTGCGCGTAACGCTTATCGGCGCCGAAAGTGGGATCAGCGAGCCGAGTTCAAATTTCAGTCGAGGCCCCTGTGTTCCCTTCCGCACATATTTCCTTGGGAAAGGTATGAATCGATCGTTTCTCCTCGTTCCAGCTACGAGTTAAATAGCAGGGCAGATTGAACTCACTTGGTTGGCAAAAAGTCTACGAGAGCAAAAAGTCTGAATTCAAAAAGGGTCGGGCGGGTGGCTAGTAACGCTACCCGTAAAAACCTATTCACTACTGGAACCGATTATACAGCACCTATCACTGCGTTCCTATGGTCCAGTATTCTATAGTGCATCTATAGATTTAAGAAGAAATATTTTTTGATAATTATTCAACCAATGTAAGGCCCAAGAGCCATTCAAGGTAGAGCCCTACTGAATGAAGTTGTTGTAAGGGCTTAAAGAGATTAGGCACATATTATGTGTATATGTAAGATATATATTCACTATTTACAGTGTTCGGACTATTGTCCTCATCTTTGTCGCCATATTTATCACAATGTTTCGACCGTTGCACGCTCCGGCCTTCTTCAGGTGGTTGGAATGTCGAACTGAACCCTTTATTTCGCTCACTAGGGTCGTCTGTTCTAGTTCTACGTGCCATGTTTAATGGAGTTCAGTTATCATTTATCTCCTGTTAATTCTCCTCTCCAAGTTCTAAACTGCCTTAACCAGGTATTGAACTCACACTCTTTGGGTTCTGTCCTTGAGGACACATGGTACAGTGAATAAAGGCGTTAGTTAGATCCAGTGATAGAACTACCCCAGTGAGCGAAATAAAGGGTCGAGTTCGACATTCCAACAACCTGAAGAAGGCCGGAGCGTACAACGGCCGAAACGCTGTGATAAATATGGCGACAAAGATGAGGACAATAGTCCGAATAATGTAAATAGTGTACATAATACCTCATCTCAGGAATATAGACAGGATATATATCGTTTGACTAGACTTGAATAGGTTAAGATTTTAGTGGTCAGGGAAGTATCGTCTCGAGACTAGGTTCCACAAAATGGCAGTTCTTTTGAAGCAGATGTTGTGTGAGTAGAATTTCCGGCTTACAAAAGGAATACGAAGCGGGTGAGGAAGATTTGACGCCATGTACGAAGTGTGGCGGGTCCTAGTAATGAAAGACGTAACTGATGAAACTAACGATTGTATATAGTTTAAACATTTGCCATAGTAATATCGATAGATAGCTTAGTGGCTTGAAACATTTCGACTGTGGGATAGAGATTGTAGGGTGGAAAATAACTAATCACCCACAAGATGCAGTAATTTCTTGGAACTAAAGGCTGGGCAGTGAGGAATGGGTTGCACCAGATCAAGATATGGTAACAATATTCCATTCTTGGTGGGATCTAACTCTTCTAAAGCAGCAGTATTTACGTATTTTCTGGAGCGATAAAAAGAACCGATTTTTCATCTCGCAACTTCAGCGATGATACGAATATAAGCGTTCCACTTAGGGACTGGGTTGAGCTTTAAACCCAACATACGTTCGAGATACTGAAAGTATTTTTTTTACTTTAAGATTCACCCTTACAAGGTTACTCAAGGTAGAGGGTTACGTTAAAGGGCAATTTATATGGATAGGAAGGGAAGATAATGGTTAGGTTAAGATTGTAGTGAACCGGGAAACATTCTCCTGGGAGCCTATTCCACAGAGCAGTTGCTCGCGGGAAGAAGAGAAAGGAGTTTATATATATATAAAATCTCTCTTATATCAGGGTCTCTTATATCCGGGTAACACTGTATGTATGTATGTATATATATATATATATATATATATATATATATATATCTAAGGTGTTTCATTAAGGGATAAAAATCAACAATAAAAATCAGTGATATTGGTGAAAATTATATTTATTTCTCTATTGGATCATGTTATTTAAGTCATGGCAATTATGTGTGAAAAATAATATCACCCAAATGTCCGCCAAATCTGAAAGAAAAAGAAAAAAAATCATTAGACGCTTAAACTTAATTCACATTTAAAATAAGTCCAAGTTATTGGAAGACCCTATATATATATATATATATATATATATATATATATATATATATATATATATATGTGTGTGTGTGTGTGTGTGTGTGTGTATGCATGTATATATATATATATATATATATATATATACATGCATGCACACACACATTAGTCCAACTAAATATGTTAACACCATCACTGATATTGATCGCTTTCCAATAAGTACCGCGCTACTTATTGGAAAGCGATCAATATCAGTGATGGCGTTAACATATTTAGTTGGACTAATGTGAGTTTGTGACCCTGGGTTTCACGCTTTTTACGATCGTCAGACAAACTCTGAGTTTGATGATCGTAAAAAGCGTGAAAACCCAGGATCACAAACTCACATCAATCAAAACTATATATATATATATATATATATATATATATATATATATATATATATATATATATTTACTTGTATGTATAGGTGTGTGTATATGTATATATTGTTGATGTCTATACATGTGTGTGCATGTATGCTTGTATTTAATTATGAATATGTGTGTATGTATATATATGTTTATGTATACATATATATATATATATATATATATATATATATATATATATATATATATATAGACGTGTACATGTTTTGTTATATAAATGTTTCTATATATCTGGACCTACACATGTTTGTAGATGGGGGATGTATATGTATGTATGTGAATAGTTTTAGATTTAGATTTTCATATCGATATATATATAATATATATATATATATATATATATATATATATGCATGAATGTGTGTATGTGTATGTATGTAGTTGTTTATATGTGTATATATGTGTATGTATATATACGTATATATGTAAATATGTATGTTTATATTTATATGTATATGTATGTATGTATATATATATATATATGGATGTGTGTGTATGTTTGCATATGCATATGTATCTTTATAATTTTATATTTTCATTCACTTTAATGGTCCTTTACTGAACACCTTATTTATTTGATAATTATCTTTTATATATTTTTTTGAAGAGGATTTTTTGAAAAAATAATTCTTTAAAAAGTTTTCTTTGTAAAAATTGTTTTTACTTTAGATTTTTTATTAATATTATTATTTTCATAATCACCGGAGCTTTTTTGAAACTCTAAATAATACAATAATACAAATAACATATATTAAATATGTTATTTATATTATTTATTATTTATATTATATATATTATTATTTATAAATATATTATATTATATTATATTATATTATATTATATGTATATTATTGTTTATAAATATATTACATTTATATTATATTATATTTATATATTATATATATATTATTATTTATAAATATATTATATTTATATTATATTATATTATATATTATATGTATATTATTGTTTATAAATATATTATATTTATATTATATTATACTTATATATTATATATATTATTATTATTTATAAATAAGAAATTAATATAATAATATAAATAACTATAAATAATACCCGTTATAAATAATGGGTTTTATTGATGACCTTAATTCACTACATGAATTGAATAGGCAAATTATGAATATGTTCCTTTTTGTAAATTTTTACTCTCTGTTACTTGTCATATCCGAAACACTTCTCTTAGTTTTAATCCCTTTTCTTCTACCCATTTTTTTCTTTTTTTTCTTTTTTTTTTTTTCTTCTTTTTTCCTATGTTCCTTTTCGGATATATTCACTCTCTTTTACTTGTCACATCCACCGAAAGGAGGTCAACCCGTCGGCATTTTCTCGACAACTTTCTTCCCTTCCTTTCCCTATCTTCATCTCCCTCTTCCATATCTCTCTCTCTCTCTCTCTCTCTCTCTATATATATATATATATATATATATATATATATATATATTTCTATCCGCTTTTTCTCTCCCTCTCTCTTCCTTCCCCCATATTAAAACCTTATTTTAAAATCTATATCTTCCCCTCTTATGTTTGAAAAATGTTTTTTTTTTTTTTTTTTTTTGTTTTCACTTATTGTAAATTTGTTTGGTCAGAAGAGACGGGATCTGATTGATCCCGCGAAATAAATTATTACCATGGATCTCTAAAGCTTCCGCTTTCATCATTATTATATTTGCTCAGATCTTACATTGGGCTCTCTTTGAATAAATATACTCTTTGGAATTATCCCTACTCATTATCAAATTATATATATATATATATATATATATATATATATATATATATATATATATATGTGTGTGTGTGTGTGTGTGTGTGTGTGTGTGTGTTTATGTGTGTGTATAAGATTTAATGATAAACCTAACCTCCTACCACCAAATCAGATATGAAACGAAACAATGGCCAGGTGAAGAAATAAATAAATATTTACTGTATCCTTTAAGCATTAAAATTAAATATTCAGATAAACAATGAAATACAATTTTCTTAACTGTAGAAAAGACTGAAACGCTCAAAAGTTAACAGCGACAGCCTGTCTAGAAAAACCGGCATCCAAATAGAAACAATAGAAAGAAGAGAGGAAAAAGAAAGAAAAGAGAGAAAAGATTAAGGAGTGAGTGTAAAGTGGGGAAAAAAAACAATAAAAAAAGTGACGAAACGGCCAAATAATAATGGCATTTTACACGTACATACATCCGCGTAAACTGGCGCATGGGCGCACGCCTGTGATCGCGCACGCGCACACGCACACATACACTTTGAAAAAAAGAGAAGACAAACTTGCACCAATGATAAGTGCATATTAAAAAGAAAAGAAAAGTATAAGCAGTCAATTGCTGATAGCCCTTGACGAGTGGACGGGCGGGTCCGTCTACGAAACTCTGGAGTCTGGACGTTGAAGGTAATATCAATCAAGTGACAAAACTTTTACACACACACACACACACACACACACACACACACACACACACACACACATATATATATATATAAATTGCTTGAGGATGAAATGTTTTTAATCTAATTACAAAATTAAATTTAAAGTTTTTAGCTTCCGTTTTTGAAACATAGTTATTAATGTGTAGCGGAAATAACCATATTTTAAATCAGTTAATTTATAATATTAATGCTCTGTAAATTTACATTATGTAAAAAAATAAAAAATAAAAATATCAATAAGAACATCGGATTACATATTTTACTGTTCTTTATATATATATATATATATATATATATATATATATATATATATATATATATATATAAATTCATGAATCATTCATACAAAAAACAAATATAGATGTTAATGATTTAAAATCAATTTAAATCATTAACCTCTATATTTGTTTTTTGTCTGAATGATTCATGAATTTATAAATTATAATTGCACCTTTTAATTGATATATATATATATATATATATATATATATATATATATATATATATATATATATATATATATATATATATTACGAAATGGACAAAGTCCGACAATTTATTTATTAAAGACATTTTTTTTATGTTTAACGTTCTTTTTATAGATACAAGTATTTAAGTAAATGCTCTGTTTATAATAAACAGTTTTAAATAACATATACCGGCCTGAATGTCCACGAAATTTTCATAGAAAATATTTATATATAATTTATAATATTTATATATAATTTATAATATTTATATATAATTTATAATATTTATATAATTTAAATATATCCTGTCAAAGAACGAATATTTTCTATGAAAATTTCTCGGACATTCAGACCGGTAAATGTTATTTAATACTGTTTATTATAAACAGGACATTTACTTAAATACTTGTATCTATAAAAAGAACGTTAAACATAAAAAAAATGTCTTTAATATATATATACATATATATATATATATATATATATATATATATATATATATATATATATATATATATATATATATATATAAAATATCAATTTGTAATTGGTAGGGATAATTCCAAGGCGGACAATAATCCAAAGAGAGCTCGATGTAAGTTACAGAACAATGTAATAAAAAAAACAAGAAACCCTTTAAAATCCATCTCTGTTATAATTTAATTCATGAATATTTTTATATTCATCTCTTCAGACGGAAAGCTTTTTTTTTAGAAATGGAATGAAGATATCCAGACAGATAGAAAAAAATGGAAAGAAAAAGAAAAGGAATTTTTTTTAATAAAAACAAGAGGAGAGAAAGAAAAAGAAACATTTCAAACATAATATCTTTTAAAAAATTAAGGGAAATTATAACCGTGAAGGATTTTTAATTTTTAAGGTTTTTGTTGGCTCAGTCTCAGTCTCGGTCTCAGTCTCTGTCTCTCGGTCTCTGTCTCTGTCTCTCTCTCTCTGTCTCTGTCTCTCTCTCTCTCTCTATATATATATATATATATACGTATGTGTGTGTCTCTGCATGTGCTTGCATATTGTCTTGTATATAATAAAAAGGTGGAGGGTCTAGTGGAGAAAGGCAGACACTGGCTAAATTAACTGATATTATTTCTCTTGTAATAAGCTGTTACAATCATGCCCTCCTTGACTATGTTATCCCGGTCTGTGTTTGTGCGTATGCGTGTACATGTGTGCATGCACAAATTCTTGTTTACAGTTAAATCACGTGAGTGAAAGGCACCAGTTCTCGTTTAATCAACGAATTTAGGCTGCTTTCAAACTGTATCAGAACTTAGATATGTGACCGCTTAGGTACCTAAGATCTTATAAGTGACTACTGACCTTGCACCAGACTAGGTCAGGCTTTGTAAACACTTAGGTTTGTGCGTGTGGTGAAGACTGGGAATTGGTAAATGAATTGTTATTTGTGTGAGCAAATTTGTTCATAAATTGATTGTATGTCTACAATGTGACTCTGCATGGTCACGCATATTGTTTAAATTAGTATTGTCCATTTGTATTTGCATTCTTTTTTTCTCTTTTCTGTTGGCTAAATTTCACGTATGTCGACATCTGTGAAACAAAATGTCGTTGGTTGATTTGATGCCTTTGTCAAAAGACAATACCAGATATATAGGTGCGT
>OZ010589.1:40947978-40955478 GCA_963932145.1 Acanthosepion lycidas
AGTGAAGGAAGTAAGGGTGGAGGAGAAGGAACTGAACTGTGGAGAAAAAAATGAATGTGATATTTTGAAAGAAAGAAAGAAAGAAAAGTGGAAGCAAGGAAACAAAAAGAAAGAAAGAAAGAAAGAAAGAAAAAGAGGAAGCAAGAAAAAAGAAAGAAAAAAAGGAAGGAAGGAGACAGAGAGAAAGAAAATAGGAGGGAAGGAGAAAGAAATAAAGAAATGAGGAAGGAAAGAAGGAAGGAAGGGGAAAGAAAGAAAGAAATGAGGAAGGAAGGAAGGAAGGAAGGGGAAAGAAAGAAAGAAAAAAAGAAAGAAAGAAATGAGGAAGGAAGGAAGAAAGGAAGGAAGGGGAAAGAAAGAAAGAAAGAAAGAAAGAAAGAAGAGGAAACAAGAAAAAAGAAAGAAAGAAATAAAGAAAAGCGGAAGCAAGGAGACAGAGAGAAAGAAAGAAAATAGGAAAGAAGGGGAAAGAAAAATAAGAAAGATTAAACAAGGTATAAACAATGCAAAAAAGAAAAGCAAGCAAGAAGGAAAACAAAATAAAGAATGAAAATCAGTATGGAAGAAGCAAGGAGAAAATGAAAGGAAAAAGAAAAAGAAAAAAAAAGACAATTATTAGAAAGAAAGAAAGAAAATAGAAAGAAAAAAAAATTGGAAAGTAAAAAAAAAAGATCTAGCAAGAAAAAAACGTAAAAGACAAAAATGAAAAGGAAAACCAATGAGATGGAAAGACAAAAAGGAAGAAAAGAGTTTTAAAAAGACATTAAAAAATATGCAGATACTTTAATTCGGCATGTCCCGTGGCTGAGATAGTTACGTTTATCCCACCCCTGGTACACGCGGACAGTATTTTACCCCAGGTAAAAATGAAAAATTTCAGGATTTTGAAGGCAGGTAGTTCCTCCGCCTTTGGAAGATTTTAAATAACTCCTACTACCATCTCAAGCAGTAATGTGATAATCGACTTTTAGAAGGTAACGTTTAGCTTGCTATCTATGAATAGGATTGAGGATTGAGAGAGAAAGAGAGAAAAAGAATTTTGGTCTACCGGTTGTCAGTCTGCCTGTCTCTCTTTCCCTTTTTCCTATCCTTCTGAAGGCAAAGAAAAATAAACTATGAGAGAGACAGGGCTGAAGAAACTGAAAAATGATCAATAAAAAAGTGAATGTACAAAAAGATAAAAAGCATAGGAAATGTGTGTGTTGTGCATGAGCATATGTGTGAGTTTGTGCGTGTGTGTGCAAAAGAGAGGAGTGAAAAGATAGTTTAGAAAGGATAGAAGAGAGAGAGAGAGAGAGAGAGAGAGAGAGAGTAAAAGAGTTAATAGCCTAAAGAGGAGGAGGAGCAAATGAGGGTGAAATGAAGACAACCTGAAACAAAGGAAGTAAGGGAGGAAACTCTAGACAAGAAAGTTAACAAGTGAAAGATAACGATACACACACACACACACACACACACACACACACACACACACACACACATATATATATATATATATATATATATATATCCTACTCTTTTCCTGCTCGCTATCTATCTATCTATCTATCTATCTATCTATCTATCTATCTATCTATCTATCTATCTATCTCCAAGTCAGTCGAATGTTCTCTTCCTTCATATATATATATATATATATATATATATATGAAGGAAGGGAACATTCGACTGACTTGGATATATATATATATATATATATATATATATGAAGGAAGGGAATATTCGACTGACTTGGCTATATATATATATATATATATATATATATATATATATGAAGGAAGATAACATTCGACTGACTTGGAGATAGATAGATAGATAGATAGATAGATAGATAGATAGATAGATAGATAGATAGATAGATAGATAGATAGAGAAAGAGGCAGGCGAATGAAAATAGAAAAATAGAGAGAGAAGGTAAAAGCGAGCAGGAAAAGAGTAGGAAAAGCAACTAGAAAGACAAGAAAATAAATCAGGACGAGAATGGGATAAAGAGAGTAGGAAATAACGACATAAGAATAAGAAAAAAAAGAGAAAAAAAGAGAGTAATCGAAAGATAGGAACAAATTGAGATAGATAGATAGATAGATAGGAACAAATTGAGATAGATAGATAGATAGATAGATAGGAACAAATTGAGATAGATAGGAACAAATTGAGATAGATAGATAGATAGGAACAAATTGAGATAGATAGATAGGAACAAATTGAGATAGATAGATAGATAGATAGATAGATAAGAACAGATTGAGATAAATAGATAGGAACAAATTGAGATAGATAGATAGATAAGAACAGATTGAGATAAATAGATAGGAACAAATTGAGATAGATAGATAGATAGATAAAGAGAGTACAAATGAGTGAGAAAACTAGAAAGAGACGAAAGAGGAAATAAAGAATGAAGATAGATAGATGGATAGATAGATAGACAGAGAGAGAAGGAGAAAGAAAGAGGGAGAGAGAGAGATGAGTAGGTACGTTATTATAAAAAGAGAAGACGCTAACCCAAGAGGAGAAAAAAGGAGAACAAACAAATAAATGACTCGACAAATAGAAAGAGAAAAACAGAAAAGAAGTTGGATTAAGGTAACAAGAAGTGAAAAAAATAAAAGATAAGGAGAGAAATAAAAACAGGAAAAAAATGAAGGCGAGATAGAGAGAGAGAGAGAGAGAGAGAGAGAGAGAGAGAGAGAGAGAGAGAGAGATGAGGTAAAGCAGGAAAAAAAAGAAAGAAAAGGGATCAAAATGGAGAGAGAGGAGATGAATAAGGCCGGGGGCAAGAGAAATGAAGTCATTAATACAGAAACCGAAAAAAAAAAAAAAAAAAAAGAAGGAAAGAAAATAAGAGAGCAGGGAAAGAAAAGGACAGTGACAATAGAAAGTGAGAAAGAGCAAGGAAGAAAATGTTTTATCCATTGTTTTATTGATGGGATAGATGCATATGATGCATATTTTGAAAAATAATAAGCAAGAGAAAACAGTATTTTCGTTTCTATCGAACGGGCCAATTTATTCTCGCCTACGACAAGATGGAAGCCTTCACTTGATTATACATTACTAACCGTAGTAGCCATAATAATTGATAACTGCAGGGAGTAAATGCTATCAGGAGTTCCGTTTAGGTTGATGATATTTCTGTTATTTACATTTCTGAATAACAGTTAATTTAAAAACAAACCCAATAAACATGATTCCGACGGGCATTCTTGTAGTGTTTCTATATTTATTCAACAAACTACATTTTGGTAATATTTCAACATTCATTTCAAATCATCATCAGGACAGCGAAAGGAATCATTAACCTATTTGTTTGATTGATTCATTTTCTACGGTTTATTTAAAGCCAGAAAATATTTTTATATTGCAAGATTTTTTTTTTTTGAGATAATAACAGTTTAGTGAAACTAATTAAACCATAGCTGGGGGAAGAAGAGCTAGATTCATACCTTTCCCAGGTGTATTTCCCGCGTAATTGAATATAACGAATCCAACTGGAATTGGAACGTGCCTCTCCGATTATCAATTTCGAGCCATTATCTGGGACACGTAATGAGGAAGGAGGGCCTGGAGAATCTGATACTCACGGGATTGCAAGATTTTTTTTTTTTTTTTGAGATAATAACAGTTTAGTGAAACTAATTAAACCATAGCTGGGGGAAGAAGAGCTAGATTCATACCTTTCCCAGGTGTATTTCCCGCGTAATTGAATATAACGAATCCAACTGGAATTGGAACGTGCCTCTCCGATTATCAGTTTCAAGCCATTATCTGGGACACGTAATGAGGAAGGAGGGCCTGAAGAATCTGATACTCACGCGTCGAATAGAGGGAAAGAGAGACAAGGGAAAGCAGCGCGTGACATTCCTGACGAGCTTGAGTAGGTGGATGACAGAACGTGGTCTGGGGAGGAAGCAAAGGGAGAGATGCTAGGTGTAGAGAGAAGTGGAAAGCCATGATCGCCTACGTCCTGAAAGACATGGCATATAAAAGGAAAGAATCCACTATACCACTTGCACATCCAAGCTTACAGCACCTAGTATTCCCAAGCGGTCACCCATCAACGTACTGACTAGGCTCGACGTTGTTTAACTTCGGTGAACTTACGGGGACAGGTGTTGTAACGGGATGTGGCCGTAAGCCTTATTTAACCACTGAACGAACGGCATCATCCATTGATGTCTTATTGGAGATACTGACGCTCAACTTCTCGAGAGCAACTATCTGCGGCTGTTCGGTCTCACGTTGACGGCTGACCTGAGATGGAACAAATACATTGAGTCAATTGCTTCGTCCACCTCGAGAAAAGTTGGCTCCCTGTGCCGCGCCAGGAAATTTTTCTCCCCGGAATCAATCCTCCAGATCTACAAATCAACAATTCGTCCTTGCATGGAGTATTGCTGCCATATATGGTCTGGAGCCCCTTCTGTTTGCCTCGGGGTTCTTGATAGGCTCCAGAGGCGGATATGCAATATAATTGGCTCTGCTCTGGCATCTCGTCTACAGTCACTTTCTCACAGACGCGCCGTCGCCTCTCTCTGTCTGTTTTACAAATACTTTCATGGTAATTGCCCCGAGGGGCTGCATTCGCTGGTTCCCAGACTTCACGAGTTCAAGCGCCCTTCGAGGCTGGCATCCCGCTCTCACTGTTGAAACTACTAAATGTAACCGTCTCTTCTACTCCAATAGCTTCATGTCTCGCACCTCTCGCCTGTGAAATTTCTTTCCTTATTCCAGTTTCCCTGAGAGCTATAATCTCCAGCTATTCAAATGTAATGTCAATCGACATCTCCAGTTGCTTTGATCTATTCACTACCCTTCTCCTCATCCTTTCTTCTATCACACCTATCTGATCTTGCTCCATATTTTCTTTAACCCCTTGCGTCCCAGTGGCCTCCCGCCTCGCTTGGGTTGAAACGCTTAAAAAAGAAAAAGAAAAAAAAAGCGGATATGATCAATGGATGATTTGACCTATTTTCAACGATACGTTCATTCAGGATTCGGGTTTATTAGCAATTGGGTCTTCTCAATTTACCGTAAGTGCAATGCTAACAGTTTCTTTTCTCGCACTTTTCACTTATGGAACTCTTTTCCGGCTCCATGCTTCATAGCCAATTTTGATCTTCAAAAGTGTAAATGCAATGTCGATCGTTATCTACTGTCTTCCTGGTCACTCGTTGGTGTAACCTAGGGAAGGTCACTGAATAGAACAATCACACGAAGGTTGGTAATGAACTGTAATACTTAGGACAAGAACAACACATATAAGATTCACCTACGGCGCGTAGAAATAGTCAAGTGAATTCCACAATCAATCTCCAAGTGCAGGATATCTACCAACCGCCCCACGTGGTCAGATGTGGCATAAAGCTGAATTTAATGTGGAGTCTCTGAGTCGGTAGACTCGACCAAAAATTCCCCGTAGACCCAATATAAAACGAGATCGGGCAGCTGTTTCCAGAGGCCGGCTCCGCTCTTCGACATAGCCTCGTCTGGGGATCCTCTCTACACGGAGGCAGAGAGTTTGACCAGCACAGCAGGAGACGAATCTCCAACTGAAGGATATCTACCAACCTCCCTACGCAGTCAGTTGTGGCACAAGGCCGAATTTAATGTGGGGTATCCGAGGACGTATCCTCGGCCAAAAATTCCCCGTGAGACTCCATATAATACGGGGTCGGGTAGCTTTTTCACGAGACGAAACTATGTCTTTTGACATAGCCTCGTATGGGGATCCTCTCTGCGCAGAGATAGAGAGTTTAACCAGCACAGCTGGAGACGAATCTCTGACTCCTGACCAACATACAGCATTTACTACTGTATTTATGTGAATAGGGACATAGCCATTGTCGACCATAGGTATGCTACAAAAATCTTCTATTATTCTCTCTACTTAATGTGTTTTTTTTTTTACTGCATTGCCTGGGTGAAATGATTAAAAAATGTCTAAATGGCGATTCATTGGATTCATAGGATTACAAGGATTCATGAGGTTATGCCATTACCAGGAGTATTTGACTGAAAATAAAAGTGGAAGAACAAGTCACAGAAATGTATGCATACTACCCGAAAAGAAAAAAAAGGCGATAAATGGTGACCACCTAGAGCAATAATTGCTCAACCTATTGTGCAGGCAATGTTTACATCTAGTATCTTACTCTTAAAGCAATTAATTTACAAACGCAATATTTGTTTAATTTCCACTTTTCCATTATAATCTAAGACATTTTTTTAAAGCAATTCTCTTCAAGCAAGGCGGGTGTGCTACTAGGGGCTACATAGAGTGTAAGGGAAAAGACTGGGTATAAAGTGGGTGCGGAACGGATAAAAAGAAGAACGGGGATCAAGGCAACAGAAGATGTCGATTGACATTACATTTAAATTTGTGAAGATTATATTTATTAGAGAAGCAAGTAAGAGGATGGGATTTCCCTGTCGGGAAGTGCGAGAGCAGAAGCTGGAGTAGAAGAGGCGGTTACATTTAACTGTTTCGGATAGGGCGTGCGTGTATATAAGAGGTAACAACGCCGAGTGGAAACATTTAGGCCTGGATATATATATATATATATATATATATATATATATATATATATATATATATATATGTTTGTATGTATACATGTATTAAAAAACCGAAACAAGAAAATTGTATGTATTTATATATACGAAGGTATGCTGGATAGTTCATAGGCTGAGTATGGAGATGTGATGCAAGTGTTGTGGAATCTTGCATGCTTTTATTTCAGCTCTTCTTATTAATAGCGTTATTGTTTATTTTCAGGTAAACTGACATCTGACTTTATCATAGAAGTCTTCAAATTTAACTAGTAGTGACTTCTCTTGAAAACGGACGTTTGACATCGTGGCGTTATAGATTATCTGCAGGAAAAAAAGGTTGTAGCCCCTATGCTGATGTATTTGCTACATTAGGAATTGACACTCCAGCTTTATCAAGAATGCAAAAGAGGGCAGCTGAATTTGGGGATGGGGAGAGAGTCTTGAAGATGACACAAGGTCTAGACTTCCTACAAAGCCACCATCGAAGAATACATAGATCGTGTTCTCTACATAGATCGTGTTCTCTACATGATGATGGATGACAGGCGATTGACTATAAATCAAATAGCCAATGCTATTAGCATATCAAGTAAGAGAGTGGAGAATATTCTGCACAATGCACTTGGCATCGCGAAGGTTTCTGATGCCACGTCTTCTGACACCTGTTCAAAAGCGCACAGGTTTATTACATCGCGGGATAATCCGACATTGAGGCAGATCCGTTTGGTATTCTTGAACGTTACTAATCTAGTATAAGTGCTGAGTTCATCACTTTGAGCCAGTGACAAAGAGACGATGCATGCAGTGCGAACACTCTTCCTCACCTGCTTCAAAGAGGGCCAGGTTCATTTCATTTGTAGGTAAGGAAATGGCTTCAGGTTTTTGGGATGCAAAAGGCATCGTGTTTATTGACTATCTTCAAAAGCTCACACCATCAATGTTGCT
>OZ010589.1:40960478-40967978 GCA_963932145.1 Acanthosepion lycidas
GGCGACAGAGAGGATTCGAGAATTTCGTTCTCAATAGCGACCGTACTCGAAAAATTCACAAACTCCACGCGTTCCCACAGCAGTGTTGAACGTGAAATGAAGCTGGTATTAATACATTAGCGATTTAAAAGCTAAACACCCAGCGTCTACATATATTCCAATACCAAACGCCATTGACAAACTAGCGATTCGACATCTACAGAATATTAAAGTCTGTCTAATACGAGAACGATTTTTTACACACCCACACACACAGAAAAAAAACAGTTGTTCGTAAAAAAAAAACTGACAACACAAGATCAAGTATTACCATTATACTCAAGTTTTCGGAAAAAACTATCGAAAAATTTTTTATGTAACTGAGTTGAACTCAGGCATAAAATTATTCTCCCCTCAAATTCACTGAGGTGAGTTTTCTTCTTTTTGTACCTCTATAAAAAAAATAGATAAGTGTGGTGAAAAATTATTCAATTACGTTAAAATTAACGGAACCACGGGGAAAAAAAAGCTAAACACACATAATTAGTTTAGTTTAACTATCGTTTGTCCATATTTTTTTTCTGTAAAAGGAAAAAAAATGAACAAAAATCTATCCAAGATTTTTTTGTGTACCTCCTCTTAGTAAACGTGTTTCAAAGCAACAACAACAAAAAAAAAAGCGCTGGCATTTTTAAATATGGAAGATTTGCAAAAAGTAGTTGCCCAAATGTGGACCAGCAACAAAAATCAAAAGAAAGAAAACAACAACTATTTTTGGATTTACATAAACAGCAAATGGAATTCCAAAAAATTACGCTTCAGAATACTGAACAACAACAGAAACAACTTAAAGAATTACTCGTAAATGCATTAAAAGGCTCAAACTCTGAAAAAGAGACAATATTATTCCCAGAGTATAATATAATATAATAATAATTCAATGGAAGCCTTTGAATACGTACCAGAGGAAGACAAAACGTTCCAGGCTTTTTACAGGCGCTACGAAGATATTTTCAACGTAGACTGTGAAAAAGTCTAAAAAAAAGGTATTTCTATTGAGAAAACATGGAACTACAGAACATAGTAGGTTCGTAGACTTCCTACTACCCAAGAAAACGACTGACTTGGA
Source organism: Acanthosepion lycidas (assembly GCA_963932145.1). Taxonomy (NCBI): domain Eukaryota; kingdom Metazoa; phylum Mollusca; class Cephalopoda; order Sepiida; family Sepiidae; genus Acanthosepion; species Acanthosepion lycidas. The sequence goes on from OZ010589.1 coordinate 40,961,587, forward strand.
TTTTTCAGAAACGATTAAGCTCCTATCGGAATTATTCGGACCTAACACAACCTTGTTCCACAAGCGTTGGAAATACCTGAACACAGTCAAAGACAACCAGCAAGATTTTCTAACGTTTGCAGCATCGGTGAACAAGCTATGTAATGATTTTAAACTAGCCGAACTGACTGCCGATGATTTTAAGTGCTTAATTTTCGCACAAGGTCTAGTATCTGCAGAAGACGGTGCACAACCGGTATTCAAAAAGAAACGGCATGTCCCTTTCGCTGCTCTAGAGCAAATCAATAAAGAGTTAGGTATACTCGAACAAGCAGGTATTCTGTCAAAAACAGATTTCAGCGAGTGGGCAGCACCTACGGTCTAGGTAAAAAAGAAGTCCAATCAAATACGAGTATGCGCAGATTTTTCCACAGGGTTAAACGATGCCTTGCAAGATCACCACTATCCTCTCCCAAGCCCTGAAGAAATTTCAATAAACTCAATGGTGGAAATTTTTTTTCTAAAATTGACCTCTCGGACGCATACCTTCAGATAAAGGTGGAAGAAGAAAGTTCCAAATTGCTCTGCATAAACACCCATAGAGGGTTGTACAAATACAACAGGCTGGCTTTTGGAGTAAAGGTTGCGCCTGCAATTTTCCAGCAGGTCATGGACGCCATGCTGGGCGATCTCGACTACGCAACAGCCTATTTGGATGATATACTAGTTACTAGTAAAACTACGGCAGAGCACCGGAACCATATAATAAACGTATTCGAAAAGATACAAGAATACGGATTTAAGGTTAAGGAGGCAAAGTGTGACTTTTTCTTACTAGAGATTAAATACTTAGGTCACATTATAAATAAAGACGGTCGTCGGTCGGATCCAGAAAGAGCCAACGCGATCAGAAACATGCCGGCCCCAGATAACGTTCAAGCGTTACAAAGCTTCCACGGCCTAGCTAACTTTTACCAAGGGTTCATTAAAAACATAGAAAATTTGAGAGGGCCTCTAAACCAACTTTTAAAAAAGGACAAACCATGGCCATGAACCCCGGAATGCCAAGACGCATTCGAGAAGATCAAGAAAACTCTTACTTCAGACCTCTCCCTCATACATTTCGACCCTAGTCTCGACATCATAATCGCAAGTGATGCAAGCTCGTACGGCATTGGTGGTTGCATTCTGCATAAACTGCCAGATGGTTCGCGAAAAGCTGTGGCTCACGCATCAAAATCTCTACTTCCAGCTGAGAAACAATAAATCCCAAGAGGAAAAAGTATTAACAGTTTTATTTTTTCTCTCCTTTTCAAAAAAGAAAACTCCTTGGAAGGGGGTTATTGTGAGACCGGAAACTACCTACACAATAGACTCTTCCAGGCCTATATTAAGTAGGTGACATAGCACTCTACAGAGAGTGACGGAGAGTGATAGAGAGTGACACAGAGTCTCGTACGACTACCAGTGTTGGACACTAACTTATAGTAAGCTCTGCTTACACTATCTCTGTAACCTGTTGTTAATATATCTTTCTTACATCTAATCCGTGTTCCGTGTTTTACTTCTGTGGGCCGAAATTTGAAACCCACATCATTAACTATAACAAGCCAATTTATGAATGAATGTAGGTAATATATCTTACTTTGCGAAGCAATAGCGAGCGGGCGAAGCCTGCTAGTACTAAATAAACTACATTTCACGGTCCGAATCCATAGACTGAACCGATCTAATAGAGAAACTTTATCTGTTCACAAAATCATACACATCTGGCAATGACTCCAATACGGAAACATTTCAAACCTCATCAGGAGTACGACAAGTAGGAAATGAGAGCCTTAATTTATTTAATCTTTTCCTATACTATGCCTTGCGCATTTGCAAGCATAGATATGAAGAAATGGGTACTGATCATTTAAGTATTCCATACCATATCCCATACGAATCCCTCCCGAAACCATGAGGTGTCTATGCTGATGATATATGTATTTATAGGTGGGATAAGGATGATCTTGAACAGAAAATCAACATTCTTTACTAAATGTTTCAATAGAACTCAAAATAGATCTTTCCAAAACAGAAAAAAAAAAAAAAACTCAAAAAAACAAAACAAAAAAAAACAGAAAAAAAAAAAAACAAAAAAAAAAATCGTTTGGAATTGGAATGAATACAGTGATGGCACATACTCAGAATCCATCATAAAGATTCAAATGGAGAATTAGTAAATACAAAACACTTCAACTACTTTGGTGTATGGATCACTTATAAGACGTTTAGTTGAAGAGATAAAGAAATTAAACATACAGTATGTTGCGCTAGAGATAGTTTCCAACACCACAAAATGCTACAAAAACAAAACATTAATCTGTAAACTCGACTTAAATAGCCTCGTCAGATCGAGGCTTTCATATGTCATGCATGCCACCAAAATCGTTCAGAAATATTAAAACTGTCAGCTGTATAGAACCGCTTTATAAGATCACTTGTTAAGAATGGCATTGGGCGAGGGAATCCTGTGGATCTTGGTAAAGACAATCCTTCTCTGAATCATTATAGACTGGCGCGACGAAATCATAAACAAAGAACATTAATAAACAACCTTTATTGAAACAACAAGTTCAGTTGACCGCTGATGACAATTCCAGAACAACGTAACTATAAACAATTTTTTTCTATCCTCTGCCAGCCTCAATGATGGAGAAAGCATTACCTCGAACCATCGCCAGTGAAACACGCTGCAAGAGCCACTCTGTTTCACGAGGCTCGTCCCTTAATCGAGACGCAATCGCGCCAATCCTTCGAAGGAACGCCATTGAACGAGGGTCAATAACCCTTGAAGTCTCCACTGCCACAGGAGTAAAAAAAAAATAAATCTATCAGCAAGAGAAGAATATTTAACTATTTTTCCATCTCTGCGTCCCGGGTGACGGACCCCGGCTCAACCGCGGAACTGATCAAATTCCCGGCCGAAAATGTATCCGCACAGGTCGCATCCCAAATCAACGACTTCCCCATTTTAAAAGAGAAAATGGTAATGCCATCCACCCGCTTTCCATCCCCGCAGTTGAGGCCTACGGGTTCGATTTGGGAAGGGAACCCAGCTGCATCCAAACCTCTTTTGATGATGTCGTTAATGGCTGCATGCCGTGGAAAGCGGCTGGCACTACGACGACAGCAGAGAGGATGCAAACCAAACTCATCGATGGAGGCTCCACATCTGCATCTGTGACGAATAACAAATTTGTTATTTGATACAAAGAACTGTATCAAATAACGGAAACCGCATCACTTGAAGACTTTCAACAGCGGCAACAACTAAAATGGATAGCACATGCAATTTGAAGAGAAAATAACATAATTAAGATGCTGACATTCCGCACTATTTCAAATAGAAAGTTAGAAAGGAAACCCCCATCATTACTGGAAAGAGTGATAACAGCTACTGGAACTGAGAAACCTATTTTCCCGAAAAATTATTTTAATAAAAAGGTTTTATAAATTTCAACCGACAGACTTCTCGGTCAATGAATGCCGAATGTTTCCTTATAAGGAAACGTATAATATTAACATTAAAATTACCATTGCCATTCCTAGCTATCTATCTATCTATCTATCTATCTATCTATCTATCTATCTATCTATCTATGCTAGCATGTTCATTATCTATCTATCTATCTATCTATCTATCTATCTATCTATCTATCTATGCTAGCATGTTCATTATCTATCTATCTATCTATCTATCTATCTATCTATCTATCTATGACTCTATTGTTATCTATCTATCTATCTATCTATCTATCTATCTATTTATCTATCTATCTATCTATGCTAGCATGTTCATTATCTATCTATCTATCTATCTATCTATATATCTATGACTCTATTGTTATCTATCTATCTATCTATCTATCTATCTATCTATCTATGCTAGCATGTTCATTATCTATCTATCTATCTATCTATCTATGTGGGTTGGTAAAAACTAATTCTTATTCTGATTTAATTTAAAAAGTATTAGTCGGAAATCATAGGAATTTTAAATCTATAAGTTATAACATTTTTAGAGAAAACCTTTCTTTTTCTGTCTACATTTCTGAGATGAGCTATTATGTACACTATTTACAATATTCGGACTATTGTCCTCATCTTTGTCGACATATTTATTTCAACGTTTCGGTCGTTGTACGCTCTGGCCTTCTTCTTGTAGTTGGAATGTCGAAATAAACCGTTCAGTTCGACATTCCAACTACCTGAAGAAGGCCGGAGCGTACAACGGCCGAAACGTTGTAATAAATATGTCGACAAAGATGAGGACAATAGCCCGAATAATGTAAATGGTGCTCTCTTTTTCTAATCAAAATTATAATTCGATATACTCAAAATAGGTGCGTACAATCCAATCAATATTTGGAATCCCGAGATTTTAGTCTAAATTCCTCACTCGATTTCCTCTGTACGCGTTCTATATTTGATTAGGGTTAGGGGTAAATCAATTCGTCTTTCTTCCTTCTTTTGTATTCCCCCTTTAAATAAAGGAATTTATATACACCCCTTAGAAGTATTTTGACTGTTTTCATAGCCATGTGCAAATTACTTCGTTCGGCCTGTCATCATTGGGAACTATTGCCTCATTCATCGACCCAAACCGATGGAATTTTGAGTGTGTCAGGTCAGGACAGGTGGATGGATACAAGGTTATCCAAACATCGGACTGCTTAACTAGTTTTTAAGCTGCTATGATGTCATACAATAAAAATGAGTAACTACCGACATCGAGGTTCGAGCGTGACACTCTGAACTTATGAGCATGTTTTCCGCCAGGTGTATAAATAGTGATGTCAGGCTACTGACTGTAGTGATTATTGAGCGACTATTGAATGGAAATATCCAGTCGAATTAGCGTGAATTATTGCGCGTCGATAATTTGGGTTTTGCTTTATTGATTTACCGGACGTTAAGCCGGGCTGCGCTACTAACAAGGTCTTCACTGAAATGGTTATCTTTGGTTGTCTTTTACTTGTTTGTTCTTGTTAAGTATTTATTTGCGGTTGTAATTAAATACAGTTTTATTTTAACACTGAAGTCTTGAGTTTCACTTAATTATTAACAGCCACCGTACGTCATAAAACAATGTATGTTTTGCTCGGAGTTCGAAAATGAAGGCGTCAGAATTGATAGTGGTGCCATTGGGTTTAAACTTCAACAGCAGGACCCAATTTTAATCTCAAAACACAATGCTCATCACTTCTTTTTTTCAGTCTGCGTGGCGTCACTTTGTATATATTTTATTATCTGGCTCATAGTAGATCTCATCGTCCATCTTGATTCGAAAGGTGTCATGTAGCTCCTTCATGGATACCCAGGACTCACTAAGTACTGACCGTGGCGTAGCCGAGAAGCTGCATTTAAAGCAGAGCAGGCATTACTTTTGATTCACACTTATAGATAGATAGATCTTCTATGTGCCGCATTCCTTTGGGGCATAGGCAATCATGGCTCTCCACAACCTCCTATCCATTGTGGTTCTCAGCAGTTTTACTCCCTTTACTAAGGGTTCAGCTCTGTTTCGTCTTCCATCTATACAGGAACACCAGGGATATAGCTCGCTGTCTTCCGCTATCTCTCTTGCCCTCAATATGCCCTTTTCCAAAATCAAAATAGCCGTTGAAAATGGGATTTCTCATCGTGGGTGATATCAAAGAGAATAAGGCGAGACAAGAGAACTTTGCAGACTTTTTTGAAAAGTGGAAGCGACATTGGGAGAAATATTTATGGTTAGGTGATGAGTACTTTGATGTGGACTAAGGTGCTGTTGCCCTAGCTACGTTATTTTTCGTTAATATTAAATGACTGAATACCTTGAACAGGATTAATGTGATATTTCCTTAGGTAGGTTATTTTTCTCCATTAATGTTAATACTTTCCGGAAATACCACGTTTTGTTATTTTTAATTTTTTTTTACTTTGAACTGTTAGGAAAACTATACCCATTTGGGAAAGATTTTAGAAGAATAGAAAATTTATACTGGAAGCAACTAGCCAGCGTATGGATAGAAAATGAATGAAAAATAAAGAGGGGCGTAAGACAAGGTTATGTCTTCTCACCGGATTTATTCAACCTCTACAGTAAGTGGAGACGCTGTCAGGATTTATTATCAGTGGGTGCAATCTTAATATTATGAGATACACAGATGACACTGTGTTGATGGCAAACACAAAGGGAAAACTAAAGGAACTCCTAGACATGGCAGTAAAGGAAAGCGAGAAGAAAGGCCTAACTATAAAATGTAAGAAGATAGAATGGATGGTCTTCAGCAAAAAAAAAAAAAAAAATTCCAAGATGAAAACTTCGAATTGGAAATGTCAGCATCAAAGAAATGAAAAAAAAAAATGAATTATCTGGGAAGTAT
>OZ010589.1:40972978-41020478 GCA_963932145.1 Acanthosepion lycidas
GTGGCCCGTTAAATGTTTTCCGTTAAATCATGAAGTACCTTACCAATATATATATATATATATATATATATATATATATATATATATATATATACTTAAATATGTTTGAAACAGTACAGAAGCGTATTAAGGCATTAAAAACAAAACATTTTATATTGTAGGCCATGATAGATTTAAAACAAAAACACACACCAGTCGACCGGTTTCGTCCCCTCTCATCAGAACTGTTAACGGGGAACTAAAATTATGATGAAAAGAAAAAGAAAAATTCTGTTATGGATGACATGAATGAATGGACAGGGAGAAATAAATTATTATAAAAATTACACCAACAAAGATGCTAGAAACGCAGCAAAGCAAGTCCAAGCAAGCAAGCAATCAATCTCTTTGTTTACAAAGAGTAGGTTGCCTGGACCTGATGTAAAGCGTCTCCAACACCTTAAGATGGAATAATGAGTGCGAACTGGACAAAACGGAAAACCAGTTCGCACTGAAATTCATCGCACAAATGGGATTCTTTATAAAGTAATCCGCAATTGAAGACCCATACGTGTTACGAATGGTATCGCCCAAAGAAAATTTTTTATTCAGTATTATAGCAGGTACGTGTTGTTTAATTCTAACGTCCAACCGCTGTGTCGTTCTACCTATGTAATCGCATCCACAACTACATTTGAATATATATATATATATATATATATATGTATTATTAGTGTTAGTAGTAATCCTATAGGTATAAGAAACTATACTCATTCGGAAACCTTCGGTGTCTTGAATTGCAAATAATCAAACCAATACCAAAGGGGAAAAAAAGATATAAAAAAGAAAGAACCAAGGACATGTACGTCAGCCGAAAATAATCGTCCAGCATGCAAGTTCAATGCCCAAAGAAAAAAAACGATACGAGTACGCAAAACAACTAAATAAAGCGCCTTCCTGATGATCTGCTTAGGTGAAACCTTGGTAGGTTTGTCTGCCTCTCTAGGTTTAACTATATATATATATATATATATATATATATATATATATATATATATATATATATATGATAAATTCACGTACCCAAGTATTTTGAAATGCTTTACAACGTACATATGAGGCATGTGGAGTACTTTTGAGTGTGTGTCGTTTGGAGTCGATTGTTTTCAGTCGACGTTTAGATTTGGTCATCATCAACAGCTGCAGGCTTGCCAGAACATTTTCGGTCTTCCAGATTCAAATTTTCACTTTTAGCTTTGTAGATAAACATTTACAAATAGTACTCTCAGTATCTGTGTATATTTCTAAGATGAGCCATTGTAACTATTTACACTATTTACATTGTTCGGACTATTGTCCGCGTCTTTATTGTCCTATTCATGACGTTTCGTCCGTTATACGCCCCGGCCCTTCTTCAGGTGATATACGTTGGAATTTCGAATCGAACCCTGTACTTCGTTCCCCGGGGTATATTGTTCTAGTTCCACGTGCCATGCCTCTTCTGGATATCTCAGTTTTAGTTATTTCCCTTTAATAACTCACCTTTCCAAGGTTTTGTTCAGCTCTGTGGCCCAGTGGATAGAAGCGTTGATTGCAGTAGAGTTACGAGGTTATTACCTAGCCACAGCAAGGGTATGATCTATAATTATTTATACGTTTGGTATATTTCGATATTTATTTAGCTTCATGAAAACTCTTGGAGTGGAATAATTGGGAATTAGATTTGACTTTTTTAAATTGGTTAACTAAATAAAGTAATCTTATCTTATAAAGGTGGTGTAATAGTTCGTAAACTTGTCTTGATAGATCAACTACGACTGTGTAGTGAGTTCGATCTTCACTAGGTGCTCCACACTTTCGGCCTTGTGCCACATCTAAACTACGCTTAGAAAATCATTTGGGCGCTTCTACGTGATGTAATGGTTCTCAAGCTTGTCTCGTTAGAGTAATTACAACTGTTTATTGAGTTTGAGCCTCACTAGGTGCTCCATACTTTTGGCCTTGTGTCACATCTAAGCTACGCTTAGTAAATCGCAGTATGCCAAAATAGGGCTACATACAGAAAAATATAATAATGCAGAAGCAAAATTTGAAACTTGATTGGTCTGTTCTGCCCCATTCACGATATTTGCCTGGCCCTGCACCGGCCGGTTATTTCCTCTTTTGATTGATACATAATGATTTGGCGGGGAAAATTTTCTCTAATGAAAATCAGATTTAAGTTTCGTCCTGAACATTTTGACGTAAAAAAACTAATCAATTTTGCTCAAAAGATATCGAAGAGCTACTCGATAAATGGCAACTGTTTATTGCAACTAATGGTGAATATATAATTGGATAAAATGCCATTTAACTTTACTAAAAAAAACCTGTGAAAATTTCTCGGTTTTCCTATTTTAATTATCTGATGAATCTTAATTCTTTAGTTAATGATTGAATAAGAACATGGCGGGTTCTATGAAAATAAAATATTCGTAGAAATTCCCCTATCACATCGTTAAAGATCTGAGATTAGCAGCTTTAACAAAATATTACAAGAACAATCTTAAATATGAATTTTGGTCGTTATTTTAAGAAGTGAGTACAAATGAAAAAAATTGAAATTGGCAACTTTTTCCATTTCACGGAAACAGTCGACAGACATTTCTATCTTTCTTTCTTTTCCTTACTAAAACTAAGTAGCGGCTCTGATATATGTTTTGTTTTTCTACGCAATCAAAACGGAATAATCCATTATTTATGAAGCATTGGTAGGAGACGTTAAACATCTATCTTCCCTTCTTTTTTACTTTTTCTCGTTGAAACCAAGTAGTGTCTTTTCCCCTCTTTCGACGCCATCGAAACGGAATAGTTCACTGTTTATGAGGTATTGACAGAGCGTAACGGTCGTGTGAACTAACGAAGGAAGGGGGAACAATTATAATTGGGTTTCTTGAACAATAATGTTGATAAACAAAAATGGAAATTATTTATGACACAATCTGAGAATTGCTAATGATTTTTACTCTGCAAAAATATGGCAGATCATTCTACTGTAGTTTTCTATCTTTTAGAATGGTTGCCACCAAAGGCTACATAACCTAGCCTATTCTGCTATTTAAACTATAGCGGGAAGAAAAGAGGTGGATTGCCCCCACAATTTTCTGACTAACTTTTAGCTAGAGTGGTGGTCGGGTAGAAAGAGATACTTATCCAAGGATATTTTTACGAAAGCAAACCTAACGGCCTCGGCTGGGATTAGAACCTGACACGCTATTTTTTTACCTTTAAAAAACGACTTGTTGTCTCGTTTGCCGTATTAAGTAATGGTACAGGTAATATTAGCCATTTCCTTATGAGGAAACATTTCAGAATTCATTGACCGAGCAGCCAGTGCAAGTGTCGTTTGAAATTTTTAAAATCTTTCTATGAAGACATTTTTTTAGGAAAATAAGTTTCTCTAAGTCCACTGATTGTTATCAATCTTTCCAGTATTTATGGGGGTTTTCTTGCTAACCTTTTCTTTGAAGTAGTGCAGAACGTCAAAATATTGATTCTGTCATTATTTTCTCTACAAGTTATATGTGATATCCATTTTAGTTGTTGCTGCTGTTGGAAGTCAAGTGATGTGATTACTGTCATTTGGTACAGTTTGCTTTTGCGGTTCTGTAGCGCCAGTCCACGGTGTTTGAAGAAGGATGATCATCGTTAAAACCTACAGGTTTCATTTACTTGAAGCCGTCTTAATCCTTAATCTGAGAGAATTTTTATATAAAGCTTTAGATTTTTCTGAGTGCATTTGACATCCCTATGAATGTTTCGAACTGACGTGGCTATTTAAAATCATGACATTAGTTTTTATGCTATTTTTTTTTTTTTTTTTAGTTCTGTCGTAATTTACGATGTTGCGGTAAACTACTCTTATAGCAGTTATTTATCGATTGGTTTGTTTTCCTCAGTTTATCTACCTTTTTGCAGGTTATTTAAAGACAGAAAATATTTTTATATTGTAAGAATTATTTTTTTTGGGGGGATAATAATGATTTATTGATACAAGTTTTATTAATTAACCCATAACTGGGATAGAAGAGATGAATTTCAAGCTGTTACCCATCTAGATACTGACTAGGCTCCGCGTTGCTTAACTTCGGTGATCATACAGGAACCGATGTTTTCTCACGTGATGCGACCGTAATCTAAGCGCAGTTATGTTCAATTTTTCTTATCTCCTGTACTAAATTTGATGTCCTGGGTATGACGATTAAACTACATCCGCGTCCTGGGTAAGACGATAAAGTACGTCCAGCAGCAAGGCTTCTGATCAGGAGGTTTTGAGGAGCGTGGAACTACCTCTTGATTGCTGATGTTTCCAGGTCCACCCTGACCCGAGGTGGTAGCACTTGTTAGGGTCCCAGCTTTGGACAAATAGTTAACCCCGAAACTGGGGTAAAAACACTATGAAAGTGTAAAAATGGGTTTTAATACCAGAAATACTTTGTAAAAAATTATTACCAGCAATAAATTTTTGAAGAAAAAAATCTATTACCAGCAATACATTTTTGAAAAAAAAAAATTACCAACAGTAGGCTTTTAAAAAATAAATATTACTAGCAATACATTTTTGAAAAAGAAATATTGCCAGCAATACATTTTTAAAGAAAAAAATATTACCAGCAATACTTTTCTGAAAAAAATTATTACCAGCAATACATTTTTGAAGGAAAAATATTAGGTTGGTGCAAAAATAATGACGTAATAATGTCGTTTTTTGACGTTAACGTCAAAAAACGACATTATTACGTCATTATTTTTGCACCAACCTAATATTACCAGAAATAGATTTTTGACAAAACAAAATATTACCAAGAATAAAACTTTTGTCGGCCTTAAATAGCCAATTCAGGTTGATATGGCGTTATACAAACCAAACCGAAGCGAATACTAAATTTTTTATAACCGATCCATGTATTTGAAGTGTTTATTATTTACTAATCACTCAACATGAATTTCTTTGAGGGTGCATCCTGGATATGACGATAAACTACATCCGGCAGCAAGGCCTCTGATTGGGAGGTTTTGAAGAACGTGGAACTACCTAATTGCTGTTGTTACCAGGTCTACTCTAATTCGGGATGGTAGTACCTGTATTAGTCGCAAGTATGGATAAATTGTTACCCCGAAACTTGGTTTCAAACAATAAGAAATTATAAAAATACATATTTATAGTAAAAAAAGAAAGTTACCAGCAGTATATTTTTGAAAGAGAAATTACTAATGCTCACAAGTTCCGGTATTAAATGATCCATAAGTAGTTGATATGCCGCTTAACAAATTGTCGTAATTGTCTTTGATGGATTTAGGTTATGTGTCATCACTGCTGTCATTCCAATTTCTGATAACAGTTTCTGTTTTCGAAAGGTTAGAGTTCTATTTCTCGTAACACTTGGTAGAGGGTGTCGAGATTTGTTCAAGAACATTCTTATCGCAACTGTAAATACTTATATAATCCGCATAGTTGCCTCACTCCGCTGTCGTCTTCATTACACTGGCATTCGGAAGGAAGGCAGAAACGTTATTTTCTATTAGTAAATTCGTTTTGGGTGTAGTATGGAATGTTTAAATGATCAGTGTCTCTTTTCCCTACATAAAAGAGATTCATATTCCCCATAGTAAACCACTGAACTTGCTTAACGTCTTCTTATTGTTGTTTGTAAGATAAATACAACGTAATGATGTGCAGAAATTCACGAGACCTTTTCAGTTTGTTGGGAAAGACGACAGTACTTTGTAAGCGTTAATCGAGGGTTAATATGCTTTGACCCAATATCCACGTATTCAGGGAGATGATAAGAAAAAAGATAATAGCGCATTTGTCACAGATGGAACTTAGTAAAGATAATATTGCTACAGCATTTTATTCCTTTATTGAGAAGTTTAAAAATGGCGTCTCAAGTTCAATGAAAGCTTACATCATTTCCACAGACTTAATTGTGTCTTTTTACGAGCCTATTAAATGACAGTGCTTCAAACAGCCATTAGATTATAATACATGCTTTGATGAGCTTAAATGTGTTTAGCACATGACTCCAGAATTGGTTGTAAGAATAAAAAGAGTCTATTGTATCGGTTTCTCTTTATAAACATTGCAAACCTTATCTTTTATTATATATATATATATATATATATATATATATATATATATATATGAGGGATATATATATATATATATATATATATATATATATATATATGAGGGATATATATATATATATATATATATATATATATATATGAGGGATATATATATATATATATAAAAAAAAATCATACTTATAAAATCCAGGTTGTGTGTGTGTGTGTGTGTCTGTTCGTTTATATATTGGATCGGATTTACTACATATTTCAACCGATTTCAACAAAACTTCACAGGACTACTTAAAACTACCTTGCGGTGGTTCTGACATCGCCAAAAATGGGAAAAACACAATTGTTTTTGCACGAAATCAATTTGAAAACACGATTAAGCTGTCGCGAGAATGAAAGGGGGACGACTCATATCGAGTTATACTTATTATAAACCCAGGTTGTTTGTTTGCGTGTGTTCGTTTATATATGGGATTGGATTTCCTACATTTTTCAACCGATTTCAACAAAACTTCACTTATTTTTGGCAGGTAGTGTTTCTTATTGTCTTGCACACTTTTTTCTTTATTTTTACATTCAATATGCTTTAAAAATTCCATTTACAAGACAATTGTTTATAATAAAATTCTATTCAATCGATAGACTCATAACGATTGAAAACAATGTTTTTGTTTGAGTTTGGGTTTGACCAATTCGTAAAAAAAACAATATAAAAACAAAAAAAAAAAACTAATTAAGACATGCGTGTCCGTCAACCTTAAACAATAATCTTTGTCAATTTTATTTTTCAGTCTTTATGATGGTCGATACTTGATCTATCTCTTACTGTTACATCCCGGGGCAACGCCGGGCTCTAGTGCTAGTATATATACACACACACATATATATATATATATATATATATATATATATATATATATATATATATATATGTGTGTGTGTGTGTGTGTGTGTGTATGTGTGTGTGTGTGAGGGATATATATATATGTGAGGGATATATATATATATATATATATATATACTATCTTAAAAGCCAGCCTATCGGGAGGGATTTAAGCTAGCTCCTGCGGAGGGATCTTGATTGGGTCTTCAATAGGTACGGTGGAATAGATGTAGTAGGCAACAATAAATTACAGAAGAACTTAAAATTGATCGCTGCATTTAAGTATTGCGTTAATATCTATTAAATTTAATATATTTATTACCATTTAAACGTTGAACGGTAATTCTTTTGCCGCCACTTAATTTAAAGGCAGTTTGATGTACGTAAGTCCTTACTTACCGTACAAACAATTATTTTCATTTCATGAGTGATTTTCGCTGGATTTCGCAGTTAATTTTGATTTGTCCCCAAATTTATTTCCAAGCTATAAAAACTTTTATCGTACAAAAAAATTCGCGGCCCAAAATCGCCGAAAACAATCGCAGTAATGAAAACTTGAGAATCCAAAATTTCAGGATTGAGTGTTTGAAAAAAGAATAACACATTCACATTTATTATATATATATATATATATATATATATACACCTAGTGAGCCAGACAAACCTACCTACGTTTCACCTAAACGGATCGTCAGGGAAAGTTCCCTCGAGATTCATTTGATTATTGGCAAATCAAAAATTCGAGGGTTTTTCGAAACGAGTCTAGTTATCTATATTTGTGTGTATATATATATATATATATATATATATATATATATATATATATATATATATATATATATATATATATATATATCAGCCTGATACCCTATATATAATCATTATATATGATTCAACATATCTAATCTTGGGTAATCAAATTTTACTATCGTCTGAAGACTTCCTAATACTTAACATAGAGTACGTAAGTTAAGCCAAGAATTTAATAGGTAGAGTTTAAACGGTTAGTTCCAGCTAGCGTATGTATGTATGTATGTATGTGCTTAAATGTAGATATCTACGTGTATGTTAGTGCAGGCAGCTATATGAGTAGGTATTATTAACGTGGACAAACGTATGAGAACGCATATATATATATATCCAAATTCATTCCACTCCTTAAAAACAATCCCTAATTTTGAACTCTGATATATGGACGAGTTTAATACCAATAATTCCGAATTATCTCTTTTTCATTTTCTCAAAGTTACCCCTTGATTGTTTTTTCACGTTTTCGTTAATTTCCGTGAATTCCCGTCGAATTAAATTTAGGATATAGGTCAACCCATCGATCTCCCCCTCCCACCTTCTGCCGAGGCTCTTCTACCTCTATAATATGATTCCAGTAACGATGCCTTCTTCTTCCCTACTTACCTTCCAACAGATCCCCAATAATACACCCTCTCTCTTTCTTTCTCCAAATAAAGAGTACACTACAAACTGATACCAGAAAGAGTTTGAAAAATCCTGCGAATTTTAAAATTTACCAAAGGTATCGTAATTACAATTGTAAATTATATATATATATATATATATATATATATATATATATATATATATATATATATATATGTGTGTGTGTGTGTGTGTGCAGGTATGTAGAAAAATAGGAAAGAACACGTTAGGTAAGTAGTCCAGGGTTCTTTAGTATTTTTGTTTTTATTTAAAAAAAAAAAACAATGCTCCATACAGAAGTAGAGCTTAGATTATAATCATTTAAAAAAAAATATGATTCCTACGCTACAAAAGAGTTCTTATGTCTCAAAAACGAGAGCCGAAACCCTCAATATAATTATTAAAATTAAATTGATTTAAGGTAACAAGCCCTGTTTCATCCCCAAGCGAAAATTTAGGAAAAACCAAGTTTGAAATTTACGTATCGTTATATTTGTTACTTTGGAAACGGCTATATATATATATATATATATATATATATATATATATATATATATATATATATATGTGCAGTATGAAACAGCCTTTCGCCTCTGAGTGTTGACTTCAATATTCACTTTTATATTTATATTTACACACTCTCTATCTCTGATATTGAGCACTTTATCCCATAAATATAGCACACCTTAAAACTATATTGCTTCCTATATATATATATATATATATATATATATATATATATATATATATATATATTATCTTGTATGTGCAGTACTTAGGGGAAAGCCCTCAACATTAGTCATCGATCTCCGAGAGACAAAATATTTTTGCATGCTGCGAATTCAATGTCATTTAAAGCTCCCTATATTTTACCATTTTTAAGAAAGTTTAATTACCTTTTTAAGAGGTTGAACTTTCGTCAGAATTTACAAGTACATTCTTCCTGTTGCCATACACTTTCATAAACTATGTGAGGGAACCATTACACTTGCAGATAGACTAATCAAATTGTTACTCTATATCCGTATCCTGCTAAAAAGCTATTGGGGATCCATTTCTTTTAACTCCTGATATACCCCTTCGCCGGATATCATAACAAAACATCTCGTCACTGACATGTCACAAAGGAAAAATGAATGGGTTCGTAAAATCACGTCTCACCTGCTCAAAACTGTCAGCCCCTTGTCAACCTTGATAACGGCCAGTCAAGCAAGTAGATTTTATTTCAAGTGTAGATTTTTGTTACTAATTACTGATTTTTTGTTACTGTAGAATAGTACGTAATAAATTCCTCCCGCGCTGTTCCTAATCTCCACGTATCCGGACAAAATACGAATGTGGAGCATTTTCCATATCTCTATTGAATGGTCGTAGAATCTCAAAAACGATCTGAGCATTGAGATAAAAAGTAACAAAAGACAATTAAAGATAAACTAGTTTAAAATGACTGTTAATGGTCGCAGAATCTAAGAACGACCTGAGCATTACCATAAAAGATAAGAACATCTAAGAAAAAAATAGTTTCTCTCACCATTTTGGGATAGCATTGTACAAAACGTATGAAGATCATTTATTTACTATAAAATATTCCAGGATGATGCCCAGTATAATATTTTACCACGATAGGGCTACTAGTATTGCTTAGAACCTGGGGTCGCATTATTCATGCGCTGTATGAAAATATCAGGCTTTTTGCAAAAAAAAAAAAAAAAATTAGGGCACGCACTATACAAGGGTATACAGCGGGTACTCGGTTTATGTCAGACTCGACGTACGGCGTTTCGCAGTTACGGCACCATCTCCCATAATATAATACGTCGTCATGTGACGCAATATGATGAAGATGGCGTTGTTTCTTCACCGGCTGTACATCATACATTCTCTATCTCTCGTTTCTATCGATTTGGGGTGGGGGGACATTTTGCTCTTCATTATGGCTCCCAAGCGTTAGACAGACTCGTGGATGCTTAGGAACGGATCTCCGACGTAAGTCGAGGACCCCCTGTATACGGTTACAATAGTATTGTGAAGAGTGGATAATAACAACACATATATATTCGGCTAACTGACCATAGAATGAATAAGTTATTCATGTAGAAATTGCTTAGTTTTCAAGCAACAAATACGAATGTAATATTTAGAAATAAAGAATATGAAGATGGTTATTTGATTTATTTACACACGGACTATTGTCCTCATCTTTGATGCTGTTATGAAAACGTTTCGGCCACTTTGCCCGATAGACCTTCATCAGGTGTTTTTCGATCCGGGTAACCTACAGGGAAGTCATGAAACTATTTTTGCATCTACTGCTTCGTTATTGCAACTATTGCTCAGTTATTGATTGTTTACACAGTACCGGGTTCAGGGACTGAGCTCACAACTAATATGTCACCAAATTCACATCCCTTAGGCTCTTGTCTATTTATTCTTAGTGGAGAACGTGGAGCCTTAAACCTAACCTGACCGCTGTTGAGTGTTGTTGATGCTATTTGTCACGCTTCACTGCACTCAATTAGGTTTCTCATTTTACTACAGCTGCTGCGTATAAATAATTATAACTCATCATCCAAGAGATTAAAACAGAAATTAACGTTATTTTAGAAATATCAAATAATTAATGAACTTTTAAACGACTTAGAAATAACTGAAACCCGATGCCCAAACAATAATTAGGAATGAGCCCATCACAGCAAAGAAGTGATGATCACATTTTAGCAATGAAAAAGGTTTGATACCGTGAAATAAGAAAGAATAATGTTTTTAAAGAAATGAAAAAAGAATAATTCAATTAAAGCTTAAATTAAGAAAAAGTTTGATCCAACTAAAACAAATAGAAAGACATCATCCTTTTAAAATGAAAATAAAGTAATAACAGATTAAATAGAAAATTAAGCAATGATTCCATTAAAGTGATCATTAAGTAATTATCTCATTAAAATCAACATTAAAGAAGGATTCCATTAAAAATGAAAGGTATCAGTAAAAGCTAAAAATAGGCTGATCCATTAAATAAAAAAGGACTGATGAAAGAGAGCACGATGTAGCAAAAGGGAATAAGAAGTAATGATCTATTAAAACGAACATTAAGTAAAGATACCGTTAAAATGAGTAGTGAGTTATGATTCATTTACTTGAACAGAAAGGAGTGACCTTAGGGAAGATGGCAGAATGGAAGATTTTATTAAACAAAATATAATCGAATCGCCATGTTAAATAGAACAAAGAAATATTCGAAAGAATAACATAAAAACGATGCGATAAAACTAAGAAAAATATAAATGACTTCATTAAAGATTAGAGAATGGTGCCATTAAAAATAATAAAATATATAACAGATGACCCGCAATCGATTAATACATGGAAACTCCCCAAGGAGGATTTAGGTTGTCAATGAATTAACTGATAAGTAATGGGTCTTCCTAATTTGGGATATATGATAAAACTTAAGAAAAAGTTGTCAAATAAATTCGAATTGAAAATATGATAATTTACCGATTTTTAACTATTTTGATATGTTAATTTGTCGCAATAAATATCAGGTCATCCCATAAGTTATGTCCGAATTTTGAATAAAGACAACAAGTGACCAAATGTTACATTTAATTACAGATTCAATCAACAATGTATTTTCCCTGATTATCTATGACTTCCTTCCATCTATTAACAAGCTTACTAATTCCATTACTGTAAAATTCTTTTGGCTTTGATTCGAAGAACTCACAAATGTCAGTTTTAACCTCTTCCTGTGTTACAAAAGCTGTTTCTTCCAAATGATTCTGTAAGCTATGAAACAAATGGTAGTCTGAAGGAGCAAGATCGGGAGAATAAGGTGGATGAGGAATTTTCTCCCAACCAAGTTCTTCGATCTTTTGTGACGTGATTCTTGCTGTGTGGGGTCGCGCATTGTCCTGATGAAACATCACCCCTTTTCGATTCACTAGAGCAGGTCTTTTTTTCCTCAAAGCTTGGTTCAAATGCTCTAACTGCTGACAGTATATTTGAGCATTAATTGTTACATTAGGTGGTAAGAATTCAAAGTGGATTATTCCTTGGCGATCATACCAGATGGAATGAAGAACCTTTTGCCCATGAAGTTCCCTTCTCGCCTGTGGCTGGGGTCCTTCCCCTTTACCAAGCCACTGTCTACGACGCTTAACATTTCAATAAAAGACCCATTTTTCGTCGCCAGTCACAAGTCTATCCAAAAAAGGTGAAACAAGATGGCGAGAATGGAGAGAAGAGCAGATGTCAACTCGAGATTTGAGGTTGTTTTCAGACAATTCATGAGGAACCCATTTTCCAAGTTATTGAAGATGACGATGAACAGTTATATGGTTTGAAATGTGAACCACTGCCAATTCCTCAACTGATAAAGCAGGATTTTCTTCAAGGGCTGCTTCAAGAAGCTTTTCATCAAACTCAACTGGACGTCCGGTTCGATCTTCATCTTCAAGGGTGAAATCTCCACCTCTGAATTTTGCAAACCATCTTCTGCAAGTTCTTTCATTCACACATTCCTCTCCATAAACTCAGTGAATGTTTCTAGCAGCTTCGACTGCTGAGTTTCCTTTTTTGAACTCATAAAGCATTATGTGCCTCAAATGATTCTTGGGTACTTCGATGTTAGCAGGGTTTTAATCAAACAAAATTTAATCTTATTGTTCTGTGAAATAAAATTTGATCAGTTTAAATGCATCTAAACGTAAAAATAATGTTCAGCTCCATTAGACATTATAAAATACTCTTTAAATTCGTTCATTTTAAAAAAAAAGTTAAAATTCGGACAGAACTTATGGGATGACCTGATAAAATCAGCCGAGGATAGAAGGTCAAGGCGAGATTCGAACCAGTGGATAACTTAGTAGGACGTATCCGTTCATTCATTAAGTAATTCACAACCCGTGCCTTGTCATCCGAATTTTGTCTAAATAGGCTGACACAACTGGAGAGCATGGATTGCTTAAATCATGCAATTACAACTTAACCAAGACCTTTAACCAAAAAGAAAAGCATATTTATTTTAAATACTATTTACCTAAACTCTCGACTTCCTTACGGAAACTTTACAAACAAATATCTTGATTACCAACATGTGGCCATCTTTTTTCAAACAACGCAGGTATCATGTTGATATAAGGATGATTCTTAATATATGTAAACGAAGAGGGTGACTAAAAAGTAGGTTTTGGTTGAGGGCCGACAAGAGCAGTTCGTAACCGTATGTTAACAATTGACTAAAGTCAAGTGATCAATTCCTGACTGAACGTAAACGTGAATGTCGCAGCCACTCGAATCTGAGGATGCCTGTCTATTAAGGCGGCTAGCTAATCCCCACCGAAGACACTTGTTCAGGCACATTTGTGTTTGTTCAACACCCACAGAAAACACCTGTGATTTATATTGCAAATATGCTGAGCGGACCTTAGTTACAGTTTTTAGGAGAGAGCACGTTATCTCACATGATCAAGAGTCTGAAAAAGGCTAGCACGCTCAAACCCTCGCACACAATGACTTGTGAATTCGTGCTAGCACAACTAAGGTCTCCGTCTACCCAATTTCACTAACATGGGTTGGGTCAATCTGTGGTAATCGTTTTGACCTCCTCCAGACCGATACCATCAAGAAGTCACATTCCTGACATGGTGAAGTTCGAACCAAGATCTGATGGTCAGAAAGCGAATGTTCTAATCACTAAATCCCCATATACTGACTGACCACATATCCACAAAATCTACTGAGTTAATATTAACGTACGTCAGATAAGTATAATTTCTTTCTTTCTCTCTCTCTCACTCATTAATATTCCATGACAATATAAATATATATACAATATTCATTCAAGACGAATGATAAGGCACTGCAATTAGGCTTTTTGTTCAATCTTTCTTGCATTCGTATAAGTGTTTTTTCTGGACATAAAGTGTGTAAAAAGTGTCCAAATGTTCTGCATATCTGAGCGCTATTCTGTTAGCCATTATCAAGGATATGTTTTTTTTTTTTTTTTTTCAACTGAATATGTAGATCTTTATATATCATAATTAAGTAATTCATCGAGTCTAGAAGAATCCCCAACAGAATGCAGAAAGCAATGGACGGCTGTTTCGTGCTATTTTGGGACTCATCAGTAGTGCGTATCCACTACCGAGAATCAAACCCGGATCATTACGATATGATGCAAGCCTCATATCCACTGGACCAACGGGTCTCAGTGAAGAAGAGGTAACTAACGTGACACGATATAGCGCCGCTCTTATATTCTTATTTTCGTATATATATATGTATATTGATGGAAATGTTATTTTTTCAAACACAGTCAGCCGTATTTAAAGTTAATATTTTTTGTGTCGTGTTTTTTTTTCTTTTTTTTTATTATTAATGCTTTCATTATTTTTAGCCGTTTTTACATGTGCATGTGTCTATTTGTATTTTCCACAAGTATGTTGCGGGCGGAGTTTGATAGGTTTCCGGGTGTGTTTAAATGGACCGTAATTGAGCTGTGGTCAGAGAGGTGTAACGTGAGTTTTCTTGATAAGCATTATGTGGTGAGTCCAATATAATTATTCACGAATTTGGCTTGATCAGAAACACAGTATATTCATAAATAATATTGTTTTTCTGTCATTTGGATCTTGCAAGTGACCTTTTGACGATGAGGTTAGCCGTTTAAAATTTTTTATAATGGATAATTAATTTTCTTGTTCTATTAGACTGGGATTGTGTATGTTTTTTATAATGTTTCTAAGGTAAAATTCATCCTGCTTAAAATTAACGGTTTTTAGGTTTTTATAGAAAATGGATCTATAAGTTCAATGTTGTTTACTTTAGAAAGAAAAAGAAAAGCCAACACTCAATAATATCTAATATAAACACGGCCACAATGCGCTGACCGTATTTGAAAAAAAATCAGTATTTTCATCATATTTCACACACATAAAAATCTATACATTCAGTTTTAAAAAATCATTGGGAATATAATAGCTAACAGAATAGCCGAAAGCGTTTGGATATATAGAATATTTGTAAAGTTTTTTTTTAATATTTTATGTCCAGAAAAGACAATACTTGCACGAATGCAATAAAAATTGAAAAAAACCCAACCGCCCACAAAAACAAAAAAAAACCCCAAAAAACAGTCGTCTTTCATGAAACTTGTATAACAGAGGGATTATATGAGTGTTTCTGCGTGTGTGTATATATATATATATATATATATATATATATATATATATATATACCTAGGTGTATCTAGGTCTGCTCTACGGTTGTATTGAGCTCTTTTGTTAGTTGTATACTCGTATCGGGATTTTTTCTTTGGGCTTCAGACCTGCATCTGTGCGATTTTTTTCGGCAGTAGTTCATGTTTGTAGCTCTTTCTTTTTTTAAATCCTTTTTTTCCCTCGAGATTGATTTGATTATTGGCAAATCAAAAATTCGAGGGTTTTTCAAAACGAGTCTAGTTATCTATATTTGTATATATATATATATATATATATATATATATATATATATATATATATATATATATATATATATAAGGTCAGAGTTGAATCAGACTAGGAATGAGTAGTATTAAAAAGTGCTCGATACACACGTGAAAAAGAAATAAATAAATAAAAGTAAAAATAATATGTAGAGCTTTTAACATTAAAAATCAGGAGGTCAATTGAATACACGAACTTGATTTCGACCTCACGGTTTGATCAGGCAATATTTTTCAAATGACCATTTTAACATTTTATTTAAAAATCCCACTAAGAACTCTACATGATTATTTTCCAAAAATAAATAGACAGGCGCATGACCGTCGAAAAACATGACGTTGAGTGTAATAGAAAGGAAGAGGATATAGAGAAGAAAGAAGAAGAAAGGTGAAGAAAAGAAAAACAAAGAAAAGGACGGGAATGCAAGTGTATTGTAAATTATGCAGAAAAGAAGTAAAGCAAATGTAACGTAAATGTAAGGAAGGATGGGGAGGCAAACGTATCTTAAGAATAACAGCGGTGGGGGGGAGGTTTAAATTAGATTTTTTTTATCCGGCTTCACATTCACTTAATAAAAATTTTCTGATATGAAGACAAGGGCTTAAAATTTCGGATTCTTGGTTTAAAAGATTTTTTGGATCCGGAAATGTCATAATCGCCAATTTCTCATGTTGGAATGCGAGTATGGCTTGACTTTTTTTTAAAAAAAATTTCACCTTACGATCGGATCCCTGTAGTTTTTTTCTTTTAAATTCCACATGTGGCTAGCAAGTTCGGTGGAGTATCTAAGACTTGCTAGCTGAAAAGACGATCTGTGGTTGTACCATATGCGCTTGAAAGAACCTTCTGTACAACGTATATAAGTTTTATTTTGACCATTAATATCAGTTACTTCTGCTTTATAAATTATAGCTTCTCTTTTACAAACCCCGTTTAATGGGCATCATTAGGTTTTTTTTATTTATAATTGTATCTAAATTACTAGTGCAACTGTAGCTTAATTTAACTGTATTTTTATTGAATATCTTATGTAATTCTGAATTTTTTGGAAGTGTTCAGAAAGCAACTTGAAAAATAATTTGCCTATTAAAACAAAAATATTTTTCTTTTCCTCGAATTGACCGTCATATGATGTTTAATATGTTGAGGTTTAAATTCTAGATTAGTTTTGTGGCTCTCTACCTTTAAATGTTTCTCATATTTCTTTTCTTTTCCTCAAAAATTGTCCCACAAGAAGAGTTTCTGGATAACAAAGACTCTATTTCTTTGCGGATATGTTTAATTATATTCGAGATGGGGTTTGGATCTAATATTTACATATTTTAACTTTGCGTTAGGTTAGTAAGGGGAGACACTGCCAGTATGAAGGTTCAATTCAACGTCCAGATAGTTAACAATTTCTATTTCAAAGCCGAGACTTTTAAAGAGCTTGAAAAGCGTTTTTCTAATGGCGTCATTGCTTCTTTAATTGTTTGGTGCTAGCATCAGGCCGTCGTCACTACACAGACCGCGGTCGCTTATATGAACGATTTTGTTGATTTCATATAAAATATGCAAGCCTATTAACTCACACACATTTATTTATTATCTACACACACACACACACACACACACACACACACACACACACACACACATACACATATATAAAATTGTGTATTTGGACAACAATCTTTCTATTATACAATTTTCATCAATGACGACTGATTTGTTATTTTTTTTCAATTTGTATTGCATTCGTGCAAGTATTTTCTTTTCCGGACATAAAGTGTAAAAAACTTGACAAATATTCTACATATCCAAGCGGTTTCGGCTATTCTATTAGTTATATTATCAAGGATTTTTTTAAATGAATATATAGTTTTTTTATATGTTTATCTATAGTAATATAAATGCTATATATATATATATATATATATATATATATATATATATATATATATATATATATATATATATATATATATATATATTATAATTATTTTTTTAAAAAATGTCTCCATCGCGACACAGAAAATGCTATATTCGAAACTCAAGTCCTAAAGTCCAATTTCAAAATTAAACTTAAAATTTAGAGCACGGTTTGATTCTCAAGTAATGTTTACTCAAATCATAAGTTAGGAAAGCTATAATTTAAGTAAATAAAAACAAAAAATAATAATTTAATTTTAATTTCGAAATTGAACTTTAGGACTTGAGTTTCGGTTTGGAAACAGTAATTTCTGTGTCGTGATGAAGACATATTTAAAAAAAATAATAATATTATGCTCTACTTTGTATCGAACACGGTTTTTAAAAAAATAAAACAAAACTACTAAAGAACTTTGGATTATAAATCTGACTGTATATATTGGCGACAGTCTGTTTCATGATTGAACACAATCTGGCCATTTGTGTTGTGTTGAGGCTATTTTTATATGCTGGTCAATGGGATTAATGCCCAAATAGGTATATATATATATATATATATATATATATATATATATATATATATATATATATATTATACAGTAAAAAATTCAAAATTACCTCATGAGGGTATAGTCTATTTCAGATTAGCTCGGCTATATGCCAGCTATCCTCTGCCCAAGACTGTCTGGAAATGGTACTTTTTGAATTTATTTTAAATACCGTTGGTGAAAACGCATGGGACCACTTAAGGGAACGCTTCAGTTTAGATAAGGAGTCTTGGTTGATGACAACGAGATAGGCCGGGCTTGGGGGTTTATTTATGGCCAAGGCCTTTAGTTGTATGTAAATGAATTTAGGTTCCTGCCAGTGGATTATATTATTAGGTAGTGGGGGATTTAACACACACACATATATATGCGTGCATGCACATAAATACACACACATATATATATATCTATCTATAAAAGGCAGGATGTGTGTGTATGTGTAACAAATGCACAGGCGCAATTTTCGACGGATTTGCGCCAAAATTTACATGCACATGCTCCAAGTTAGCGGATAGGCCAAGACCGACGTTGCATTTCCCAACTCCCATCGATAGTGGAAATAATCGATTTTTTCATGCTTCTACGGCAGTTTTCATGTAGTTTGCGGCCATTTTCTACTGGCCAGAGTGAGAGCCAATAGCTGGCTGCCACGAATAGGCAGGAAGATTCTACTGGCCAGCGTGAGAGCCAACAGCTGACTGACACGAATGTTAATTAGTATGCTAGCATGCAAAATAATCGATAGCTGCATTCGTCACATGTGGGAAAAATTTATATCTGCATGGCACTTTACTCCAATTGGCTCATTCGCTTGCTTAAGCTCAACGCTGATTCTGATTCCGCAGAACTGGGATGGGTGTGAAAAAGTATTTGTTGTTAACATTCTTTTTTCATTCGGTTTTTCCAGTCACGAGTCCTTTTTTAAAGCTAATCGTTTTGTGTTCATTTTGTTTAGTTCTTTTTTCATAACAGATTTAATGTTTAGTATAGAGCTTAGAAAAATTCTCCGTGTGAGATAGGCAAGAAGTAAGGCATGTAGCAACATCAGTACGGCAAAGGGCACTCCTTTAAAGGCAAGGAAGGGCAAAAATATCTTAAGTCAAGTGATAGCGATTGTTGTATGAGTCGTACAATTTTTGAATCAAGCACGGGCAATGCCGGGCTATGCTGCTAGTATATATATATGTACGCATACACACATATACATACATATACACATCATCCCTTTCCACCATTAAAGTTTGGTTATAATATTAGGAATGCCGAGGTGTACCCGAAATTTTTTAAGGAGAAGATATTAAACGAAAAATTTAATCAGAGGGGGTTATATCAGTTGTAGCGGTGGTGGGGAGGTTGTTATTTTTTGGTAGTTAGTGATTGTATGATCTATATTCTTATATAAGTTTGAACCTGCTTCTTCGCCTACATTTTAACATTAATTCTCTCATTTGGTTTAATAGTTTGCGTTGATCATTGTATTTAATTATTCTAATTTTGTCCTCTAAACATAGCCTGCATCTATCTCTAAAGCTATTAGTGTTAAAATGTAGGCACAGAAGCAGGTATGGATGTATGTATATATGTATACATGTATATGTCTGTGTGTGTGTTTGTGTGTGTGTGTAAATATATATATATATATATATATATATATATATATATATATGCATAGCAATAATTATTTATCACTTCACTGACAAATCGTACAAAATTAGATTCGGACACGAAAACGAAACTTATGATTGTTGCTGAAGGAAAAATTTTGATTATTAGATTGCAATACTTTAGAACTCCTGACATATGAGAAAAAGTTGATGTAGGTGTGTGTGTTTGTGTATATGTCTGTGTGTTTATGTGTTTGTGTGTGAGTGTTCGTGTGTGTTTATGTGTTTGTGTGTGAGTGTTCGTGTGTGTTTATGTGTTTGTGTGTGAGTGTTCGTGTGTGTTTATGTGTTTGTGTGTGAGTGTTCGTGTGTGTGTGTGTGAATATCATGAACTTGATAAATTAAGTGACATCCTTCCACAAGGTAATTTTGCCCAAACTTGAAAAAAAAAGAAAAAAAAAAAGATTGTTATCTTTATTTGGTGTTTACATGTTAATGAATTTCATCGACCCGGCATTAGGAATTGAATCCTCTCCAAAGGCGGTGACGATAGAGGAATACATGCAAGTAGTTATCTATTTATGTTTCCAGATGAGAAATGAGTTGTGGGCGTTCGAAATCATATCAAAGTACAGCAAATTGACGCCTTTAAGCGCCATTGAAAACATCTTTCCTTCCAAAGAAGCCTTTCTTATATGGCAACCTTGCTAGAAGCGGAACAACAGCGAGCCCGCTGATGTATATCGTTATCATCAAGCAATTTTCTATCATTAGGCAGAAGAAAATGATAATCGATTTGTTTTTCTTGTAAAATAAATACTTTAGGTTCTCTGACGAGACTACAGTCGTGTTTTTCTTTTGTTAATTCTGCTGATAAATTTGAAATCTTCAATATTTCCTTCTGTATTAGTGTTAGCAAAGGGGAGGGCAGAAATATATGATATTATTTTTGATTTTTTTCTTCTTTTTTTGACTAAAGATTTTTATGGACACAAAAATGTTGACTTTTTTTTCTTGAAATTATTACTTCGGTGATATTTTTATTCATTTTTTCTAAAATGATTTCACCCCTAGAAAGGCGAGAATGCCACTAGCACGCATTGGCTTACAAAGAGTGAAAGTGAGAGAAAAGACGGGGTATGAGGGTGGATTGAGGAAAGCTTAAAAGATGAAGAAGATAGAAGATCGCGATTGACGCTGAATTCAAATGTCTGAAGACTGTAATTATCAGGAAAGAAAGTAAACATAAGGGAGTTCCACAGGCGGAAAGTGCGAGAAAAGAAAATGTTGGAGTAGAAGTGGTGGTTACATTTAATTATTTCAACAGTAAAAGGGTGGGATCTAGATGCCATGCTATTAGCGCGATTATATTCATGTAGTCGGGGCAAGAGGGAAACAGTTCTTCAAAGCTTTTGTCATGAAAATATTTGTAGAAAAGACAGAGGGAAGCCACATCTTGTATTCAATGCACGGACGAATTGTAGATGGTAAATGTGCTAGATGAATTCTAACGAGAAAAAACTTTCTGGAACGATAGAGTGACCCAAATTTCCTTGTAGTAGATGCAGATATTGATTCGATATAGACTTTCTACTTTAAGTCACTTGAAAAAGTGAGACCAATGTGTTGCTCTACAGGAATCTATCTTGAGCCATGTTGATGGCGGGCAGGAAAGTTTATCTATGGTAGTTACATTAGAGAGTTTTGCAACGACTACAAAAATATAAATTTCCTAAAGGTAGCAATAATAATAATAATAATAAGGGTACCGAAAATCATGTGGGTAAAATTCCTGGACACATTAGCATCTCAGAGCTACAAAGGATTACTTTGGGCGGAACTGCACATATCACCTGCAAAACACTTTCCATTTAAACGAAACGTCCTGGATATGAATAGATAACTATTCTACAGTGGCCTTTTTTACTCATAGACTTCGGAGGGGACCTGGTAATTAGGCACTTCATCTGGTAACAATAATAATCTTAAGAACATGATTTCAGTGTGTAATGTTGTCAGTGAATGCACACAAAGTTGGCCGACGGGATGATATGTGCAGCGCAAGGAGACATTATAAAGTTGCAAGAATTATACATTGGGGACTTTTCAGCAAGATTGAAGATTGCATAAAAGTCGTATTAACGAACACCGGACATGAGATCTGCTGGAGAAAAATGAGACATTAATGAAGCGTTGGAATCCTGGAGACGTTTGCATCACTGAAAACAGCTACAGTACTGAAAAGGGTGCTTAGGCATTGAGGAGACTTGTTGTCACTTAATCTCCGGAATAAACCATAAATTGCCACTAGTCTTTTAATCATCTGAAAGAACCCTTTTTTTTTATCTACAATCATCATGGCTGATGCTAACCTCCAGAAAAGTGATTTATTGCGCCTTTTCGGACTAACTTTTTCAGCTGATATGAAGCGCGAAGAGAATATTGAATCAATTGCTAAGTCTGCAGCTAGGAATGTTGGTTTATTCAGTCGTGCGATACAATTTTTCTACTATTCGTCCTTGCCTGGAATATTGCTGCCACGTCTGGTGAGCCTACTCTATATCTAGAGATTCTTGATAAAATCCAAATAACCTGCAATGTTATTGGTCCGGACCTGACATCTCGGCTTCAATCATTTTCCAACCGTCATAACGTAGCTTCCCTGTGCCTTTTCTATAAGTATTTTAATCGTAATTGTTTCGTCTGTTATGCTACCTAGACTCTATGAACAGTACAAGATTGGCGGCAATGTCTCATCATTTTACAGTTGAAATGGCTAAATGTAACCGTAAGTTCTATGCTAAAAGTTTCTTCTATCGAACTTCTCGCTTGTGGAACTCTCTTCCGGTTTCTTGCATCCCAGTCAACTTTGATCTTCAAAAATTTAAATGCAATGCCAATCGTTACCTTCTTATTTTTCTGTCATTGTCCTCTCTTCTTAATAGTAATTTTTATAAGATTCTCCAACACTCAGTAACCTTTTGCAATTTTAGTGGCTTGGAGAATTTAACGCGCAATATATTTAAGGAGAGGAGCTGATAGGAATAACGAAGAACGTATTTAACGAATTATATGGACTGAAAGGAATGGTTAGTGCTTATAGCTTACAAGAGACGGGAAGCTGGGGTGAAATAATTTAAAAATTTCTGAGCACTTTCATATGCCGTGTCCTTTTATGAATTGGGCAATTACGGATTCCTCAGCTTGCCGTCTCTTGTAAGCTATAAGCACTTACCATTCCTTTCAGTCTCTGTTCAGTCATCCATATAATTCATTAAATAGGTTCTTCCTTATTCCTATCAGCTCCTCTCTTTAAATATATCGCATGTTAAATTCTCCAAGCCCTTCTTCCACATTAAGTACCCCAGAAACTTCAACTGCCTCGTTCTAATTGCAATAATTTAATTGTAATTGTAATAAGTCTCTTTCTCGTTCCCATTTTCTTTAAAACTTCCTCGTTACTTACATGTTCCGTTCATGATATTCTGAGGATTCTTCTTTAGGACCACATATCTATCGCTTCATGTCTCCTATTCATTTGTGAGTAAATTGTCCAGCGTTCACTGCTTTATAGGAAGTTAGATATTAGTGGAAATACTACTGCTACTAACAATAATGAAATATATATAACAATAATAAACTGTCATATATAGCCCAGCAAAACTTTGAAATACAAATAATAATGACAACAACTAGAAAGACTCGTAAAAAATTCACGATTTTTTTTTATTTGAATTTTTTGATGAATCTTAATTCTTCTGTTAATGATTGAATAAGTTCATGTCAATAAAATATCCACAGAAATTCCATTAAATAAATTTGAAAATCAGATTCAAATTTCGTCAAAAATATTTTCACTTCAAAACATACGAAAGTTTTTCAAATGGTACCGAAGAGCTACTCGATAAGTCGCAACAGTTTATTGCAACTAATGGTGAATATATAATTGGATAAAATATCATTTAACTTTACTAGAAAGACATGTGAAAATTTCTCGGTTTTTCTCTTTGAATTGTCTGATAAATCTTAATTCTTAAGTTTATGATTGAATGAACTCATGTTCTTTGACAATAAAATATCCGTAGAGATTCCATTATCATATCGTTAAAGATTTGAGATTAATATCTTTAACAAGATATTGCTATAAGAATCATAAATATGAATGCTGATCATTATTTTAAGAAGTAAGGGGGTACAAATGAAGAGATTTGAAATTGAAATTTTTTTCCAATTCACTGAAAGCCATTAAACAATACTATTTCCTTTCCCTCTTTCTTTCTAGCTAAGTCCCCATCTTACGAACATTTCTCTTAATGATAATTTTAAAATAATTCTGTTATTTTATTTATAGTAACTAGAATTTTGGCGGTTGCCTTACTCGGTTTCCATCGTCCGATACTGTTCTTCTAAAAAATGCCGCTTTTATTCCTGTTGCCATCGCTTCTCGGCTGTTTGGCTGAGATGAAATTGTACTATCTGTTTTTATCAGCTTAATCTATTCTTTATCACAACTTCGATCTTTCTTCCTTTCATTCTCTCACTGAAACCAAATAGTGTCTTTCCACGCGATCAAAACGGAATAGTCCATTAGTTATGAGGTATTGGCAGTGGGTAACGGTCGTGCAAATTAAGGGCGGGACAAGCACGATTATAATAGGATAATAATAATGAACACGAACAAATGCTGAACAAGTGCTTACACCCTAGGAATATTATGACTAGGCTTTAGCTACCCCTAAAAGAGAGGGGGAAGAGGTTTGATAGAGGTAGAAGAGTGTGTGACGTCAAAATGTAAGTACTTACATCAGGTAAGTACTTATATTTTGACGTCACACACTCACAGAATAGCCAGAAGTGAATGCTAAAAGGTGCAATAAATGAATAGGTCAATGTAGAGACGGGAAGGTTGGCAGATTTTGGAAAGAGAATTTATGAGGAGAATGTCGCATTATAGATGCATTTGCACAAGAAACCGAAGCGGTAACAGATCCCGAATTAGGGATGTGGTTCAGGAACGGGTTTTGTTGGTGAAGGAAACTGAAGGGATTATATTTGCAGCGAAAGAGATGGTATTAGGAACACATTCTATCAAGTATGCTATTGATAGAAGTAGATGTCTAAAAAAACTTTGTACATTCACTTTGGAAATTTGTTTTCAGATATCAATACTTGAACAGTCGGGGTTCTAAAGTATGGTGCAGATATTGTTGAATGGACCAAAGAGGACTTAGCAAACTTGGACCAAATGACAAGGAATGCAATTACTATGATTAGGTGCTTATATCCTAAGAGTAATGTGACTAGTCTTTACCTGCTCGAAAAGATCGCGGGGGATGTTAGTGGTAGAAGAGTGTGTGACATCAGAATGTAAGTCCTTGCATGGGTACTTACACAATAGTTCGGAGTGGATGTTAAAATGCGTGCTAAAGGAAAAAGGTCATTGTGGAGACAGAAAGGATGGCAGATTATGGAAATAGAATTTATGTTGAGAAATTCGATGCATAGAAGGAAGAAATTGCACGGAGCAATTGCACAAGGGGTGTCAAATCTGGAATCATGAAGGTGGCTTAAGAAAGGGTTCTTGAAGAAGGAACCCAAAGGGGTGATATGTGCTGCACAAGAGTGGGCTTTTAGAACAAATTCTATCAAATACGATCTTGATGGAACAGCTAACTTACCTTATTTCAGGCTGTTTAGGCGAGTTACTGAAAGCATGTGTCACATTGTCAGTAGGTACCCTCAACGATCATAAAAAAGGGTACAGAGGATTAATCCTCAAAATACATTGGGAACTATGTAGGAAATATAGCCTCGGGTGTATAGAGAAGTGGTCCGAGAATTCATCACCGTCAGTAGTCGAAGCTCATGCGGCATACAACTATTTTCTGACGGACAAGCACTTGGACAGCAATCACACTTGTACACAAGAGCAGTCAAGAATGGATCTTGAACAGACGTTGCGGTATCTTGGGATAAGAACATCGTGAATGCGGAGCAGACAAAAATACATAGATAACAAGAGGGAAATCCGAAAATTACACTAAGCATCATGTCCAGTTGTACCTTTTTATGGTTGGCGCACTCGGGACCATTTTCAGAACTCTTTCTATCTCGCTGGACGCCTTAGAGATACATGGCCTCATTGGTAGTCCACATGCGGCAACAATTTTTGGAAGAGCTCATCTGCTGAGGAAAGTCGTGTGTGTCTAAACGGCGGAAAGGAGTTGAGATATAAGCATCATCACCCGGGCAAATTGAAATATATGAATGTCGGAGAGGATAATAAATCAAATAATAATAATAATAATAAATCCCTGTGGCCAAGAAGTACCGACTTGACGCCCGGCAGTGTATAGTAATGACTTATAGGCATGATAAGCTCTTAAAATCTTAAGAGATAATAATCCTTGAGCAATAATAATCTCAAAGATTAACGATTAAGAATAAAACGCAAAAGTATTTATAGAAATGTCTAAAAACAAAAATTCATACTATATTGGTCGCCGCCCGGATCAACAAGAACCACATCCCACAGAGGTAAACCAGTCTGGTGTCGAGGTCAACTAATGGTTTAAAAATCACTGAAAGGGGGTTGGTGGCTGCTCTTCACAGGAGAATTCCTAATGACTATCGACTTTGCTCAACATTAATTACAGAAAGACCTAAAAGCGAATATTAGAAAACGGAAGATAGCAAACAGGCGGCCCCAGAATCTTATGATACTGATATATACTTACCATCTACAGCATCAAATTACACATTTTAGTGAAAGGTCAAACTACGATACTCATTCGAGTGACAGTATACAATTAAGAGGAAAAAGGATGCTGGGAATGACAACTACATATCCAAACTACGGCACCAAAAATCAGGATGTGATCATTGGCTGTCTCTTGAGGTTTCTGGTTGAAACTTGGAGGCAACTCTTAAAACAAAGAATCAGACTCAAAATACAAAAAACAACAGTAACAAAAATACTACTAATAATAATGGTAATAATAATAATATATTCAAAGATACCTCGGAGCTACAGAACACTGGATGATGTTCTGTGTCAAAGAACATGAAATAAATAAGAAACTTTATTCAGCCAACAAATTCAAAAGGGAATTTCAAGTGGGTGAAGTGGTGCAAATAAACCATAATGCACCAACTGCAGTAGCAAAGAACCTAAAAATGAAAGCAAATGCAATGCAATGCAACAAATGCAGAAACGATGTCAAGATAAGCCTCTTCATGGCCAACACTGCCAAACAAGCTGATGTAGACAAACACCATACCTATCAATAGTTACGTAGTGTTGGGTTAAAAGCTGAAACCGATGGTTTTATTCTTGCTGCACAGGACCAATGCTAGCTAAATCGAAATTGCCAAGCACACATACGGAAAAATGCTGTTAACCCGAAATGCAGATTCTGTGAGAAATATCCAGAAACAATTGCTTATTTGTAACAGGTTGCACAGTGTTAATACCGGCATGATAGAGTGGGACAATATCTGCATTCAATATGTTTTTTACCCAGTTTTTAGTTTCAATATGCAACTTTTACGGGAAGGAAACTGCAAGAAACTGGTATGAACATTACCCAGATCCTGTTACAGAGATAGAACCTATGACAATTTTATTAGACTTTACAATACACACAGAGAGAACAATCAAAGCTAATTGGCCTGACATCGTGATCAAAAGCCACCAAAACAGAATGCGTTTTCTTGGAGGTCCCTGGAGGTTGTAATGCCTCTTTGAAGGTATTCAAAAACTTTCAGAATACAAGGATCTTGAATTGGAAATCTCAAAAATATGGCACATGCGGACGTCATTAAATCCAGTTTTAGTTGGAGCTCTCGGTTTTATTGGAAAAGGTTCCGATAGACTCATTGAAGTGATTCCTGGTAGCCCATGCCCTAAAGAAATACCAAAAAAAATTGTACTCACAAGTATAACCCACTCATTACAAAGAGCTTTATATATGCAAAATGTGTGTGATCTTAATTTTTTTCTTTGTTTTCTTTTTTTTTCACAAAGATGTTCAGTGAAAAATGTCATGAAGCCATTTTTGACCTTAGGTCTCTGGTTGGAACCCGGCGTGTTTCCAACATAAATCAAAGGAAATAATAATAATAATAATAATAATAATAATAATAATAATAATAATAAAGTTCCTCCTTATTGATATGGCAGTCCCTGCTGACTGCAATGTATCTTTGAAGATATTCAAAAAGCTGTCAAAATACACGGACCTTGAAATAGAAATCTCGAAAATGTGGCATATGGGAACATATTGTTGTAGCTGGAGCCCTATGACTGGTTGGAAAAGATTGCAGTAGACTAATTGAAGGGATTCCTGGAAGTCCATGCCTCAAGGAGATACAAAAAGTTGTTCTGACAAGTACAGCCCACACTTTACGAAGGGCTTTATCTATGTAATATATATATATATATATATATATATATATATATATATATATATATTTGTCAGTGGAAAGTGTCATGATGCCATTCCTAACCTTAGGTCCCTGGGCGGGACCCGGAAAGAAATGAGTAAACGCCAGAAATCAAAGATAATAATAATAATAATAATAATAATAATAATAATAATAATAATAATAATAATAATAATGTACGTGTGTATATAAAACGGCCTAATGCATGCAAATATAATTTTTGTGCGTGTAACAGTTTTATACGTAATCAGAAAAGACTATTTTATGATCTCAATAACTCATATCTATGTAGTAAACTTTTCTGGTATTAGGTTGGTGCAGAAATAATGACGTAATAATGTTGTTTTTTGGCGTATTATCGTCAAAAAACGACATTATTACGTCATTATTTTTGCACCAACCTAATATTTTAGTAGAAATAAAATTCGTTTATTTTCATAAATTTAGTTAATAAAACTTCATTCAATGGTGAATAAAACATAATTTGTTTAGTTTTATATACAAGGAGACGTGAACTTGAGAAAAAATATATAAATATTTTGTCATTTTATAAGCATAATAAGATTGCAAAATGACCAAAGTAAAACCGTCAATTTTTGACGGTACGTATATATCTAGTAGCTGTAATAGTAGTTGTAATAGTAGCTGTAATAGTACTTGTAGCAATAATGCTCGTCGTCGGCTTCATCTCGTATCCAAGAATTTAATTTCTCTTTTACTAATCGCTTCCTTTATGATGATGAGTCCATTCGTTGCCAACGTGCAGGTTCAGGACTAGAAGCTTCCAGCTTCACCAAAACCTGCTCCCGACACCCATTCACAATTGCCGTTTGGCTTTGCAAGAAATGGCTGGAGGTGCAAGAATATCTGAGGAGAAAAAAGTGCCGGTGGCGTGAATTTGTTTAACGTGGACTTCAACTTGCCAGGAAGCGACCCACGCACTTGATGATAATACTTGATACAATAATACTTGTATTACAAAATATAAAACGGTCTCAGATTTTAAAATTCATCCGAATCAATCGATCTAGGCGAGGAGACTAGATCTACTTATTGTGGATGTTCCAACAGACCCCAGGGTAAAATTAAAAGAAACTAAAAACTGGTTAAAAAACATATTGAAAAATTGTGCATCTAGTCATCGCAGTCTTTTCATATAGTAGGATATGTTCTTCTATCAAACCAGTGTTTAAAACGCCAAAAAAAAAAAAAAAAAAATGAAACACTCAAAGCCTGAAAAATTGTGTACAATGAAGATGACAGCTGTGCTTAGAGATTCTCCAAAGGACTTTTTAACAGAATAAGTGTTAGAACTGAAAACCATCTTAAATTCAGCAAGAATACTTTGAAGGGTACTGGACTAGCAAAAACATTTCTTGTCTTTACGTCGCCAGAGAGTATCACTAAATATATTTTCTTTTTTTATGTACCATGTTTCTTAAGGACGCTCTCCGCAATTACATGTCATTGTAGTTCTTACTAAGGTTTATATTTTTATACCTCTCCTAATCGATTTTTTGTTAAACACTAACACAAAACCAGTAAGTAGCTGCTTTCCTCTGTCCCTCTTGCCTTCATATGTCCAGTGAGAGTCAAATTCTCCAAGCCCTCTTTCCTCAATATATGCGCTAGAAATTTTCATTGTCCCTTTCTTTATTCTATGTATGCGTCGTTTTTGCTTCCAATGTTAAAATCAAAACGAAGTAATGCGTGGAGGTACGGTGGAGTAATGGATAACGGATTGATGAATCGGGGATCCGAGTTCGAATTCCAGTCGAATTCAATGCATTCGCTTACGTGCCCTTCTGAAAGCTATCAATACTCTTCTTCTCCTCCCAACTATGGTTAAATAGCAGGGTAGACCGGGTTGCCTTGGATGGCAACTGGTCTACCGCAAAAAGAAATGGTAACCTATTGCGAGAAAAAATCTGCGTCGTCAGTCATGCATCGAAAGATACATGATCACCTAAGCATATATCATACATGGCACATAACTGACTGAAGTAATGCCCGCAGTGATTGGAGCACGGGAAACAAATCTAATGACATTCGCAAAGATGCTACAGGTCCAAGTGAAGAATATTGAAATATTATCCAAATTTTTAATGGAATATTTTCCTTATTCATTTTTTCGTTCATATATTCTTAATTTTTTCGTCACTTCTTGGCCGATAAATTCTTCGGTCCTTAAATTAAGCAACTTGAATTGGAAACCGTAAAAAAAAAAAAAGCGAAGTAACTTCCGACGAGGCTTCAACTCGCATTCCGTATGGTCGAAGTATGTTTTGAAAGAAAAACTTTCAAAAAATAATACTCCAAAATGCATTTATAAATTATATGGAATTTTGCTGGACTTTTGAGGAAATTTGTTGTCACCTGATTCGTTGGTGCTAAGAAAATTCAAATTATAATAACAACTCTTTGGGTCCTATCACTGGATCTAACCAACGCTTTTATCCACTGGCACAGTGGATAAAAGCGTGTGCTTAAAAGTTGTGAGTTCAATATCTCATAAGGCAGTGGAGGTTTAACAGGAGATAACTAATAACTGACATCCATTAAACATGGCACGTGGAACTAGAACAGTCTACCCTAGCGAGCGAAATAAAGGGTTCAGTTCGACATTCCAACCAACTGAAGAAGGCGGGAGCGTACAACGGCCGAAACGTGATAAATATGTCAACAAAGATGAGGACAATAGTGTACTTAACTGGTATACTACAGTAATGTTTACATAATTCCTCATCTCGGAAATATAGACAGACACTACTTCGGTACCGGTTGTTTTGCTGATGGCAAGATGATCAAATTTTAAATCTAAATTGCTTGTTCATTTAAAATATTACATTTCTTAGATAATATATTCAGTTTAAATACAGGAGTCATAACATGACTTCAATCTGCAGTACATTTCGACTTGTTATTTGTGCGTCACCGAGAGCTCTCTTCTTGGACCCATACTGTTCCTTATTTTTGTTAACGACCTTCCCGATATCACGAGTTCCCGGTTCAATATCTATGCTGATGACACAACTATTTACTTCTTTCTTAATAATAAGTCCGTTACGTTCGATAAAATCAAACTGCCAGCTGATCTTGAAAGATCAGCTGGCAGTTTGATTTTAGTTGTACGCTCCGGCCTTCTTCGTTGGAATTTTGAACCGAACTCTTTATTTCGCCTACTGGAGTAGATTGTTCTATTTCTACGTTCGAAATTCCAACGAATATCACCTGAAGAAGGCTGCAGCGTACAACGGCCGAAACGTCGGGAATATGAAAATAAAGATGAGGACAGCACTCTAAACAATGAAATTATGTAAATAGCTATTAGAAATATAGACAGATGTATATCTTGCATTTATAAATCTACTATCCGTCTGTGTATCGAATATTGCTGCCACATCTCATCTCACTCTTCTGTTTTATAATTTTGATATTTGAACTTCAATCTGTTATTAACTTAAGTAGCTTGTCAATTTCAACGCTCTCTATTATTCCTCTTAAAGAACCTTTTTTACCTTCAATCTACATGGCTGATGCTACCCTCTGGGAGAGAAACTCAATGCGCCTTCTTGGGCTCACTTTTCCCACTAACATGAAATGGAATTATTAAATTGAAATAATTGGTCTGCTGCTAGGAAAGTCACTGTGTTAGGGTTTTTTTTTATCACCAGAATATATCTTTTTTACATTATTTACATTGTTTGGACTGTTGTGTTCATCTTTATCGTCATATTCACCGCGTTTCGGCCGTTGTACGCTCCGGCCTTCTTCGTTGGAATTTTGAACCGAACTCTTTATTTCGCCCACTGGAGTAGATTGTTCTATTTCTACGTTCGAAATTCCAACGAATATCACCTGAAGAAGGCTGCAGCGTACAACGGCCGAAACGTCGGGAATATGAAAATAAAGATGAGGGCAGCACTCTAAACAATGAAATTATGTAAATAGCTATTAGAAATATAGACAGATGTATATCTTGCATTTATAAATCTACTATTCGTCTGTGTATCGAATATTGCTGCCACATCTCATCTCACCCTTCTGTTTTATATCTAGAGGTTCTTGATAGAATTCAAAGAAGAATCAGCTTATTAAATCGGTCCTGACCTGGCATCTCGGTTCAGTACCTTTTCCACCGCCGTAACCTAGTTTCCCTATACGTTTTCTATAAATATTTTCACGGTTATTGTTCTGTTGATCTTCCCGCGATGATACCTCGACTTCATGTACTTAAGGACAGTATTAGATCGGCAGCCATGTCTCATAAATTCACTGTCGCAATTGTCAGTTGTAGCCGTAAGTTCTATGCTAATAGTTTCTTCTTCCGTACATCTTGTTTGTGTTTATTTTTCTTCAGGTTTCCTACTCTTCTGTCAATGACGATCTTCAAAAGTTTAAATGAAACGTCAATCGCTATCTTTTGTCTCTTTGAATTCTTTTTATTCTATCCTTTTTATTTCTTTCCCTCTCAGTTACCCACGCCTTGAATCCTAGTGGATTTTATTGCCTTTCTTAGGGTGAAATGATTAAATATAAAACAAATAAAAAAATAAATTGGAGGAAGTTAGAGAGAATGGAAAATCAGACCTCGCAACACAGATATCTATATACAGATGTATATTTTAATTCAATGATAAACCTAAAAATATTTCTACAATTTTTTTAAAAAAATGCAAAACATAATTCTATATATTACGTTCGATAAAATCTTATAATTATCTGATGTTTTAGCATTTAAATATTTTTCTAGTCTCCAACGATTCTATTGCTCATCTCAGGGAAGGAGTTGTCCAGACTGAGTGGGAGGTGAATGTATTATTTCAATTTTTATTTCAAACTTTGTCAATCTAGATATGTATGTGCATGCGCGTATACATATATACATTAAATAGCACAAACACGCATACACAACACAGACAAACGCATATACACCACACACGCGCACACAAGTCATACGTAGACAGTGTGTGACTGACAGAAAATCAGCTTCTTTTTACTAATATAGATTTTGTTGATCCCACGATTCAGAAAACTGAGGCTGCGTTTTTGATTGGCCAATTAGGCGAAACATGTCGTATGGTTGGTGAGGAGAAATAAAGAAGAAAATCTGTTCATTGTTCATTAAACTAAAGGAAATAATCCGAGATAATCCTGCTGTAAGCTTAATTACATTTCTGGGTTTTGATAGTTTACAATATGGCTTCCACTTTTCTCTCTTATCGAACATGGAAGGGACGATGAAAAATAGATGACAACACAGGTAAATTTCTTATCTTATTGCTTTCGTTTGAATTCTATTTGCAACTAGTAAGGATAGTCGGTGTTACCCGAGCCAAGTTACCATTTTCAGGAAAAAATAGTTTTATTTGAATAAGTAGGCAGTTTAATTTAACTAAAGCCACGTTTATTTACCATCATTACAAAAGACCAGACTCTGTGTAAATAACAAAATAGTTATTTAAAAAAATATTTTAAATGAATATACGAACTAATTACGGATTATTTTAGATACGTTCAGGTAGAAATTATATTTGAATTATTATTATTATTATTATTATTATTATTATTATTATTATTATTATTATTGTCCTCGGTATGTCGAGGAACTACTTCCCGCAAAGAAATAGTTCCATCGTTAATCCTTGACACTTGAGGCGACTCCAAAAAAGGAAATGCCTAGGGAGCTTGAACATTTTTTAAAATCTACTTCCATTTACGCGTGGGGCTTTTACTTTAAACTCATCTAAGATCAATGGTTAAAAAATGACTTTGAGAGAGTGGAGCCTGTAGATTTTGAGGAAGACCATCCTTCTTCGAATCTTGTAGATTAGCGCGACAGAATCACAAAGAAAGAACTGTACCAATTAATAGTAACCACACCACCTGAGGACTTTCAACAACAGCAACAACTAAAATGGATAGCAAATGTAACTCGAGGAGGAAATAATGACATGATGTTCCCCACTACTTCAAATAAAAGGTTAGGAAGGAAACCCCCATCAATACTGGAAAGAGCGATAACAGCTACTGGACTTGAAACCTATTTTCCTGAAAAATTGTTTTAAAACATTTTATAAATTTCAACCGATAGTAGTACTGGCTGTTCGGTCAATGAATGCTGAATGTTTCCTTATAAGGAAGCGGATAATAGTATCATCCCCATTAGAGACGAGGAAAACAGATACCAAACATTGATCCCTTACCACTGTGACATTTTTCTGTCAAGTGGGTAATAAATAAGTTCTTCCTTAAATCCCGATGAACTCGCATTTTATGTGAATTTACAGTTATTATATCATCCGAAGATCTCCCTCTCAGACAGTACCTCCCCAACTACAGAGGGCAAGGGTTAATACCTGTCCGTATGTGGTATCCTCAACGGCAAAATGCCGAGAGAACTTGGGTAATTTTGTCTCTTGTCCCATGTAAGTGTGAAATACAAACCTGAATTTCAAATCGAACACTTTATTTAATCTAGCGGGACAATTGACTCGTGAATTTGTGATCATAGTAATCGCGAGTTCAATCCCTAGGACAGGCAATACATTTAGTAGATTTAGTGTGAACAGGGCAGTAACTGAGTAGTATAAAATAAAGAAAAGACAAGATATCCCTAGACAAGGAGGGAGGAATGAGAATATTTTGCACCAGTAGATTAAATAAAGGGCTCATTTCGAAATTTCCTGAACGATAGTCGCCTCGACAGACACCTGAAGAAGGCCTGATGACACAAAAGTCGAAACGATGTGACAAAAACAACAAAGATGAGGACATTAGTCTAAATGTAAATAATGTGCGTAAAATTGCATCTATCTGACGTCACAGTTTTACATGCTCTTTGCTATATTTCTCTCTCTCTCTCTCACACACACACACACATTTTAAATGGATTCATTTTTTTTAATTTAACATTATTTTTTATTACTATTGATGTTATGTTTTTAATGTGTTCACGAGTTTGAGTTAACATTATTGTTACCTTTTGAAAAGGGAAATTGATGTCAACCGGTCGAGAAATTCTCAAGAACGAAAAGAATAGCTTCCGACAGGAATCGAACCATTATTCTTTTTTCCATCAGGAAAAAAAAAAAAAAATGAAAAAAAAGACACTCCTTAAGCCGAAGTGTGCTCTTACCATTTAGATCACGGGAAACCATGCTGAGGCAAAGAGGAAAGATACGCACATGCGCAGACACGTGCACAGGTAACCAACTTTACATGTATTTAATTAATTTTAGGATGTCTATTTTTGTGAAATGTGATATTTTTACATTGTTCGGACTGTTGTCTTCATCTTTATTGTCATATTCAGGACGTTTCGGCCGTTGTACGCTCCAGAGTTCTTCAGGGCCTGTCTATATTTCTGAGATCAGGTATTGTTACAATGTTCAGACTGTTGTCCTCATCTTTACTGCCATATTCAGGAAGTTTCAGCCGTTGTATGCCCCGGTCTTCTTCAGGATCTGTCTATATTTCTGAGAGGAGCTATTGTAACTATTCACACTATTTACACGGTTCGGGCTGTTGTCCTTAACTTTATTGTCATATTCACGACGTTTCGGCCGTTGTACGCTATAGTCTTCTTCAGGATCTGTCTATATTTCTGAGATGAAGTATTGTAACTATTTACACTATTTACATGGTTCGGACTGTTGTCCTCAACTTTATTGTCATATTCAGGACGTTTCGGCCGTTGTACGCTACATTCTTCTTCAGAATGTCTATATTTCTGAGATGAGGTATTTTAACTATTTACGTTATTTACAATGTTCGAACTGTTGTCCTCATCTTTATTGTCATATTCCTGAAGTTTCGGCCGGTGTACGCTGCGGTCTTCTTCAAGTGATGTACGTTGGAATTTCGAACCAATCCCTTTATTTCGTCCACCGGAGTAGATTGTTCTAGTTCCATATGCCATACCTTTTCTGGGTATCTCAGTTTCATTTATTTCCTCAAGGATACATGACCGAGTGGATAAAAGTGTTGGTCGAAGTAATCCAGTGATTTGACACAAGGAGTTGCGAGTTCAATACCTGGCCACAGCAGAGGTGAACAAAACCTTGGAGAGTTGAGTTATTAAAGCGAAATAACGTAAACTGAGATATTCAGAAAAGACACGGCACGTGGAACTAGAACATTCCATCCCAGTGGGCTATCAACCTATATCACTTCAAGAAAGCCTGAGCGTACAACGGCCGAAACGTCGTGAATATGACAATAAAAATGAGAACAACAGTCCGAACGAATTAAATAGTGTGAACAATTTTTGGCTTTCAAACATATACATGCATAGACTTTGAGCGTTATCTAATTAATTCATTTATGACAGTCACTTGAAATTCAAATTTGATTCTTCCGCCTTTATAAAGAATAAGTAAAATAGTTTATTTATTTGCGAAGAAGGTTTGAAAACTTCCTTCTTCATCATCTGATACTAAATATGCTGCTTCATTAAGCCTATTTACTTCTCTGCTTATATCTGTATTAATTTTTGTATTGTATTTGTATTAGTTAAATTAAATCCATCCTTTGTATGTTAGTTTGTTTTATATTCGCATAAGATAAATTATGAATTCATTTTATAAATCCAACAGATTATTTCCTCTTATATTCTGATTTAACACAATTTGCTATTTATAAATCCCTCCGCTTTGAAACTGACGCATCAAAAGCACTTTTAAAATAACGGCTTGAAGACCAAAGGACTGTTTCCTCTGTTTTGCTGTCGAAGTTGAACATATTACAGGATTACCTATTGTTTAAAATATACTTGAAAGGACGTGTATTAATATTAGTTGATATCATAGTGAAGGCATTGGAGTTTCCTCAAACCATTACATACAATTCTTTGTCTGAGCTAATAATATAGAAAGAATAAAAAATGGTAGATATATGTGTGGTTCTCTCTCTCTCTCTCTCTATATATATATATATATATATATATATATATTCGAATTACAGTCGAATCCATTACATTCACTTACGTGCTAATACCCTTGGGAAAGGTATTAATCATCTTCTCCTTCCAGATATGACTAAATAGCAGAACAGACTGGGTTCTATAGCCTTGGATGGCAACTGGTCTAGGAGAAGGACATCTCTGAATTCAAAACTTGCGGAGGGTCGTTTTGGCATATAGTGCACCCATCATAGCAACTCATTGTTACATCAAAATTCTTCTTCTTCTTCTTCTTCTTCTTCTTCTTCTTCTTCTTCTTATTATTATTATTATTATTGTCCTTTTTTGTCCATATATTTTCTTGTGGTATTATAATTTTGATTTTCGGCAGTGTTTATATTTATGTCCTCATTGGGGATAGACATTAATTGTTTACTGTGTTGTTTAGTGTATTCTCATTAATAGATGGTAAGAAGTCTTTTATGTCTAATTGCGTGAAAGAACAGTTTTCTTTATTGCTAATGCTATTATACCAATTGATTGTTGTTTTTGCGTTTTTCCATTGGTTTATATTTAGTATGTTTCTTAGTTTTGAGTATATTTTTTGTCTAATATGTGTCTGCTTATTTTCTCAATGTTGCTTTTTGTGGGGTT
The DNA here is from genome assembly GCA_963932145.1 of Acanthosepion lycidas. Classification (NCBI taxonomy): domain Eukaryota; kingdom Metazoa; phylum Mollusca; class Cephalopoda; order Sepiida; family Sepiidae; genus Acanthosepion; species Acanthosepion lycidas. Next base: position 41,010,946 of record OZ010589.1, read on the forward strand.
TAGTAATCTGCAGGCTGGTTTGGCCGTGAAATTGCCCTAATGGTCTTTTAATTTAACAAAAGGTTCTACTCTCGCTAGTTGTTTTATTCTATTGCCTAATTTTAGTTTAGTGGCCATGTTTTTAACTTCTTTATTTCTGTCATTTTCTCTTTCACTGTTAGTGATTTTGTCAAATTTAGTGAATTCTTTGTCAATTAGTTTATTGCAACTGTTGGTTTCTATTTTATAGATTATTCTCGATTTATCTGTTTTTATAAATAGTTCTTTGGGTTGTTTATCATTTTCTGGTGTTTTTCAAGTCTTTTTTTTTGCAATTATTGTTGAATTTTCTTATTTCCAAAATATTTATTATGTTTGTCAATTCATTTTCATAACCAATGAGGGTCGTTTTGTTATGGTGAGAATTTCATTGATGTAAATCGATATCAAAGATAGAGTATCAATAGAATGATCGATGTTACCTTCAGCATCACGACTCCAGAGTTTCGTAAACGGACCTGTCCGTCAACTCTTCAGAGTTAATCAGCAATTGACTGTTTATAACCCTCGATTTTATGCATTAGTTTCCATTTATATATATATATATATATATATATATATATATATATATATATATATATATATATATATATAAAATAAAAACAAAACCTTGATGGAACAAACGGACAACTTGCAAAAACCTAAAACCCTTATCCAAACAGATAAAGCATCGAACAAAAACGACAATGCCGAAAAAAGAAAAATAACAAACCTACCTACTCAGTGAATTGCTTGAAGCCTAGATTACCTAGACAGAGCAAAAGACGATTACCAATAATGAAAGGATGGCCCTAGTCGTAACCTGAGTTTTACGTTTAAACGATCTTCAGACGCCTCTCTCTCTCTCTCTCTCTCTCTCTCTCTCTATATATATATATATATATATATATATATATATATATATATATATATATATATATATACGATGATAACGAATAGGATTTATGTAACCATTTACATCCGCTTTAGTTTATTGTCTGCCTGCCGTTAGCTGCCAATCTACTGGCCATGACCCATTTATAAAAAATTATTTAAAATTTTTCTTCTTTGCTTAGTTTAAATTTAACGTAGGTCATATTTGGTTGGTTGATCAGTGCAAAGCCCATACACCTTATAACTCCCTTTTTGTTTTTATCGTAAAAAGAGGTTGTATTTTGATTTTAAATCTAAATAAATCGTTCACTCGCCAGTAATTTACAATCACCTGATGAGATGCATTGATACGCATCGAAACACGTCTGCAACTGTGTAGCGATTTTGATATGTTGTCGGTGTAATAGCCTAAAATATGTGTGTACATATATATATATTATTTAAAGAAAAACAGACCACTTTAAGGCTTCATTTGTAATAATTTATTTCACCAGAGAATTTTATTTTTCTCTGGATCTTCAGACTTCATTTTCAAAAGGTGAAACGAAAAATGAATTTAAAATTTACACTTTTGACGGGCAGTATTAAGCTTATATAAGTTGACATAGACGGTGGCGAGGAATGGTGTGAGAGACATGGTCGAGTTTAGAGAGGGAAGGAAGAGTTTTATATTTCGTTTTATTATAATATTGAAGAAGGAGGGGGTAAGGATCAGACATTGATCTATTTAATCGGTCAACTCAACGGAAATGATATGGGAAAAGGAAAAGGAGAAAAAAGGGAAAAGGAAAAAACGGGGGAAGTAAGTATATATATATATATATATATATATATATATATATATATATATATATATATATATATATATATATTCTCTTGCAGATACAATGCAGCAAACGACCATAAATTTCAAATGGAGATTTTTCCAATTTTGCAGAACGGAAAGAACCTTTTGCGCTCCTTGGTATAATTTGTCCCGAAAACAATATTTTTCCAAACTCGTGTGAGTCCGGGTAAAAAGGCGCAAAACATGAAATTTAAACAAACAACAATTAATACATATATTAACAAAACCTGGTTACAAAACAGTAAGGAAATAAATGAACTTAATCGCCGAAGTTATCAATAGTTCAACACCATCTTCAGTTGACGTCTCTAAAGTACTTACATTCAGTGTGTTTTACGGGAGAAAGAAAGAAAAAACGTTTTGTCACTCCGAATTCAAATAGCTAGTCTTTTAAAAATCACACCGCCTGTAATTTTAATCAGGGGCGGTAATCCAATACCAGGTGTAGTGTATTTAATAGAGACGACATTTTTTGTATTATTACTTCTTTCCTCCCATACAACACACATTGTCTAGCGATTCCAGAATATTCAAGAATTCCTCAAACAATTGACCGAATCAAAACCGAAGTCGTTCTTTTATGTTGTAATAAAAAATATTCTTAAAACGAAGCGTAAATTCATAGAAAATAACAAATTAATGAAGATAGGAATTCATACGAATGAAGGATTTTGTCTAAAATTCCTGGAAATAGTTGCATTTAATTATTTCATTAAATAGATATTTGCATTTGATTATTTCGAGAAACTCAGTTTAAGGTCTGAATTGAAGTGAAATGTTTTAAAAATTACTATTCATCATTGATAAGTACAGGTTTCTTTCATCTTGTGAGATTTCTACTTTACAAGAATGAAACAAAAAATGCGATAAATAGAAAAGTGGGCGTTACAAAAATCTGTCAGGCAACAATTCTGATTGGCTAAATCCAGCGTCACATGCAAACATTCTTCAGGAAATTATAATATTTAACAAATCCTGCCCAACGGTAAAACTTTTTTTTTATTGAAGTAGTGGCGTCAACAATAAAATGAACTGAATCTCTGGACTGTAGTTTCTTTTCTCCCACCATCTCACTGATCCCTTTTTCTTTCGCGAGCGGCCCCTTTCCTTTATATCTAGATAAACTGCTGATTACTAAATTTACGACTCCTACATCAGCTAGATAAATATAGGTCTTTTGGCTACTTAGATTTATCGTTTTTAATTCATTATGTAAGTTATTAATGGAATATGTATAATAAGATTATAAGACCTACGTTTTTAAATCTCTTCAATGAGTGAAATCAATCCAAAGCTGGCAAGTTTATTTCTTTACAAATCTTCGGTAGAATATGCGGTCAACATAAACACAGTTTTATATAAATGATTAGACAAAAAAACAATGCAATATACACAATGTTTTGTAGTAAAACACTGATTTCAAAATCTGAGAATTTAGACACCAAATAAGACAGCAATGGATTTGAATATTAAACATTCTCGTATTAGACAGACAGACCGATAGAGATAGAGAGATAGATAGAAAGATATGAACAGAGATAAAGAGGAAAATATGAACAGACAGATTAGATCGATGCAGGCATATACGAACAGTTACATATCTATCTATCTATCTATCTATCTATCTATCTATCTATCTATCTATCTATCTATCTCTGTCTCTCTATCTATCTATCTATCTATATATATATATATATATATATATATATATATATATATATATATGTAGATTAGATATATTTGATTTGTAACCTGTAGTCGATATTAATGTCTAATATTCTTAATTACACGGCGGCCCTTTTATAAATGCCTTTCGGTTTTAGTTTCCGCCGCCCCATCTCTCTCCCCCACCCCTTTTTCTTTTCTTTTCTTTTCCTCTCCCTCACTCATCTTCTGAGCTTTAAGACTAGATCGACTATCGTGTATTGTGTGTGTATGTCACCACAAAATGTATCCTTTCCGGTTACATCTTTAATGTATTAGACATCCGACAACATTCTTATTTCTCTCACTTAAACCGTCTCTGACTCCCCTCTTTAAAACTTCTCTCTGTTAAATTGTAATCCCCCTTCATCTTTAGACCTTCCTGTTCTTCTTTCGTCTGTTACCCCTCCCTATAGCTTTCATTTACTCTAACATTCATCGGACACTCTCTTACATACACTCTCACTAAATTTTATCTTTTATTCCCGGAGTTGTTATTTCTGTTTTCTTTTTGAATTTGTAGGTCTGATGAATTGGATCGTATTTACGATTCCAATGGAATAAATTATGACCCTGGAATATTAGTGTTTAAGCCTTTTTATTATATATATATATATATATATATATATATATATATATATATATATATATATATATATATATATATTACTGTTTTTAAGCTACAAACTTCCCTTGATTTCTCTCGAACGTTCATATCTGCTCGAAGCGTATCTTAATGTAAACAGATGACATAATATATTACGAAATCGATTAAATCTGACAATTATTTTAATATATTGTCTGTTTATGTTTTATTTTTATAGATACAAATAGTCAAGTAAAGGGTCTGTTTATAATAAGCAGTATTAAGAACATTTACCAGCCTAAATATCCGAGAAATCTCAAAGAAAATATGTCTCCTCATATGTCTCCTGATATATATATATATAAACAGTTTCATTGAAACTACTAATGAAATAATAAAAATGTAAATGCGTATAAAATGGTACAATAATAGAGGAAGTAATATCTGCACATAAATTAAAATAGGAAAAACGCATAATCGCAAAGGCTGGAATAATAGGAGAGAATAAAAGTCGTCTTAAAATAATAATAGTGAAAATGATTCACATCTCAAGAAACAAGTCGGAGTAAAAGTAATGATAAGATAAGAATAATATTTTAAATGTTGAAGTTCCTTTAAAATAAAAATGACGTCATGTGCTAAAATATTAGGTTGGTGCAAAAATAATATCGTTTTTCGATGTTAAAAAAAAATACTTCAAAAAAGGATATTATTTTTGCACCAACCCAATATAAAATACACATTAAGACGCTGTTTCCGCCGCTTAATGCATTTAATCTGGTTGGGGAAGTGCAGCTGAACCAAAATAAAAAAAAAAGCAACTTATCAAAAGTCAGAGAAAATAAAAACTTTGATGACTAAAGGGCAATACGATATCTTTATCTGAAAACATTTACTCATTCAACTATTGACTATATAATTGTTACTTTTTAAATATCGTATTTTCACTATTTTTCGCATTTTCATTTATTACTGGTTTTAGTCCATTTTATTATTTCGATGAAGCATTATACAGTGTAACCCGGATATAAGAGACCCGGATATAAGAGAAACCCGGATATAAGAGACTTCTTCTCCGGTCCCGACAACTTTCTTATATCCGGGTTACACCGTATTATTATTTTATTAGTCGTTTATTACATCTTATTGCTACATTTTAGATGAAGCATTTTCATTATTATTATTATTATTATTACTGACAGTGAACGTGATTTAAGAAAAGAAAAACACTGTATTTTACAATGTTCAACAATATTTCGTCAGTATGCCTGTCTTCATGTTTAAAACTGTATACAAGTATAAAAATATTAAAAAAATCTACAAAAAATGCAAGTCTTTGTACAAACGTTGCTTGTCTCGTAATAAAAAAAAAAAACGGCTGTGCTTTTAAACAACGTTCCAAAACGACTGAAACGCCACCATCATGAAGGCATGAAACTGCAATGTACTTAATATGGTAGTGATAGTGCTCATCTTGGAATTTTCTGTTAGTTGAATAGTTACTAAGAGAAATTAATCAAACAGCTTAGCATAAATCTTATGGAACTCTCCTGTTATTCTGTTCATTACCCCCGGGCCAGGAAGTTAGTAATTTGCATATGTAACCATCATTTTCAAAGCAGTCACTCTCTATAGGTAAAATTGACGCAACGCAATTATTATTATTATTATTATTATTATTATTATTATTATTATTATTATTTCCTTTGATTTCTGCTGTGTACTCATTTCCTTCCGGATCCCAACCGGAGACCTAAGGTCTGAAATGGCATCATGGCATAATAAACTGAGCATTTTTGTAAAAAAAAAAATAGATAACTTAAAATTACACACATTTTACAAAGATGAAGCCCCTTCGTAAGGTGTGAGCTGTACTTGTGAGTAAAACGTTTTGCATTTCTTTAAGGCATGGCGTCACTTATTTATCAGAACCTTTTCCAATCAAACCTGGGGTTCCATCGGCAACTGGAGTTATTGCATCCTCGTGCACATATTTTTGACATTTACTCTTCAAGATCCTTGTATTTTGACAGTTTTTGAAAATCTTCAAAGATGGATTACAGTCTGCCTTGCCAATAAGATAGCACATTCTGTGTTTGTGGCCTTTGATCATGATGTCCGACCGACTGGCTTTGATTGTTCTGTCTGTGTGTATTGTAAAATTATTATTATTATTATTATTATTATTATTATTATTATTATTAAGCATTTACTCGATAATAATATTGTTTCTTTTTTAAGTGACGCATTCTAATTATTATTACTTTATTACAAATTTATATTTCTATTATTATTGTTACTTTTTCGATTAAACATTTCCAATATTGTTACTTTTTGACTAATTTACTCTAAGAATTTTGTTACTTTTACTAATTACTAGTTTTACTCTTCTTATAGTAACTTTTTAAATTAAATATATTTAGTTATTATTTTATTATAAGTTTCAGTTCGTCTTATTAGTGTTGCTTTTAAGATAAATCATCTTCAAAATTATTATTTTATTTCTAAGTTTACCGCCATTTATTATCGTAGCTCTTTTGGGGACTAGTTCGGTAGTCACACCTATGTCAGTGGTCAGTTACTATTCCAGTTAAATGCTAGGATTTAGAATGCCGATTCTCAAGTGAGACAACCAGGCTTATCCCATTCATAACATTGGCGCGACACAATCTTTCTATCATTTCAATTTCTGGACTGTCTGAAAATAAGAATTGCTCAAGAGTGAGTGTTAGTGAGGAGAACGGAGAGGAGGAGGCTTCTTCTTCCTCTCTTGTCGAACTCTCTGCCTCCGGATAGACAGGAACCCGGACGAGGTTATGCCGAAGGGCGGAGTCTCGTTTGGGGAGGTAGACAAACCCGACCCCGTTTATACGGAGCCTACGGGGAATTTTTACCCCAGCCCTACATAAAAATCGACCATGTGCCATATCCTACTTTGTGGGGAGGACGGGTAAATACAGACTTGATCAAGCATCAAGACTTGTCAAACTCTCTACCTTCGAGCAGAGAGGAACCCAGACAGGGCTATGTCGAAGGGCAGAGTCTCGTTTGGAGAGGTAGATAAACCCGACCCCGGGTCTACGAGCTATTTTTACCTGAGCCTACGGGCTCGGAATACCCCACTTTAAAAACTGTCCTTATACCAAATCTTGCCTTGTGGGGAGGTGGATAAATAGTGATTTTGGGCTGTTATGGATAGTGGCGTTTCGAGCAATTAGAAAGCGTGTGGGAGGCACTTCGCGGCCAAGATTAATCTGGGTGTATGAAATTGGAAGCAAAAAGTGAATTTGAGATCTTTTTTTTTCTATTTTGCATATCTTTTCTTTCAGAATTTTTTTTATGTATTATAATCAAAAAATTATACATACATTATTTTTTAAGAAGATGATGATTATACATACATTATTTTTTAAGAAGATGGAATCAAACAGTTTTCTTAAATTGCAGTGGTAGTACTTTAGAGCATATAAAAGTAGGGAGCAACCTAGAGGCTTAACAGCAATATAGTGGGGTTTATGGTCCTTCTTAGTTTGAATTTACAATCGACAATGGTTATAATAATCATTTTTCAAACTTAAGGCAAAGTCAGGTTTTCGAATGTTAATTTTCAAAGTAGCCCATCCCCCGCCACTCCACGCGTAAAATTGACACAACGCAACCATATTATCAGCCCTCCCGACTATATATTATTTGGCTTTGGTCAATAAATATTCATACTTTTAGAAGGGTGTGCTGACTTCCGAAACCGTGATTTTAAATGACATCACTTCTCATAATTATGGTATTCTCCGATTGGAGATGAAAAAAATATTCATTGAATTCAATTTAATTAATGTCTTTTGGCATGTTTGACAAGATAACTACAGACGAAAGACTGTCAAGTAGAAGGAAAATGAAAGGGAAGAAGAGGAAGAAGAAGAAGAAGAGGAAGAAGAGGAAGAAGAAGAGGAAGAAGAAGAAGGAGAAGAAGAGGAAGAAGAAGAATAGAAGATAGAAGAAGAAGAGGAAGAGAGAAGAAGAAGAGAGAAGAAGAGGAAGAAGAAGAGGGAAGAAGAGGAAGAAGGAGAAGAAGAGGGAGAAGAAGAGGGAGAAGAAGAATAGAAGATAGAAGAAGAAGAAGAGGAAGAGAGAAGAAGAAGAAGAGAGAAGAAGAGGAAGAAAAAGAAGAGGGAAGAAGAGGAAGAAAAAGAAAAAGAAGAGAGAAGAAGAAGAAGAAGAGGAAGAAGGAGAAGAAGAGGAAGAAGAAGAATAGAAGATAGAAGAAGAATAATAGGAAGAGAGAAGAAGAAGAAGAAGGAAGAAGAGGAAGAAGAAGAAGAGAGAAGGAGAAGAAGAAGAAGGAGAAGAAGAGAAAGAAGAAGAAGAAGACAAAGAAATAATAATAATAATAATAATAATAATAATAATAAATATTGTAGCATGCGTTTTTGTCCTTTTTCTGAGACATACATACGCGAAAAATTAAGTAAAAGTAAAAATGAAGAAAATGTGAATAGTTTGTTATCTGGGGCGAGGCTAGACCACACATCATTTTCTGTATTATTTATTTACATAAACATCAACTGTATAAAAAGAAAATGTATGGTCGTCAAAAATAGGAACATGCCAAGCTACAAACCACGGATTGGAGATGGCAAAATCAAGCAAGTAAGAAAATCTAAATATATGTGAAGTGTGTCAACAGAAAATGAAAAATGTGATCCGAATTGTGATCGGTATAGCGAAAGATACCTCCCCCACAAATTAGGCAAAGTATTACGAAACAGGAAAATTTCGTTAGAAACAAAGAAAAGATCACTAAACTGTAAGGTAATATCAGTCCTCCTATATGACATTTAAGGTTAGACAGAGACTTGAGACAATAGACATGTGATTTTGCAGAAGGATGCCGAGAATAACATGGACTGAACATATGAATAACAAGGATATTTTACGGAAACTAGATCGGGAAACTTGGCTAGATGCAACGGTAAAGTCTATGTTAATAGTTTTTTCTATCAAACTTCTCGCATGTGGAACTCTCCATGCTTTCCAACCAGCTTTAATCTTCACAAATTTAAATGCAATTTCAATCGTTATCTACTGTCTTTTATTGTTCTCGCTCTTATTTTCTCTTTTTTTCTTATCTTTCACATCCATTAACCCCCTTGTGTCTTAGTGGCTTTATTGCCTTGCATGATGTAAAAAAATATCAAAAGAGGATCCTTATACTTAGAATAAAAACGATGCAATAGAATAAAAACTATGCAATTTACATTTCTAGAACAGGCAATGAGGAAAAAGGGCTTGGAGAATTTGATACTCACGGGGCATATTGAAGGCAGGAGGGACAGAGGTAAATAGCGAGTAATATGCCTAAGGAGGTTGTAAAAATGGCCGGCAGAAAAGGGACTGGGCGGAAAAGGGGGGAAAAAAACTTACTCAGAGTTACAAATGATACGAAGGCGTGGAGAGCCATAATCACCTACGTTATGAAGAGACACA
>OZ010589.1:41027978-41040478 GCA_963932145.1 Acanthosepion lycidas
ATACGTTTATGGGGAAAGAATAAAAATGAACTAAAACAGAAGTGTAAATCAAGTGCCAAAGCTATAAGTAAAGGAAGAAAAGCTCAATATCTAGATATGGAACAAAGTTTAGTTGAATTTGTGAAAGAAAGACGATCAAGTGGATGTTCCATAAGTACTGTGGAAATAAGGATGAAGGCAAAAGGACTTATGAAAACCATGTATCCTGGAAACGCTTCAGTAAATTGGATTCTTCTTTTTATGCAGAGGTTTGATATATCCATAGCCCAGATGACTTCGAAGATAAGCGTTTGAATTTTTTGCGTTTTGTTATTGAGCTAAGAAAAAAGCACAGTTATCCTTTAGATGCTGACTAAAACCCTTGACATTTGATGTGTCTTGTTTTCAAACTCTGAAATTAAAAGGGGTAAAGTCTGTTCCAATAAAAACAACTGGAAATGAGAAGAAGGGTTCACAGTCATGCTTGGTGTGTATCGTGATGTTAAGAAGATGCCGCCTTACGTAATTTTTAAATGGAAAACTCTGCCCAAAAACGTTGAGTGCCCAGCTGGTATGATAGTAAAATGTCATGAAAAAGGGTGAATGGATGAGAATCTCTCAAAGGACTGGATGTTTGGTGTAAACACAGAACAGAATTTGCAAGAATAGACGTATGCTGGTTCTTGATGCATTTCATTACCATAGGATGCTTTGCATGAAGAACTTAGTCCAAGAGAAAAGGATGGATCTTGTTATTATACCAAGGTGGGGATGACTGGCCAACTTCAAGTAATGGATGCTTTCTGAAACTGTCCATTTAAACAAGAGATGCGTAAAAAAATGGAATGATTGAATGTTTTCTGGTGTTCCCAGTTTTACTGTTGGTGGTAACAGGAAAAAAAAAACAGGGTTGGAACTCATTGCAAAACAGCTTTAGGAACCTTGGGATTCCGTCAGTGAAGATGTTATAAAGAGAGGTTTCAAGAAGTGTTATCTCACGACAGCCATGGGTGGCTCTGAAGATGACATCCTTTGACAAGAGAATGAAGAGGCCGAAGATAATTTTGAACAGGACGAAGATAATATTTTGTATGATAATTTGTTTAATGACAATTTAGATATTGATTCTATAATAGAAAGTGGTGATGACGATGATGATGAAGATTAAAATTTCAATAAATTGTTAACTTGATATGCTCTTTTCTTCGAAATTGACCTTTTTTTATAGATTTTTTCTATTTTTCGCTAAATAAAAAATGTGGTTGCGGATAAAGAAAAATTTATTGACAAAAAATGTTACAATTATTATTGTTGGATTTAAAATGAAAATTGGGATACTATCTTTTCTTATTTTAGAACAACAAGTGCGTATTTATGATTATAAATCAATAACGAAAAAATATTTTTCTTTAAACCTATTCATAATACTCACTTGTAATTTACAGTAAAAAAAAATGCGTATTATTTTCGAGAAATTAGGGTCTTTCAATTTTACTGTATATCTGTATTTGAGTAGACGAATCAGTCCTAAAGATTGCGTTGAAACTCAAAACAGAGTGTCACTGCTTGGTGCTGACCTCAGTGTACACACACACACACACACATATATATATATATATATATATATATATATATATATATATATATATATATATATACACATATGAAGAAATATAGTCTTGAGATGTGCTATATTTATGGGATAAAGTGCTCAATATCAGAAATAGAGCGTGTGTAAATATAAAAGTGAACATAGAAGTCAACACTTAGACATTAATTGTTGACATCTATGTTCATTTATATATATAGTTCCCTGTATTCGGCTTTTCCAAAACACCATGATTGGTTCTGCACAAGCCTTCACCTTTTATAATCAAATCATTGTTGCGATTATTCTGTTAGATTTCGTTAAAAAATTAGATCTAAAATAGGTGTTATATAAAATTTCCTCATGGGAGCGCACGGTAATTCATCCCCTCGTTCTTTTTTCATTAAAGAACTTAATAACGTGAAACAAACGCTAGTTAATAACGGTTCTCCGAATTACCTCATAGATTACCAAATTAGACATTTTCTTTCTAATGTAACCAACAGCAGCACTGAACTTGCAGATAAAAACAATAACGTTAATATTTTCTTTAAAAATTATCTATTGTATATATTTTCTTGTCATGGATGTTTTAGTAGGATCCCTGTGAATATGAGGTATTAATATATGAGTTGCATTAAATGGCGATGAATGAGTTCTTGTGGTGTATGAGTACATTATAATGAATAAATGGGTCGTGAAACAGATTCACTAGGTGTAGAATAGTCAGTGACGACCATTCTTTCCCCACCCCCGTTTGGCCTTGTAATATTTTAAAAAATAAAAATATTTTCTATAAAAATCCAATGCATGCTAACTATAAGCAGGATGAGTCTTCCCTTAGAAACTTTATAGAGAAATACACAACTCCAGTCGACAAAAACAAGAAAATTAAATTAATTATCTATTATAAAGCGTTTGTTAACCTCATCGTTAACAACAGTAACTCACCTGCAATATCGAAATTCCAGACAACTAATATTATTTAAGAATTCGCATGTCCATTAAAGAACTCTGTTCCTGATCAAACCAAATTCATAAAAAATATATTGGATATACTACAACATGCCTAACAAGAAGACTCACATTACATCTCTCTGACCATAGATTAATTAGTCTCGTTTAAATATACATGGAGTATTAAAAAAATCCATCCGCAACATACTCGTTGATAATACAAATATAATAGCCTCATCTACATGTAAAACAGGCAAAAAGAATGGAAGCATTATTAATATAAATAAAAAATCCAACATTCAATAACATTAACAATGAACACGGCCACAATGTGCTGACCGTGTTTGGAAAATAAAAAATTCGTGTAACTCTAGATAAATGCATAAAAAATCCATACATTTATTTAAAAGTAAAAATAAATTCATTCTTTCTAATGGCTAAAAGAATAAAATATTATAAGAAAACACAAAAAATTTAAGTAAAAAATTTAATCGCAGTATAGTATCTTCTTAATCGTTTTTAATGAATGTTGTATAAAAGAGAGATTGCTGCCCAAATACACAATTGTGTATATATATATATATATATATATATATATATATATATATGCAGGAGAAATAAATGGGAACGACGGGGAAAATGTATTGACTTTTTGATTTTCTTTTTATTTTCTTTTTTCATATATGTTGTATTGATTTCATTAAAAAAAATCATTATTGTTCCTTTTTGGAAGGAAACGCGTCTTCCTAATAATTTCCGATTTTCCTCCTTTGCTTTTTTTAAATAACATTCACCATATTTTCCTCGATTCGATTTGATACAATAGCAAAATTTTGCTTAATTTTAACATAGATTTGATACAATAGCAAAATTTTGCTTAATTTTAACATAGACACACATAACCAGTTCAATTTGAAAATTCCTCTTTTCTCCCGAAGCTCATCACTCCTATCGACCCTAGCCAGCGTATATTGCCTTCGCCTGTTGGCTCGCCGTCCAGTCATATCATATCTTTTATTTGATCAGCTCTCTAATTCAATACATTTCAACTAACCAAGATGAGATCCAGTACGTAATAAGAGACGATATTTCTCTGAGATTATTCCGATTGAGAGTATTGATAAATTATGGATCAATCTAATCTGAAATTAGTTGCAATGTGTGCGCTTAATTAGCCGCCATGATGCCAAAACTCAGTGGCGTTCTTTTGAATCATCGTCTAGCAAAAGATCTAACCGCATTCTCTCATGTCAAGCAGACACTAAGCATGAAAAACTTGGATATTGAACAAAAATAATAAAAAAATACAAAGATGCACACATGATGTTCAAAGGATAGCTGAAGACTACGAAATGAACAATCTAGTAATAGAAAGAAACATCTGATACATTGTACAGTTACAGTAAAGGGTATACTCACTTTCAACTGAAAGTAAGCATCTATTTTATTCTAGGGAAAAGGGGAAAAGTTTAACTGCTTAGGATACTGAGTCAACATGTGACATTGCAAATGACAGACAATTTCAACAGTATAACAGACGGAGTAGCTTGGATAGTAATAAAACTATACAAACGATACATTCTGAAAATAATCCAAGTATATGCATCAACTACGAAAAGTTTCATTTGGATTAGTTAGAAAGCATTTTCTACACTGACTTCGAATTGGCTACAGCAATGAAACATTAATTCCATTTCCATCTGGACATTAAACAAAATCAACAAATCGAGTTAAATTACATAACTGAAGACTACAAACTGAACTAATTAGTGAATATGGTTCGTCTAAGCGAGACTCGAAAGAAAGCACAGAATATCTTTCAGCTGAAAGTTCATTGTCGTGGGATATTGAGTCAATAATGGTACTACAGGCAACATAAAAACTTTTGACGGGATGTTGATTCAGTAATGATATTAGAGGCAACATAAAAACGTTTGACAGGATATTGAGTCGGTAATGGTATTACTTGCAACATAGAAACTTTCTACAGGATATTAAATCAATAATGACATTGCAGACACCATAGAATCTTCCGACGGGATATTGAGTCAATAATGATATTACAAGCAACATACAAACTTTCGATATGATACTGAGTCTATAATGATATTGCAGGCATAATAGAAACTTTCGACAGGATATTTAGACAATAATGATACCAATTTATTCAATATCATGCCGATGGTCTCTGTAGACCATCGGCATGATATTGAATAAATAGTGATATTACAGGAAACCTCTACAAACTCTCGACGAGATATTGAGCCAATAATGATATTAGACGCAACTAAAACTTCTGTCAGGATATTTAGTCAATAATGACTTTGAAGACACCATAGAATCTTGCGGAGGATATTGAGTCAATAATGACATTACAGAAACAGAATCTTCAGGAGGATATATGTCAATAATGACATACAGAAAACATAGAATATTCAGGAGGATATTGAGTCAATAATGACATTACAGAAAACATAGAAGTATCCGACAGGATGTTTAGTCAATAATGACATTACAGAAAACATAGAATCTTCCGGAGTATATTGAGTCAATAATGACATTACAGAAAACATAGAATCTTCCGGAGGATATTGAGTCAATAATGACATTACAGTCAACATAGAGGCATCCCACAGGATGTTTAGTCAATAATGACATTACAGAAAACATAGAATCTTCCGGAAGATATTGTGTCAATAATGACATTACAGGCAACATAGAATCTCCCGGAGGATATTTAGTCAATAATGACATTACAGAAAACATAGAATCTTCCGGGGGATATTGAGTCAATAATGACATTACAGGCAACATAGCAGCATCCGACAGGATATTGAGTCAATAATGACATTACAGAAAACATAGAATCTTCCGGAGGATATTGAGTCAATAATGACATTACAGAAAACATAGAATATTCAGGAGGATATTGAGTCAATAATGACATTACAGAAAACATAGTATCTTCCGGAGTATATTGAGTCAATAATGACTTTACAGAAAACATAGACTCTTCCGGGTGATATTGAGTCAGTAATGACATTACTGGCAATATAGAAACTTTTGACAGCATAATGAGTACAAAATATATAAGATTAGTTAGGTTAGTAACCAGATTATATTAAAGATATACACTGAAAATGATGCAAGTATATGCACCAACTTCGAAAAAGTTCATTTGATGAAACTGGAGGATTTTATGACGATAACTTTCGTAGGTTAAACGAAGATCAAGAAAACAGGATGAATTTAACATTCGAAAATCTGGAATTAAGAAAGAGTAATAAGCAAAATGTTAGTGTCTCAGTAAACCGCAAAATGATAATTCGGGATATATTAGGTTGGTGCAAAAATAATATCGTTTTTGACGTATTTTTTAACGTCAAAAAACGATATTATTTTTGCACCAGCCTAATACTTTTTTCGAAATCGAAATGCCTGGAAGTAGACTCTGAAAAACCGATACGAAGGAAAAAAACGATAAAAATATGTAGTTTTAATAATCACAGTTAACATAAGAAATGATCTTAGAATAACAGATCCAAGTCCGAAAACCGAAAGAAAATACGTCAAGATAACATCAGAGAGATTATCACTGGATTTCAGGTGGAAAGCGTGAACAGATTTCAGACTTCGTAAAATAACAAAAAGAACATCGAAAATATGAAGAGGAAATTGGTAATTAGTATTGAGGAAGCATCAAAGATAAACTGGGAATTGGGTGGAAAAATGAGAAAAAATCCTATGTGACGTGTTTCGGCCCTCCAAAGAACTTGCATCATAGAAATAGGATTGAATATGATTATGGTTTAGTTTGGTTTAGTTTGTTTTACGGCATATCAAACTCAATGGATTATTTAATGCCGACAAAATTTTTATTTCTGGTAATATATTTTTTTTCAAAAAACTTTATTGTTGGTAATAATTTTTACAAAGTATTTCTGGTATTAAAACATATTTTTACACTTTCATTGTTCTTTGATCCCAGTTTGGGGGTTAACTATGTACCCATAGCCGGGACTCTAACAGGTACTACCACTCCGGGTTAGGGTGAACCTGGGAACACCAGCAATTAAGAGGTGGTTCCACGCTCCACAAAACCTCCTGATCAGAGGACTTGCTGTCGGACGTAGTTTATCGTCATACCCAGGACAAATATGATTATGTAGAAAAGAATTGCCCTTTCTTATCAAATTAGTCCTTTCAAATATATAATTGTATCAAAATTCATCAAAATCACATGTATTAATGCTTTCGATCCGGCTTTTGAACAAACGATATTTTATTTTATTTTTTTAATTTTGTTCATATTAACGAGTTCATGAGAACTTCGGTAAAGACGACACTTTAGAATCATTGTATTTTTTAAACACAAAATATTTTTTTGTTTGTGGGTGGCAGAGAAATGTTTCCATATAATTGGAATTATTCACAGAAATTAACAGATAACAAAGAACAATGTACAAAAAGAATGTTTTTGTATGCGACCGAGGCAAATGAACTTAAATCGCATACATTGATTCCGAATCTGTATTCAAAATTATTCCAGCATGTCATGATTTTAGGATGTGTGCACAGCACTAGATATTCAATATAGATATCATATTAACTAGCATATTACCCGTCAAAAATAGCGGATTTATTTATGCATGGATTGAGATTTCTGTTTGAAATCAGATTATCTGTGCACTATGCGTAGAATCAAAGTATCGCTTCCCGGTATCTTTGTCTAGGATCAGTGCAATATACATGCGTTATAGGAAAAAGCAACACACACACACACACACACACACACACACACACACACACACACACACACACACACACACATTCATACACGCACACACGCGAGTCATCAACTGCTTACTTGTTCATTTGCATACAACAACAGAATTTCAAGGGAGACGAGGAAGGGGAAAAGAGGTGAAGGATGAAAGTGGGTAAGTAAAGTAGTTGGAAAAAAAATGAAAAGAAAAGCAGGTGAAAGGGATGAAGACAAAAGAATGATGTCGACAGGTTTTCTTTCTTCAGATTTATAACACCTTTTATCTCTTTGATCTTTTAAAGTGCGTGATGCATTATTATTGGGCAGGACAACACACTCTGTATTATGCATTTTTATGAACTTGTTGCCCAATGCAATTGCTGAACTGGGACACAACATCTGATTTCTTAATGTCATTATCGGACTGGTCGACAAAATGTTTCTTAGTCATACTTATTATTGAACTGGGCAGCAAAGTTATTAAAGGTCTAAAGTACAATAAATTCGTTAGCTATTTTTATTATTCAGCTGGACTACACAATTTGTTATTATTGGACTGGACGGCACAATATCTTATTATTGGACTGGACTAAATTTTCTATTATTGGACTAAACTATACAATATTTTATTACTGGACTGGACTACACAATTTACTATTGAACTGGACTACACAATATCTTATTATTAGACTGGACTAAATTTTCTATTATTGGACTAAACTATACAATATTTTATTACTGGACTGGACTACACAATTTACTATTGAACTGGACTACACAATATCTTATTATTAGACTGGACTAAATTTTCTATTATTGGACTAAACTATACAATATTTTATTACTGGACTGGACTACACAATTTACTATTGAACTGGACTACACAATATCTTATTATTAGACTGGACTAAATTTTCTATTATTGGACTAAATTATACAATATTTTATTACTGGACTGGACTACACAATTTACTATTGAACTGGACTACACAATATCTTATTATTAGACTGGACTAAATTTTCTATTATTGGACTAATCTATACAATATTTTATTACTGGACTGGACTACACAATTTACTATTGAACTGGACTACACAATATCTTATTATTAGACTGGACTAAATTTTCTATTATTGGACTTAACTATACAATATTTTATTACTGGATTGGACTGCACAATTTGCTATTGAACTGGACTACACAATATCTTATTATTAGACTGGACTAAATTTTCCATTATTGGACTTAACTATACAATATTTTATTACTGGATTGGACTGCACAATTTCCTATTGAACTGGACTACACAATATCTTATTATTAGACTGGACTAAATTTTCCATTATTGGACTAAACTATACAATATTTTATTACTGGACTGGACTACACAATTTACTATTGAACTGGACTACACAATATCTTATTATTAGACTGGACTAAATTTTCTATTATTGGACTAAACTATACAATATTTTATTACTGGACTGGACTACACAATTTACTATTGAACTGGACTACACAATATCTTATTATTAGACTGGACTAAATTTTCTATTATTGGACTAAACTATACAATATTTTATTACTGGACTGGACTACACAATTTACTATTGAACTGGACTACACAATATCTTATTATTAGACTGGACTAAATTTTCTATTATCGGACTAAACTATACAATATTTTATTACTGGACTACACAATTTACTATTGAACTGGACTACACAATATCTTATTATTAGACTGGACTAAATTTTCTATTATTGGACTGAACTATACAATATTTTATGACTGGACTGGACTACACAATTAACTATTGAACTGGACTACACAATCTCTTATTATTAGACTGGACTAAATTTTCTATTATTGGACTAAACTATACAATATTTTATTACTGGACTGGACTACACAATTTACTATTGAACTGGACTACACAATATCTTATTATTAGACTGGACTAAATTTTCTATTATTGGACTAAACTATACAATATTTTATTACTGGACTGGACTACACAATTTTCTATTGAACTGGACTACACAATATCTTATTATTAGACTGGACTAAATTTTCTATTATTGGACTGAACTATACAATATTTTATTACTGGACTGGACTACACAATTTACTATTGAACTGGACTACACAATATCTTATTATTAGACTGGACTAAATTTTCTATTATTGGACTAATCTATACAATATTTTATTACTGGACTGGACTACACAATTTACTATTGAACTGGACTACACAATATCTTATTATTAGACTGGACTAAATTTTCTATTATTGGACTTAACTATACAATATTTTATTACTGGATTGGACTGCACAATTTGCTATTGAACTGGACTACACAATATCTTATTATTAGACTGGACTAAATTTTCTATTATTGGACTAAACTATACAATATTTTATTACTGGACTGGACTACACAATTTACTATTGAACTGGACTACACAATATCTTATTATTAGACTGGACTAAATTTTCTATTATTGGACTTAACTATACAATATTTTATTACTGGATTGGAGTGCACAATTTGCTATTGAACTGGACTACACAATATCTTATTATTAGACTGGACTAAATTTTCCATTATTGGACTAAACTATACAATATTTTATTACTGGACTGGACTACACAATTTACTATTGAACTGGACTACACAATATCTTATTATTAGACTGGACTAAATTTTCTATTATTGGACTGAACTATACAGTATTTTATTATTGGACTGAACTACACAATTTCTTATTGGACTAGACTACGCAATTTCCTATTATTCAACTGGACTACACATTTTCCTATTATTGAACTGGACTACACAATTTCTTATTGAACTGAACTATACCATATTTTATTATTGGACTAGACTATACAATTTCTTATTATTGAACTCGACTACACAATTTCTCATTAGACTAAACTCAAACTGTACTACACAATATCTTATTATTGAACTGGACTACGCAATTTCTCTTATTACTGAATAAGACATTGTTATTGTGTGACAGCATGTCAAAAATGTGACACAGGGATATTATTGGATAGAACAACACACGTTTGTTACCCATTGTTATTATTGGTCTTGATTACAAAAGTTACGCAGCTTAATTTTATTATTGTACTGGTTCTCTGTTGCCTTGACTTGTTGTTGCCCAATTGTTATTAATGGATTTGAAGAGAAAATGATTGTTACCTTCGGACTTGAAGAGAAAATCCTTATTAAGCATTGAATGGAAAATTTCTGTTACCTATTTTTTTTTATTGAACTGGAATGCAAACGTTTTGATATCCATTACAATTTTTGGACTGGGCTACAAAATATATGCTGCCTGCTGCTGTCATGTGACGAGACATCGAAATCATTGTGGCCAGATGTTATTTGACCCGACTAATGGCGATCAATTTTATTATTGGACAGCAATGCAATATCTTTGTCGTTATTAGAGAAACGATTAAATCTGGACTAAAAAAAATCTTTGTTACACATCATTATTGTTATTCGACTAGGCTAGAAAATATTTTTAATATTAGGTTGGTGCAAAAATAATGACGTAATAATGTCGTTTTTTGGCGTTAAAAATACCTCAAAAAACGACATTATTACGTCATTATTTTTGCACCAACCTAATACATTGTTATTATTGAACTGGACGACACGATCTTTGTTCATAATTGTTATTAGTGGATTTGGTAACGTCTTTGCTACACATTGTTAGTATTGAACAGGAATAAAAAATAACTTTCTAACCTGTTTTGGTTCTTGGACTAGATTACAACATTTTTCGATATTACTAATGAACTGGACAAAGATATAGTATTGCGTATTGTGGTCAATTGAGTCTACGACTTAAACATTTGTTATCCACTGTTATTATTGAACATGGCTACACAAACTTTGTTGTCCATATTTATTAGTGGACTGTTTATTATCGGCGGATGTGACCTTAGAAACATAGGTTAAGCAGACAATACTGTGTTCATGGGAGATTCAGAGTATTAAAAATACAAAAGCAGAAAGCACTATTAGAAAAGTTAGCCAAGGAAATCCAGATGAAAGAATAAAACATGTATTGTAAGAAGACCAGACGAAAAGTGTTCGGCGAAATGGAGAGCTCGGGTTCTGTGTTAAAGATTAGAGACACTAAAATCCAGGTGTGTGTAAATTTAAATTAGATAACTGATGTGAAAACGAGTTACACAGAAGGGGCGTAAAAAAGCGCAAGACAACTGTCTGAAAAATGATTCAGGTATTAAGACTGCTATTTAATATTTAACCTGCAATGAATGACACATAATGAGGAAAGAAGACCAGGAGAATCTAACACTGCAAGGGCGCATTGAAGGCAAGAGAAACAAAGGAAAAGGAAAAATCCATCTCTTCATCCCTCAGCTATGGGTAAAATATAAGGACAGACTGAGTCTTATAGCAATGATGACAACTGGTCTAAGTAAAGGACAACTCTGAATTCGAGACCCCTAACTATAGGTTAAATAGCCTCACAAAACCACAACTGAAAAAACGTGGTGAGTACGGCTACATCCCTGAAGATATGGTCAATCATATATAGGTTCCTCTAAAGGATTGAGACGGCATTGGATCTGGTTTTGTTCCAATGAACTTTCATCCCTTCTATCCGTTAGATTTAGTGAGGACACGTGACATTTCTGTTTCTCCACAAAAATCGGAAGTATATTCCCTTTTTAAATCCGGGAAACCACTTACCAAGTGTATCTTACCAATTAGGCCATATGAAATAAGAATATAATAAAAAATAATGCTGGATACAAAATTTATTAATTGCTTATATATATATATATATATATATATATATATATATATATATATATATATATATATATATATATATAAATTAACTGCTTTAAAATATGTTTTTTTCGCTACACGGTAATAACCATGGTTATTACTGTGTAGCGAAAAATAACATATTTTAAATCAGTTAATTTATAATATTAATGCTATGTAAATTTACATTGATCGCTATTTTGTAAAAATAAAAATATCAATAAGAACAACGGATTATATATCTTACTGTTCTTTCTTTCTTTATATATATATATATATATATATATATATATATATATATATATATATATATATATATATATATATAATGACAAAGTGGAAAAGGTTTTCGTGTGACGCGTTTCGTTCTTTAGGACTTCTTC
>OZ010589.1:41042978-41057978 GCA_963932145.1 Acanthosepion lycidas
CGCAATCATCAGGCTTGACGATTGTGGTTAACTGAGACGATAATTTATCCATCGTACCCTGTATACATACAAAGGAAAGTCAAAAATTACCCGCACTCTTGTCTAAAGAAATGTTATGGCGAAAGTGCGCTTAATTTTTGACTTACCCTCGGATATATATATTTTTTTTTAAGATCGTGTAAAATTACTCAATGTGTAGTTGTGGAAAGAAATTGTCGCTAAGTATTTACTAAGCTACGTTTGGCACCAGGCTACAAGTCTACAGCGCCGTTTGAAGGTCGACTTAACTATAACAGTAGTAATAATCAGCAAGGCGAGCACGCTGTCCATCACCTGCCTTCGGGGAGCCCCATAAACTAATCAAAATAAGACAAGGTTTACATCTCCAAGGCTAACAATGTCTAAGGCCACAGATCAGAAATTTAATTCTTATGTTATCATCTAAATAAGGCTTTATTTTATCCATTGTATAAAGATGATTGTTTTCTTGTTCCTTTTGTCACTAAGTTGGCCCAAGATAAGTGCAATTGTTATTTTTGTTAATAAAATAAAAATAGGGATAGCTTGTTTAAAGCTGATTAAATAACATGTTCTCAAACTTAAAATATAGGCTTATTCACGTCGCTGCGATTGGCTGCAATATTTTGATATATTGGGGTTTGGGGAAAAAATAAAGCTAAAATTTACTAATCATTAATTATAATCTAAATTTTGTTCTCTGCTAAGAGTTTCTTCTCTCGCACTTTTCGCATGTCGAACTCAATTCCGCCTCCTTGTTCCTCAGTCAATTTTGATCTTCAAAAATTTAAATGCAATGTCAATCGTTATCTTCTGTCTTTTTAATTCCTGTTCTTGTATTGTCCTCTCTTCATAATAGTAGTTTTCTCATATTCTCTAATACCCCCCCTTACGTCTTAGTGGCTTTATTGCCTTACTGAGAGTGAAATGATTAAAAATTAAGACACGATTCCAGCCAACTTTTAACCTAAAACACTTTTCACATGTCTCTATAAGACCCAAGAACCACTCAAAGTAGAGGGTTACTGAATGAGGTTGTTGTAAGGGTGTAAGACGTAAAACGTTGTAAAAATATCATGAGGATATCTAGGATAGATAAGGGTTGAGTCTAGACTTGAAAAGTTTAAGTTTGTAGTGATCAGGAATGCAGTGTCTCATGATTCTTTTCCACAAAGTAACAGTAAAAGCTATTTGAATGGAACTTCCACCTTACCAACGGAATATAAAGGGGGTGAGGATGATTCGACTCTGTGTACGTGGCATCGCAGGTCCTAGTTTTAAAGGCCTGAACTGTTGGAACTAAGGAATGTTGCTGCCTGATCATTTTCCATGGAAATAGCAATATAATAACGAGGCCTAGCTACGTTTCGACTGAGGGAAAGAGGTTGTAGGATGGAAAATAATTCATCGTCCAGACTAGGTAAATATTATCAAGGCTGGCAATGAGAATCTGGCAACTCCAGCCCAGATTTGACAGCAGTACTCCATTTTTGCTCTTATATATCTCGTCTGAGTCCATCATTCACATCTACAAATCTTCCATTCGTCCATGCATTGAATACAGTTACCATATATGGTCTGGTGTCTCCGCTGTTCATCTCGAGGTTCTAAACAAAATCCAAAGACAGACATGCAATGTGATTAGTCTTGACTTGAGCTCTCGACACCAGTTACTTTCCCACTGACGTAATGTGGCTTCCCTCTGCCTTTTCTATAAATATTTTCATGGCATCTGCTCTGACGGGCTATTTTCACTGGTGCCCCGATTGCATGAATTTAATCATGCTACTAGGTTGGCATCTCGCTCCCACCCTTTCACTGTCGAAACAGTTAAATGTAACCGCCTCTTCTACTCCAACAGCTTCTTCTTTCGCACTTTCCGACAGTGGAACTCCTTTCCTCTTACATGCTTCCCTGATAACTCTGATCTTCCCAAATTTAAATGTAATGTTAATCGACATCTTGATTCCTATTTTCCTTTTTATCCTTTCCTTAACCCCCTATACCCAGGCTTTTCCCTTACTTTCATCGAAAGTGTTAATCGAAGAGCCGAGTTCCAATTCCAGTTGGGTTTTTATGTATTCTCTTACGCGCAAATACTCTTGGGAAAGGTATGAACCCAACTCCTTTCCCTACAGCTATGGGTAAATTAGTAAGACTTGTATGAATAAAACATTATTATTTAAAAAAAAATTCTTACCTCTAAAAATATTTTCTGGCTTTAAATAACCTGCAAAGGGTCGATAAACCACAGAAAATGGTTGAATGTATCAATGTTAAAGCTTGAATCATATCACAAAGGTATTACATCTATCTATCTATCTATCTATCTATCTATCTATCTATCTATCTATCTATCTATCTATCCCAATCTGCTCATATCTATCTATGTATATATCCTAGCCATAGTACATATCTATCTATCTATCTATCTATCTATCTATCTATCTATCTATTCCAATCTGCTCATATCTATGTATATATCCTAGTCATAGTTCATATCTATCTATCTATCTATCTATCTATCTATCTATCTATCTATCTATCTATCTATCTATTCCAATCTGCTCATATCTATGTATGTATATAGACTAGTCATAGTTCATATCTATCTATCTATCTATCTATCTATCTATCTATCTATCTATCTATCTATCTATCTATTCCAATCTGCTCATATCTATATATATATCCTAGTCATAGTTCATATCTATCTATCTATCTATCTATCTATCTATCTATCTATCTATCTATCTATTCCAATCTGCTCATATCTATCTATGTATATATCGTAGTCATAGTTCATATCTATCTATCTATCTATCTATCTATCTATCTATCTATCTATCTATGTGCACACCAAAATTAAGATAAACTACAGCTGTGTAATTGCTTAATAGGGTAAAGAGTATAAATATGTGGCAACAAGTGAGGATCAAACTCACTATAATAGCAACAATCAACGTGTCTAATATAATCGACATTGTTACACTTCTTCTCCTTCCACTAAAACATTATTATCTCAAAAAAAATTCTTACAATCTAAAAATATTTTCTGGCTTTAAATAACCTACAAAGGGTTGATAAACCGTAGAAAACAAATCAACCAATAAATTTATATTATTACTATTTTTAGTCATTTGACATTTTTCCTGATTCTTCTATTATTATTATTATTATTATTATTATTATTATTATTATTATTATTATTGCTTAATATAAAGCCGATAAGTATAGCATCCATTAAAGAAATGGAAATATGTATTTGTGATTCTGCAGCTCCAGTTCACGAGGTTCGAAGATGGATAGCTCTCTCTAAGACATACAGGGTTCGTTCGCCCGAAGACATTTTTAATCATTGATCTGAGAAGGAGGTTTTAAGTAAAGCGCTCTCCCGATAACAATAGTCGTTCAAAGACTTTTGCAACTATAGCCTAATTTGCTTAGCGCCTATAATAATAATAATAATAATAATAGGAGGCTGAGGTCTAATTCAACTTGAACTAACTCTAAAAACTACAACAATCGGATTGGAAGCATACCTCACAAAAACTAATGACCTTCTCCTACAAATAGTAAAACACCAAATCCACTCCATCAACAAAGAAGCTTCACTCTTCAAGAAACAGCTTAATATAAATGAGAACCTACTAATCAAATCGAAGCGAATACCATCTACGTTAAACGAATAAAACAGAGAACAGTACATGGCAAATACCTAAAAAGAACGAAAGAAGCAGATGTAGATCAACAGAAAACAT
Organism: Acanthosepion lycidas; assembly: GCA_963932145.1. Lineage (NCBI taxonomy): Eukaryota > Metazoa > Mollusca > Cephalopoda > Sepiida > Sepiidae > Acanthosepion > Acanthosepion lycidas. The sequence goes on from OZ010589.1 coordinate 41,046,758, forward strand.
ATCAGTGTCTGAGGAACACCGGGTTGAGAGCTGAGACAGAAGGCCTAATTATTTGCAGCTCAGGACCAAAGTATCGCAACCAGATCATATCATTGTCACATAATCAAGGATGGAACTGACCCGAAATGCAGGATCAGGATATCCGGAACTAGCAAAAAATGAATATACCCGCAGACATAACAAGATAGCGACATATGTGCACTGGAAGATATGCATGAAGCACAAAATCGAAACTACTGAGAGATGGTATGAGTGCCAACCAGACATAATTACCCAAAATAACGATGTAACTATCCTCTGGGACATGCTAATTCAAACTGACAAGGGAAATAAAAGCCAACAGACCTTTATCATAAAAGAGAAAATTTAGGAAGTGTATGCTTACTGACATCGCTGTACCATCTGAGAGAAACGCCTCCATGAAAATTATCAAGAAATTGTCCAAATACAAGGACCTGGAGATCAAGATTAACAGAATTTGGAGAATGAAGACTGAGACTGAGAAAAAGAATTGGTAATTTTACTAACAGTGTCCCAGGTAACATCAACATAAAAATTGCCCAATAGATCGCCCTACTCGGAACATCCCATATAAAAGCACTTGCTAACAATTAAGTGACAATTCTCCTATAGGGCCTAAGGACCATAGTTTGGACCCATCTCTACAGGATACAAGGCAAGAAACATAATATATAGAAATGATAATAATAATAATATTTTTGATAACGATATATATTTTTTATTGGGTGTACACTTATTGAGGCGAAAAGTTAAATCGGCGTGCTGAGTTCAAACTCCATCCGATGGCGTGGCGTCCGCTACAGCAGGAATACCCTTGAGAAAGATATGAATCCGTCTCTTATCTCTCAAACTAAAGGTTAAATAGTAGGGTAGACTAAAATTTCTAGCTTTGGTTGGCAAAAAAACACAACTCTGAATTGTGGAGATTGTAGGAATAAGATTATCTAAAAAATAGGAATCATATCAATTAAAAAGTATTACTATATTTTTATTTTATAGTATACTACCCATCAAAAATGACTTGAAGATTTCAGCATTCATAGGTACTTATGCTTAGAATTCGAGTATTTGTACGCCTTGAGCATTATTTGAGGTTAATACCTATTAACCTTGCTAGTTAACTGGTAGAACGCACCCGCTTAGCTTCAGGTCCCACATTCGAATCAGTACAACATTCAGTTGTTAAATTTATATAATTTTTCATAGGTATGGTCGAAATTTCGTTCGGACCTGCAATAGCCACAAATATATATAACAAAATTAAATGTTCACTTATCGTGTCCCTACTCAGAGTATATTAATGAGAATTCTTCATATCTAAATTTCAGACAAAAATTAAGGAAAATCCTCAGAATTAATGGAAAACAGTTTTTTGTGTCAAAAATGTTTTTCTTACACGAGAAATATATATTTAGATAGTCACGTAGGAAAACAAGGAAGGTTTGCAGAGGCTGAGTAGAAAGTACGAAATCTAATGGATTGGAAAACAACCAATAAAACCTACGAATTCAAGCACATGACCCTTTAGATTTTGACGGAGATTCAGCCATGTTTTCATTTCATCCAATCAAATTCGAACACTGTTACTGTCTCATTTACATATCTATTCGAGAACATTGTTATATTTTGGCTTGAATGGTTTTAGTTTATTTTAGTATTAGGTGCGGCGTAAGAGATAGTTGAATATGTGCAAGTATTCGCGGCTAAGTAAAAGCGAAGATACCAAATGATGATTTTTACAGCAGGCCGGCCCTTCCCGCCAAGACGATTGGTATTAGAAGCATCTTTCATTTCTTGCTTCACCTTGTGTTCTTCGAAGCCATATCAATAAGAAGGCACTTTTTTTTATCTGTTATTATTATTATTATTATTATTATTATTATTATTATTATTATTATTATTCTTTCACTACTAGTTTTAATTCATTTTATTATTGCTTCTTTTGGGTTCTCTTTTTTTCCATGAAGCAAAAACCAGGAATGCTGATTTTTTACAGCGGAAATTCCGTGTCAACATTTGGAATCTTGGCACAATCCAATCTTTCCATGCGCCGATATGATTAACATGTATTTAGAAATTACATTTCTATTTCCTAAGCTTACCTAAGTACAATGACAGCTGGAATACAAAGATTGTATTTTGCCGTCTTTCAAAGTAGGTAATCCCTCCTCACTCTAATCCTCCTATCGCTGCTTAACCATTTGGCCTTGTGTCGTTAGTAAGTTAAGCTTAGTAAATATCAAAGTCAAGATAACTAATGATTGCAGTTGTATTCAACTGGGCAAAAGAGCTACAGTTTGAGTCTCGTTTTAAAAGATAGCAACAATTTAAACGCTTTTATCTGTAGACGAATGCCGGCACTTAGCAAAAACATTATCTCATTAAAACTAACTGGTATTATCACTTAAGCAGACCCATTATCTTTCTCATTCAGTTTATATAGAGAGATTTTTCGAATTTTACAGTGTTCATGCTCACACATTTTCAAAACTTACATTAATTCTTTGTCTTAGCAAATCAACCCTAAAGATGATCTTGGATGAGATTGAAGGTACTTGGGAAAATAAAGACTATATGAAGTACGGCTTTTGCTTCATCGATAATTTAAAGACACTAAGAAAAAGATCCGTGAAATTGGGAGGATTAAAATAAAATATATAGACGTAAAATGTCTAGATTATTCAACCTAACATGCTTGAATGAAGATATTCTGTTTAAATAAACACACACACACACACACACACACACACACACACACATATATATATATATATATATATATATATATATATATATATAAGATAGTTGTATATTTAGGCAGCAATCCTTCCTTTATGCATGTTTCATTAAAAACGACAGACAAGGTACTACGGTTAAGCTTTTTATTTAATTGTTCTTGTGTTCTGACAAGAGCTTTCTTTTCTGGACATTCTGGTATTCGGAAATTAAAAACATCCCTACCACACACTAATACATACACAGAACGCACACACTCAATTAAGCTGAAAATCGAATCATCCTTGATAATGGCTAAAGGTATAGCCGAAAGCAGTCGGAAATATAAAACATTTGGACAGTTCTTACACACCCTTTGTCCAGAAAAGAAAGCTCTTGTTCGAACACAAGAAAAATTAAATAAAAAGGTTAACCGTAGATCCTTGTCTGTCGTTTTTAATGAAACATGAACATATATATATATATATATATATATATATATATATATATATATATATATATATATATATATAAAGAAAAGCTTAACACATAACGAAAATACGGTAATAGATCATGGTTTATTTCAACCAACAAGTCTCATCAGACCGAAGATGTAAATGGTATAAATTTACAAACAATGATTCAAATTATCCAGATAAATAAATAAATGATTTAAAAAAAAAAAAAAAAAAAGAAAAAGAAAGGAAAAATAATGACAGGAAAAGTTAATATGGAAGTCAAGTCGTCTGACCGAGAAAATTTATTGTGTGTGTTAGAAGCCGTTAGCCATTCAAAAGTATGGTGAGAAATATATTAACATAAAGACATACATACACGCGCGTGCGTGCACACACACACTCACATTTAATTTGTATATAAATATACAATTTATATAAACACACACACACACACACATATATTTAAATTGTAAAATTGGTTTATTGATATATATATATATATATATATATATATATATATATATATATATATATTTATAAAAATTGGTTTATTATATATTTTATTTGTAAAACTGGTTTATTTTCGCTAACGTTAGATAGGATTCCTAAGTTCTGAACGAAATAAATATGTGTGTCTTTGTTTGCTTCAATATTAAGCTGACGTCCCTCGGAAAAAACGTATTAACAATTTAATATTGACGCACACAAATACGTCTGTATTTCTTTCGTTCTTGTTTGATGAAGCTTATCGAATGATGTGGAAACGTGTAATCAAGTCAATAAACCCGTTTTACACTTAGCCTGGATTGTATATCGTATTAAACACACACACACACATATATATATATGTGTGTGCATGTGTGTTTGTGTGTGTGTGTATGTATATAAATCAAAGGACAAGCTTAACACATCATCGAAAACATGGTTATAAATTATAATTTATTTCAACGGGTAAATTTTTAGCATCCGTCTCATCAGACCGAATTTACAAACGGTTTATATTTACAAAATGGTTTAAATTTAAATTTATCCAGAATATTTAAAAAAAAACAAACAAACAAGATAACAGGAAGCTTAGACGTTTGACCTAGAAATTCTATTTTCTGGGGATTTATAATATTGAAGTCATATGTCGGGGAGGAGGAGTTGTTGCTACCTTTCAACCTGATTTTCATGTGTGATGGGTGGGAGAACATAGTAAAAACTAAAGAAAAACAGTAACACACACACATACATACACATATACACACGCATACATATATACATATATAAATATATACATATACATATACACATATAAAAGGGAGAAGAGAAATCATAAATTAGCAGATAGAAGATAATTGAAATAAAATAAATGAATATATAATACAAAACACGCACGCACGCACACACACACATACACACACACACATATATATATATATATATATATATATATATATATAATAGCTGACCACTCGTATTCGAGGATACACGTCTACTACGACGGCTAGACAATTCCTATTGACTAGTCTATTTATTCAACACGCACACATCCCACTTATATATATATATATATATATATATATATATATATATATATATATATATATATATATATAGTTTATGAAAAACTAGGTAATCCGCATGGGTGGACCCAAGGAGTATAAAATTCAGAGAGCTCAATGTAAATCCAGAGCAAATAATTTAAATAAAAATAATAATTTATTACATCAAACCTTAAAGTGGTCTGTTTTTATTTTATATATATATATATATATATATATATATATATATATATATATATATGTCGGGATCAAAACTGGATAAACCGTCCCAAGTTCATTTTTTACTTGCTTTTCAAATACTTTCAGCCCTCCCAAATCAAAAGTTATTGATTATATATATATATATATATATAATTACATGAATCATTCATACAAAAAACAAATATAGAGGTTAATGATTTAAATGGCGAGAATGTTTTTGTATAAATGATTCATGTAATCATAAATTGAACTGCACCTATAATCGAAATATATATATATATATATATATATATATATATATATATATGAAGAAATATAGTCTTAAGATGTTCTATATTTATGGGATAAAGTGCTCAATATCAGAGATAAGCGTGTTTAAATATAAAAGTGATCATAGAAGTCAACATATAGAGGCGACAGTCTGTTTCATGCTAGACACAATCGTCAGGTATATATATATATATATATATATATATATATATATATATATATATATATATATACCCTGGTAAAATCGTATTTTAATCAAAATCTATTTGCGAAATTTTTACATTTTATTAGAAAATGTAGTTTATCAACAAACAACTGAACATTTTAAGCTTTTAATTGATTAATTTAAACAAACCTTGAAAAAAAGATTTAATTAAATGCAAATTTTTCGGAATTAACAATATTTTATATTTTTTTAAAACGTTTTGTGTCTGGTCTTAGGATTTTGACCAGGGCTGTGCGTATATATATATATATATATATATATATATATATATATATATATATATATATATATATATATATATATATATGCATACATACACATATACATATATATACACACGTAAGGAGGAAGTGAAAATAATTTTCTACAAAAACATCTTAAATTCAATATCTAATTAATCTTTATATTTATAGAATCCACATATGCACCCATACACATGCATGCATGCATATATATATATATATATATATATATATATATATATATATATGCATACATACACCTGCATATATATACACACAAATATATAAATATGAAAACAAAAATCGAGGTATATTACTTTCAATAATTAATGCAAAATAATTGTATAGCTGCAAATAAAATAAAATAAGATAGACTAAAATTCTACTTATAAGATTTAAATTTATTTTTATGACAGCATTTAAATATGATCTCATTCCTTTGGGTTAATAACTGTTTTTTTTTTTTTTTGTAATTTAATTATTTTAATTGCCTCTTTTAAGCATAAGTTACATCTATTTCTGAAATCCTTGGGAGGTTGAGATTTACCTATAATCTTCCATTCAATCTGTGGGAATCTCGTGCAAATTTTCTGGACGGTCTCCTTGTGAATGCTGACATAATCCTTGCCTTCAGTTCACCTTTGGTGTTACAAGTAGTTTTGTTGGTTTCTCGCTCAACTGCGCCTCAGACATAATAATCAAGGGTGGGGGTTGCACTCTGCGGAGTTAGATGACCAGATATAAGTGGTGATGTCGTTGCAGAAATTGTTTGGGAGCCATGACTGAGGTGCAGAGTCACATAGAGTCTTCCAATAGACACCCTCTTGACCCAGGGCAGCACTACCTTCTCAAAGTACCTGATTTAGGCTTGGGTGTTGAGTTTGAGGACCTCACCAACAAATTCGGTAGTTTTTTCTTATCAGAACGATCAGAGTGAGTTTCACGAGCTGCTGTACCTTCGTAATCACCATTAGACTCATCCATCTCTTTCCAAATCCACTTTGACACCCAAACATGCTAAGGAGTACAGCATGCTGTTTTCAAATTTTTGGCGGAGTGAATTGTGACATGTGTCTATTTTTCTCCCAGACGGTGCCCAGCTGACCCTACCATACTGTGCAGTCGACAAAATCTAAAACAAACGCGAATGCGCGAAATTAAAAATGTAAAATGGCGACAATTTACCCATCACACCCTGTATATATGGGACATATTTTCGAAAACCAACCTTCCTGTTACCGCGGTTTCTACCAATTTGCTGGCGGTGGTAGCACCTGTTAGGCTCTCAGCTATGGGGAAATAGAGAACCCCACCAAAAAAAAAAAAAAAAAAAAAAAATACTATGAAAGTATAGTTATGGGATCTTACCAATAATAATAATAATAATAATAATAATGATAATGGACTATTCCATACTTAATAAATCCTGCGCCTCAGGAGTAGGCTGTCAGTCAGTCGTTCACTTCTGAACCGACTGTTCGGTTGAACTCTCTGCCTTCGGGCAGGGAGGAACCCGAACGAGGCTACGCCGAGGGGCGGAGTCTCGTTCGGGAAGGTAAACTTGCCCTGAGCACGTTTATACGAGTTCAATGGGCATATTTTAGGGCCGAGGCCACGGGCTCGGAGAAGCCACAATAAATAACCGACCTTGTGTCACATGCCCCAGTGTGTGTGTCGGGGGGAGGGTGACTGAATATCGTCAGTCACTCAAGTCTTGACCAGCTGTTCGGTTGAACTCTCTGCCTTCGGGCGGGAGGAACCCGAAGGAGGCTATGCCGAAGGGCGGAGTCTCCTTCGGGGAGGTAGACCGGCCCTGAACCCGTTTATACGGGTTCAATGGGCATATTTTTGGCTCGGAGTGCCCACGTTGAAAAGGCCTTGTGCCGCATGACACCATCGTGGGGGAGGGGGTGACTGAATATCGTCAGTCGCTCAACTCTTGAACGACAGATCGGTTGAACTCTCTGCCTTCCGGCGGGGAGGAACCTGAACGAGGCTACGCCGAAGGGCGGATTCTCTTTGGGGGAGGTAAACCGACCCTGAACCCGTTTATACGGGTTTAATTGGCATGTTTTTGGCCGAGCCCACGGGCTCGGAATACCCACGTTAAACCGGCCTTGTGCCACATGATACCCATGTGGGAGGGTGACTAAATATAGTCAGTAGTTCAAGTAGAGTCAAGAGTCGAGTCAGAGGCAGTCCGAAACAGAGTCGCGTTCAGACAATTACTGCAAGACATTGGAATAGTGATACTGGTCGAGACTACATTGTTCTCTCTACTAAACCCGATTGTTCGTACTAACACTTTCTACTTCTCTGTATATATTCCTGTTTGTAATGTATCTGTGTTATTCCATACCTGCGTTCGAGTTCTTCTTTATTGGTTCTACCTTGGACTATCACCGTGGTACAAGGAACCGGACCATAGCAAGTATAAAAATACATTTGCTGATGGCAATTTTTTTCCAGAAATATATTTTAATAGTAAAATAAGGAAATTACCAAAACTTCCAAGAAAATTAAATTTCTGCATTAAATGACCCATACAGAGTTGATGTACCGCTAAACTAAAGAAGCCAATTTTCTATCGCCGGGCAGTAAATTTGAATTTTCTATCCTAAGACATTGTCTTATACATGGACATGCTGCTGGGGAGAAGGAGGAAACGAGTAAAGATGAAGGGGAAGAAAAATGAGCTATTATAAATATTCCTACCCCAGCTCATAGCTTGATAAAGGGGGGGGGGGTCCAGCATGCTTGCACGCCATCATTACCTCTGATCTTTCACATTCTACGAATATAGAAACCAACACTGCATGTTAACTGGCAGTTTCACACTTCAAGCGATATTCAAACTCCACTTTCTATATTTGCAAACGCTCTCCGATACTAAAACGCTCTTCCTTCATACCTTCTTCTTCTTCTTCTTCTACTACTACTAATACTACTATTACTACTACTACTGTGACCCATACCTCTTCAGGATGTCCTTTGTAGCCCTTAGCAGTTCTATCATCCTTTTCCATTACTCGCGGTTTCTCTCTGTGGCTCTTGCCTTCGATATATCCTGTGAGCGTCATGGGAACCTCGAGGCGGTGTTGTGGTTAGCAAGGTAGTCACGCTAGAACAGTTATCACTGAGCAGTGAGTTCGATTCTCACGGGGTGCGCTATACTTTCGGCCTTGTACCAAATCTTAGCTACACTTGGAAAAATCGCTATCCTGTGAGCGCTAATTTTTTTAGGACTTCTTTCCTCATTATGTACCGGTTCCCGTATGATTATCAAAGTTAAGCAATGTCGAGCCTGGTCAGTACTTAGATGAGTGACCACTTGGGAATACGAAGTGTTGTAATCTTGGATGTTGCGGCTAGTGTGATGGATAATGGCTAGGGATTGTTACTCATAAAGCCGAGTTGCAATTCCCGTTGTGTCCGTACGAGCAAATATTTGTGAAAAATATGAATCCATCTCTTCTCCCCTATCAGCTGTGGGTTAATTAGTAATACTTGTCTCACGAAACCATTATTCTGTAAAAGAAGAATTCCTGCAATTTAAAAATATCATCTGGCTTTAAATGACCTGCAAGTTGATAAGCCGTAGAAAACGAATCAATCAATCAATTCTCATTATGTGTCCAATAAATTTCAACTCTCTTTCTAATTCTAAGTGTCATTTTTTTCCTCTTAAAAAAGGTCCTCAAACTCAGCACCCAGTCCTACATCAGGGACTTTGAGAAGGTTGTGCTGCTCTGGGTCAAAAGGGTGTTTGTTGGAAGACCTTATGTCTAACAACAGGACTCTGCACCATTGTTTTCTGTCCCTGTTGCTAATATGTTTCACCGACATCTGGTTTCTGTCAAGCCTCCTCCTCCTTTATGAGAACATTTTCCAGTATTCCCTGTCATATAGAAGGATATTATATTATATATCAGTTAGGCACATATTTCTCCGTTTCTAATGAGATTTGCCTGCCTATTAATTCATTGTTTATTTTTTGGAAGGCATCCATCGCTATTTTAGTGAACCTTCGGATTTCGGCGTCAAGTTTAACCTCGTCAGTTAAAACTCTTCCCATTTTTCAAGTCATTTCACCCCATGCAAGGAGGTAAAGCCACTAAGACACAAAAGGTTACTCAGCGTGAAAGCATAAGAAAAACGAGAAATATTAAGGAGCGAGGACAATAGAAGAGTAATCAGGAAGACAGTAGACAACAAGGGACATTGCATTAAATTTTTGAAGATCAAAGTTGGCTGGATAGCATGGAACCGGAAGAGTGATTTACAATTCAACTTTGAACTGATGAGACCTTGGTGTCAATCTAGTACTGCATTTAAATTCATAATCTCTGGGTACCATAGCGAACGATTACCATGAAAGTATCTATAGAAAATGCACAGGAAAGCTACATTACGGCGGCGGCGGTTTGGTTTGGTTTGTTTTGTTTTGTTTTGTTTTACGGCATATCAACCTCAATGGGTTATTTAATGCCAACAAAATTTTCATTGTTGGTAATATTTTTTTTCCAAAATCTATTTCTGGTAATAATTTTCCTTTTTCTAGTAATATTTTTTTTCAAAAAATATGTTGCTTGTAATAATTTTTTACAAAGTATTTCTAGTATTAAAACCTATTTTTACACTTTTATAGTGTTTTGAACCGCTTCGGGCTTAACTATTTGCCCATAGCTGGGACTCTAACAAGTGCTACCATCCTGGGTCAGGGTGGATCTGGGAATACCAGCAATTAAGATCAGAGGCATTGCTTTTGGACGTAGTTTATCGTCTTACCCAGGACGTGGATGTAGTTTATCGTCATACCTATGGCGGTAAGGCGGCGGGAACGTACCTGAAGCCGAGACACAAAATTAGGGCCAATAATATTGCTGATTCTTTCGATTTTATCAAGAATCCCTAAATATACAGCAGGACCACTGGACCATATATAGCAGAAATATTCAAAGTATGGACGAATGGTAGGTTTATATGTAAGATAGATTCAGGACAGAAAAATTGCTTAGAACGATACATTGACCAACTTTCTTAGCAGCAGACCTAGCAATGGATTCAACAGAATTGTTTCACTTCATATCAGCCAAGAATGTAAGCCTGAGAAGCCACAAGTTAAAAGCTGTTAAATTTCTTTACTTGTGATTTATCGCGATCTCTAATCCGTAGCTCGCATCCTGTACCGTTTCTCTTACTGGTAAACTTATATTCTCTCTCCTTGCAATTGGTTTCATTTACTAAATTTTATCACAATTCCTCCAGTGATCCATATATTTTTTATTATTTCGCATTTGCGTAGACACTCTGTTTTATTTTTAAATCATATTTATTGTGTTTACCGGCCTGCACACCCGAAAAAGGTTTATCCTCCGGAATAAGTTTTCTCGAGTGTGAAATAAATACTCAGACGAAATAAAATGGAGCGTCTAGTCAAATACGCGTTTCCACTAAAAATAACGTTTGACGTAATAATAATATATCGAATTAAAAAAAAAAAATCCTTTAATTATTTAGATATTACAATACATATCTATC
>OZ010589.1:41062978-41075478 GCA_963932145.1 Acanthosepion lycidas
GAAGGCTGCGATTTTCTTTTGCAAAATCCACCGAATGAGAAAATAAATTGCTCTGTGTACTCGCTCGACGGTTCAATATCGTAGGCGTCTCATCTGAATGTAATAATACTTTGTTTGAAATTCGAGTTTCAAACTGCCAAACTCTAATCTTAACAATGTGATCAGAAAAGAAACGTTTCTCTTGTGATAAAAAACAAGCTTACAGACTGCTGATTTCTTTAATGACATTAGCTTTTCGTGGCGCGTATAAAATGTAAACGAATATATATATATATATATATATATATATATATATATATATATACATATGGGTTGCATTGGGATAGTTAGTGTGCGTGCTTGCTTGTTTACACATACATATATATATACACACACACACAATCACACACGCATATATCAGAGATGATTGTATGTTTTTAAATCAGTTGACTTCTAGATGTTTGCTTCAAGTTTTTCCTCATCAGTAAACTAAAACCCCTAGATATGACAATAGGGCCAGACCCCCCCCATATATATATATATATATATATATATATATATATATATATATATAAGTATAAAGAATTAGTAGATCAACTGATTCCGCTACCTTGGTTTCAACCTTTCGGCATCTTCAGGCGATTTCGGTCAATTGATTTCCTAACGATACATTTTTTAAATACAAAATTTATGAACACTGAATAAAAATAAGTAAATAAAATAAATGAATAAGCGTTCGATGTGAGTTGCAGTAGAAAGTGAGGAAGAGGAGGAGGAGGAGGAGGGATAAAATAAAGTGTATTGGAAATGTATCGCTGGGGGGGGGGTTAAATGAAATATACATACTTTCATTTCATCCTACTTCATATGAACTAAAAAGGAACTTTTTAGTATGTATACAACGGGTCATAATTTCCGATCAAAACGTTTTTAGGTCGGGAAATTTTGTTATAGCCAACTTTTCTTGTTTACAAAGGTTACAGATATTACTATGCTTGTTGTAAGGTTTTGCTTTTTTCAAAAACTCTGAACATTAACTTTTTATCATTATATATATAAATATATTATATATATATATATATATATATATATATATGTATATAATATATATCTATCTTTTTGGAAGAGCCGAGCAGAGAGAACTGGTGCACAGCATGCTACAAGGTCCCCCAAACAACCCTCCACAGGTTTTGAATTGTTCTAATTTGGGAATGTGAACAGAAATGTTTTTGCAAATGTTGTGCAGTGGACGATGAAACATTCATGTGTAGAGAGGACTGTCTTGATAACGTCATTGTAGAATAACCAACATATACACTGGCTTTATTGTTGGAGAAGCAATCTTCCAAGGGATATTTAAATTGATATATAATGTTGGTTTTCGGCAATACGTTACTTGGTGGGAAAGAGTTATTACGGATGATTAGGTTAGTTGTATTAAATTTAGTATAGTATATAATTAATTTTATTTTTTCACTGGGATCTTTGTCGGATATATTTATATTTATGAGTTTTTAACAATATTTTTCATCGTTTTTATATTTAGAATTATATATAAAAAATTGATATATTTAGTGTTATTTTTTTATATCCTATTTCATTTATATTAAAACTCCCAATAGAAAGGGCATTATTTGTTCATCAACAATGCAGTTAGGAAAGTGTTAATAAGAGTTTATTTAATGATTTTTAGTTCAGTGTAGAAAATCTTTTTTGCGGACGAGTTGACTTTGGCACGGTTTATTAAATTTTGTATAACTGCTATTTTGTAGCAGTTAAGACATTCACTCTTATAATTAAGAGTGCATGAGTTATGCTAATAGTTTTTTTTTAATATGGTGCCTTTCTTACTGCCTTTAATCATGAAACGACAAAGCTTATAAGTGATTACGAAGGGGTATTATTGAATATAAACAAACACATGTCTAAATTGTTTAATCAGACATGCTTAAATAAAAATATTCTGCCAAAATATACGGTATATATATATATATATATATATATATATATATATATATATATATATATATATATATATATATATATTAAATAAAAACAGACCACTTTAAGGTTCCATGTAATAAATTATTTTACCACAGCCCTTTTAAAAGGAGTGCGGATCATCAGACTTTACTTCCAAACAAAAAATGAAAAGAAAATTTACACATTTTTGACGGGCCGTATTAAACATATGTATATTAACGATGTGAGGAAGTGAGGGGTGGAAAGAGAGAAGACATGAGTGAGTTAGCAGATATTAACACATTTAAACGGTTAACTTAACGGAAGTTATATATTGAAATCGAAGGGGTAGAGAAGAAAAAACTCATAGAGAAAAAAAGAGAGAAGGAAGTTAAGAGAGAAGAGAAGATGTCACTAATTTTCATTGTAAAAAAACTAGAAACAGATGCTGTCATTTTGCTTTACTTTGAAAGTGTTATTTTGCGGGTTCATAAAGATTATATATATATATATATATATATATATATATATATATATATATATATATATATATATATATATATTGCTTTACTTTGAAAGTGTTATTTTGGGGGTTCATAAAGATTATATATATATATATATATATATATATATATATATATATATATATCCTTGAAATAGATACCCTACCCAACCTTAGCAAAACCACTCAGAAGATAATGAATCTATAGATAAGAATTAACTCTCTGACCACTTAACGAAGAAAACTAGCCTAGCCACTCCCACAATAATGAATGTTTTAATGGACCATGCCTAAAAACACGCGTAAACCAAAAGATAGTTTATTCCTAAAATTTCGCTTGAAGATGAAACGGGACTAAACACCTCAATTCAACTTAATTTTAATAATTATTTGAATGATATCGGCTCTCGTTTTTTGAAACGAGAACTCTTATGTAGCGAAGGAATCATATTTTTAAACAAAAAAACATTATTATAATAAAGCTCTACTTCTGTATGGAGCACTGTCTTCTTAAAAATAAAAACAAAAATACTAAGGAACTCCGGATTATGCACCCAACGTGTTCTTTTCTATTTTCTGCATACCTGCGCACTTATATATATATATATATATATATATATATATATATGTCTGTACGTCTGTATGTAGAAAAATAGTGTGAAAATTGGAAAAAGGTTTATGTGAGGCGTGAAACACCGTAGGATTTCATTTCATCGCGTCACAAAAACTTTTTTTAAATTTATTATACTATTTTTCCAAATACTGTTTGTTTATATATAAAATTATACAAAACTTTATATCGTTATATCAGCTGCTCTCGTAAATGTGTAAATTGTAACGCCTAATTACTGTTGAATTAACGATATGCAATCGTATGTTTTATTCGAATAGTTTCCTTTCTCACTTATGGAAATCCCTGTCGATTTCTTGTTTCCATGTCACCTACAATGCACAAAAATCTAAATGCAACGCCTATTGCCATCTTCCGTCTTTCCGAAACCTGTTCTTTTATTGTCCTTTCTCCTCGTCATAATCTTCTCATTCCCAGTAACCTAACTCTTGCGCCATAGTGGTATTTTCGCCCATTAAAAAATAATATATACCAAACTTCCAACCCCATCTATAATATTAACATCGTCTATGAATATACTCGCCCACTCGGTGAATGAGAAAACATACAAAACGTCTTACATAGGATATACCATAACCCCACTCTCACGGCGACTCACTGGATAATTCATGTTTAAATTCTGCTCAGAAACCAGAAAGAAGGTCCAGATTATAGAAAAATGTATAAAAAATATTAATCGAACAATTTTGTTGTTCTTGAACCGAATTTGCATAACTGAAAAATTGCTGTCCATACAAACCCAACACACACACACACACACACATATGTGTGTGTGTGTGTGTTTGTGTGTGTGTGTGTGTGATAGGATGAGGAAGAAATAGGAGACGTTTACGAATCTAACAAGTTTCGCTTTTATTAAAGTTATATATATATATATATATATATATATATATATATATATATATATATATATAAGTTTTGGCCACTTATTACCTTGCCAATGGTTGCTGATTTTTCTTTACGTTGACCATGCCAGTAGTTACCCATTGGAACTGGGATTTCCTTATCAATTTAACAAATTAATAATGAACATCAAATTTTTAAAGAATTATATATAGTTTTAAAAAAAATCTAGGTACGACAAGATAATAAAAATCAATATGATAATGGATTTGAACTTTGTATAACCATTAAGCTTCCGTGGTTGAATTGGTTGAAACCACGTCCATGTACGACAAACTACAAGGCATGAGTTGTGAGTTTAAATCTCGAATTTTGTTTTTTCGAATTTAACATACTTACTTTAATTATCAAAGAGGATGATGTAAGACTGGAAAAAATGTACCGCTCCAGTAAGTATCTAGCACCTACTGCTATTCTTTATATTTCGAAGGGCAAGACCAAACAAGAGCCAACCAAAATTGCAGTACTGGGCTGGGTTTACCTAATCCTTATTTCCCAGTCTTGATAGAATTCAAGAGTGTGGCCTTGTGGGTGATTAATTATTTTCCATTCTAAAACCCCTTTTCCTACAGACGAAACATCGTATGCCTTACATTATTCTATCGCTATTTCCATAGCAAATGTTCTGACGAGTTACATTCCTTAGTTCCACCAGTTCTGACCTTCACAGCTAAAATCCGCCATGCCACGTATACTAGAACTAATTATCCCCATTCACTTTATATTCCATTTGTAAGAAAGAAGTTCCATTCGAACAGATTCTTCCCAAGAAACTCAACTGTGGCAAACAGACTCTAGAGAGGATGCTTCCCCGATCAATATACTCTTAACATCTCCAAGCTTAAGTTTAGCCATTATTTTTCCTACATATCTTCATAAACTACACGTCTTACCTTCTCCTCTTACGTTCATACAACAAACTCCTTCAGTACCCTTCCACTTTGAGTGGCTAGGATTGACCGTTATCTTTTCTAGATATCTTCATAAACTATCCTTTTTACTTCTTGTGGCTCTTAGGCGTTGTATTAGAAAATGGGGTAAAAAATGCAAAATGGCGAAGAAAGTGATTAAAAAATTAATGAGGATATTTAATCTCAGCATTTAAACAACTTAAAATGATTGATGTATAAATTGGTTTATATTCTTTTTAATTCTTCCAACAGCAATACGGAGCTACAATAGATGCGTCGTCATCGTCAACGGAACATCTTCTGTCCAACTTGATTATCGTCCGTGAAGAGCCAATGGATGATAAATCCTGCATAGATAGGTTCCGGTCTTCTCAGTACCTCATCATTTGCATCGTGTGTCTGTCCTTATTCAACGACAGCTTACTGCTGACCTTAGTCGGTGAGTAAACTCCAATTTCATTGATTTCGTAGCTAGGGTTGGGTTTAGGGCTTATTTTGTTTTTAACCTCAATGGGTTATTTAATTTATTTAAGACTAGCAGTACAGCCCGGGGTTGCTCGGGGATGTAACAGTAAGAGATAGATCAAGTATAGACCATCATAAAGTCTGAAAAATAAAATTGACAAAGATTATTGTTTAAGGTTGACGGACACGCATGTCTTAATTTGTTTTTTTTTGTTTTTTTTTTACGAATTGGTCAAACCCAAACTCAAACAAAAACATTGTTTTCAATCGTTATGAGTCTATCGATTGAATTTGAATAGAATTTTATTATAAACAATTGTCTTGTAAATGGAATTTTTAAAGCATTCTGAATGTAAAAATAAAGAAAAAAGTGTGCAAGACAATAAGAAACACTACCTGCCAAAAAAAAAGTGAAGTTTTGTTGAAATCGGTTGAAAAATGTAGGAAATCCAATCCCATATATAAACGAACACACACACACACACAACCTGAGTTTTATAATAAGTATAACTCGATATGAGTTGTCCCCCTTTCATTCTGGCGATAGAATCGTGTTTTATCGTGTTTTCAAATTGATTTCGTGCAAAAACAGTTATGTTTTTCCAATTTTTGGCGCTGTTAGAACCACCGCAAGGTAATTTTACGTAGTCCTGTGAAGTTTTGTTGAAATCGGTTGAAAAATGTAGGAAATCCGATCCAATATATAAACGTACACACACACACACACACACACACACACACACACACACACACACACAAACAAAATCTGCGTTTTATAATAAGTAAGATTTTTAGAATAGATTCGTATGAATACAATATGTATTCTTTGTAAAATATCAGTTTGAAGGACATCAGGTTTCATTGACGTATTTTTGTAAAGAGGGTTTTTGTTGAGAGTCAAATCTATTGCTGGTAATATTTTTTTTCAAAAATGTATTACTGGTATTTTTACTATAAAAAATGGATGGACCTGGGAACAATATCAATTAAGAGGTGGTTCCACTCTCCTCAAAACCTCCAGATCTCTTCTTGCTGGTGGATGTAGTTTATCGTCATACACCTGACATTCGTAGCTAGGAACAAGACAGTTAGAAATAATCTATTTTTCAATGAAAAATTTGCTATTATTGCAATTAAAACAAACATACGTCCGAAAAAGCACATCTCAAGAGTACATGAAGTGTATTGGGGTAGCAGTTCATTATTTAAACATTTTAAGTCATTTTTTATGTTTATACGCTCTTTTTTTTTATAGATAAAAATATTTAAGTAAATGCTCTGTTTTAATAAACAGTATTAACAACATTTACCGTCTTGAATGTCCGAGAAAATTTTCTTAGAAAATATGCGTCCTCCGACAGGAATCGAACCTGTATCTTATACAGAACCCTCATATAGTCTGACGTGACTTAACCGATTGGGCCACAGAGGATTTTACTGTTTTTAAACACAATTCTCCATGATTTTCTCTCATACATTCATATCTGCTCAATGCGTATCCAAATATAAACAAATGCCTTCATACATTATGAAATGGACAAAGTCCGACAATTATTTTTAAGATATTTTTATGGAGTTACAGAGTTTAGAAGGGCTCATGATCAAACATAATAGACATTAATTGTCTTTTATATGTTTTATGTTTATATATATATATATCTATATATATATATCTATATATATATATATATATATATAAATTCGGATGATCTATTCGCTATGGTACCTAGACTTTCTGAATTTAAGCACAATATGAGACTGGATAGCTGTAATTGTAAGTTCTATGCTAACAGTTTCTTTTCTCTCACTTCTCACTTGTGGAACTCTCTTCCGATTTCATGCTTTCCAACTAACTTTAATCTTCAGAAATTTAAATGCAATATCAATTGTTATCTGCTGTCTACCTGACCACTCTTCTTTTTTTCTCGCTTTTTAATAATATTTCTGATTTCTAATTCTTTCACACCCAGTAACCCCTTTTGTCTCAGTGATTTTAATACCTTGCTTGGGGTGAATTCGAATATATATATATATATATATATATATATATATATATATATATATATATATATATATATATAAAGGGAAGAGGTTATAGTAATTCCAACGAAAGAAAAAGTGTGTATAATAAAAAGAAGAGAGGAACCGCAAACATTCTTGATTATTATGTGGACTTTTAAAAAAATATATCATGCTTTATTTTCCATGATTTTGCTACGCGGGTTTCCGATCTCAGGATCTTCATCAGGCAAAGAGTAGATTTTTCCACATATTATTAAAAGGAATTAATTTTTCTTATGTTTTTCGATGTTAAATATTCTCGATATTAGATGTTCTCTTTTTTGTGTGTTAGTGACCCAATTGTCTTTCTTGAACTGGCAGTGAAAAAATTCTGCCTGAAGGGTAATAAAACAATTAAGAGTGGTCCGAGAAAGGGTGAAGAAGATATCTATATATATATATATATATATATATATATATATATATATATATATATATATATATATATATACAAGTACAGGGTTGATATAGATGGAATAAAATTCCGATATCCAAAAACACTATTCTTAAGAGTGCTCAATACAGAATAGAGCAAATAATATTTATTCAAAAATTATAACATCAATACAAAAATAGCCATTTTGTTTCAATACTTCTGGAGTCTTCTCAAGTGATGCATATATTTGCTCATGTGTGCCTGTTTATATGTATATGTATTCATGTATGTATATATGTATGTATGTATCTATGCGGGTGTATATGTGTGTGTGTATATATATATATATATATATATATATATATATATATATATATATTTGTGTATTTAGGCAGAAATCCTTCTTTCAAGCACATTTCATTGAATACGATAGGTAAGGTGCTTTTATTTAGTTTATATACAATTTCTCATGCGATCAAATAATTGTTTTTCTTTTCGTATGATAAATTATATAAAAACTGTTCGAATGTTCTTTTTATCTGAGCACTTTCGGCTATACATTTAGCCATTTTCAAGGATATTTTAACTGTTAACTAAGAAATAGTTTGTTGTATGTATGTTTTATAAAATGTTTTCATTTTTCAAAACACGGTTAAGATATTGTGTCCATGTTCAAAGTTAATATTATTAAGTTTTTATTTTTTTATTATTAATAAGGCTTCAATTATTTTTAGCCTTTTTTGCATGTAAATGATACTATTATATTAGTGTTGTCAACAAGTATGTTACGAACAGTGTCCGGTAGGTCTCCATGAATATTTAAATGAGATCTAATTGAGCTATGGTCAGAAAGGTGTAGAGTTAGTCTGCGTGTCAAACATGTTGTAGTGTGGCGGTCGGATAAAAAGAACATTCGGACAGTTTTTATATAATTTGTCATCCGGAAAGAAAAAAAATTATAGATAACAAGAGAAATTATATAAAAAACTAAATAAAAGTACCTTGTGTGTCGTATTCAATGAAATGTGCATATATATATATATATATATATATATATATATATATATATATATATATATATATATATATATATATATGACGACATTTTTATGTTTATACATTCTTAAAATAAATGTCGGACATTGTCCATTTCATAATATATATATATATATATATATAATTTAATCTTCAGAGTTGTCCTTCTAGACCAGTTGCCATTCAAGTCTATAGAACCCAGTCTGTCCTGCTATTTTACCTATAGCTGGAGGGAGAAGAAAAGGATTCATACCTTTCCCAAGGGTATTAGCATGTAAGTGAATGTAATGGATTCGACTGGAATTCGAACTCAGCTCTGTGATTCCTCAATCCAAGCCGCTATCCATTACTCCACCGTGCCTCCCTCAATTCAAAACCTGCGGAGGGTCGTTTGGGAACCTTGTAGCAGTTAGTGCACCAGGTCTCTGTATTCGTCCCTTCCAAAAGTCTGGATGTTCCTGCACGAAGTCTTCACCACAAAAATCAAATCTCATGTGTCGTTGTCGGGCTGTCGGTTTCCTGGGATCTGATCTGCTTGACCCTCACACGTCGTATTCGACGGGAGAGTCGACTATATAATTTAATCTAACCTTAACTAATGTACTAATAGATTGCTTTTAGGGTATGTTACCACGTTTTTTGAATTATCATATACTTGTATTCTGATTGGTCATCATAGGTTATGTAATATTTTTTCTCCTATTGAGGGGGTTTGGCTGGTTTTGAACTTTTTAAAAGCTCTTTATCCAACCCCTAGAAATTATGCACTCACTGGTTATTCTTCAATTCATTATTTATAAATTGACAACTTCTTTTATATGCCAAGTCATTTCAGGACATAATCGATCATGACTCTTCACAACTTCCTATCGTTTGTTACTCGAATTTTTTTCACTCTTTGCCTCTGTACTCTCATCCATTCGCACAAACCTATTAGATGGTGTTTCCGCCTGCTTCACTTGCCTTCAGTGTGAGTGTTAAATTCTCTAAGCCTTCTCTCCTCATTATGTGTCCTAGAAATGTCTGCTGTATCGTTCTGATTGTAAGTATACGTTTTTATTTTCCTTAAGACTACTTCATCGATCACGGGTACTGCTCATCGACAGAACATCCTTCTACTCATTTGTGAAGGAATTGTCCTGCATTCATTGTCATGTAAGAGAACATAAGATATTACATGGCGGTTTCTTCTTTTTTATGATATTTTTCATATTTTAATACTTTGCTTGGGTTTTAGAAGACATATTTCGCTTTTTCTATGAGCACTTTGATTCAAATTTTCCGTAAAGAGCTTTTTATCGTTTCACCACAATCAAGGCAATAATGCCACTAAGACGAAAGGGTTTACTGGAAGAAGACAGAATGTAAAAGAACAGCCTTCAGGAAGATAGAAGCTGGCAATAACTACCCAGATAGTTAAATTTCTGTATCTATTTGCGTTTGACATCCCCAGTACGTTGCACACATCTTGAAATGTTTTTTTCTAACGACCAATTATTACTTCTTTCATTTAATAATAAATTCGCATCAGTTCACGTGTAATTAGAACAATTTACTCCCCTGAACTAAATAAAGAGTTCGGTTCGAAATTCCTAAAAATATCGCCTGAAGAAGCCCGTGGCGCACAACAGCCGAAACGTCGTGATATGGCAATAAAGACGAAAGTCCGAACATTGTAAATTGTGTAAATAAATATTTTTTCTAGTTATAATTAATTGAAAATTACTTGGAAACCGGTCGCTTTATTCTCCAACTCAGAACATCTCAAAACTGTTCCGCTACAAACATTGCGCTCTGATGTGCCGTTTTTTGCTTTTGTTATAATGACAAACATTGGAACATAGAAATGAGAAGCTTAAAGTTATTTATAAATATTCATCAGATTTCCGTTTTTACTTCAACGGACGTGTATTATTCTAAGATTAAACATTTCATGAATCTCTTACTTTACTACAATTGTTCGTTTCTGACATTGTGGTTAGAAACTAATTCGTTTTTTCTATGCATAAATGCGCAGATATTGACGTAGAAATCTTTGAATATTATTTCAATCAAAATACATTAATATTCACGATCGCTGACAATTGGTTTGAAAATTAGATTACTGTAATTTCATTTTGATATTTCAAAAATACCACACGTATGTCGTCACCCCCTCAGCATCCGCGGGGAATTGGTTTTAGAAGACTGGCCACAGATACCAAAATCCACTACGGCACAAGTCACACATGTAAAAACAAGTTACAATATACACACATTCTCTGGTACACTTTAAACAATCTTTACATAACTTATAAGTTGAAATAAAAATACTTGCAATCTGGACGCCACAATATGTGTTGGGCTAAATCAGATGTTAAAATTTGGGAAGTTAAGACAGATGTTAAATGTAGCGGGACCTAAATCAGTTGTTAAAATTAGGGTGAGTTAAATCAGATATTAAAAGTTGGGGGCTTCAACAGATGTTAACATTTGATGGGGCTGAATCAGGTATTATAGATTTGAGTACTAAATCAGATGTAAAAAGTATGCGAGCTATTAGGTTGGTGCAAAAATGACATAATAATGTCGTTTTTGGCGTATTTTTTAACGTCAAAAAACGACATTATTACGTCATTATTTTTGCACCAACGTTATATATCAGATGTTAAATGTTTGAGAGGTAAATCAGTGATTAAAAGTTGGTGTGGCTAAACCAGATGTTAAAGGCTTGAGGTCAAAATCAAATGTTAAAAATTTAGAAGTTATATTAAATGTTAAAAGTGTGGGAAGCTAAATCAAATGTTAGGGTATGTTACCACGTTACTAAATCTGATGTTAAAAGTTGGGGACTAAATCAAACTTTAAAGGTTAGAGGGGTAACTCAGATGTTAAAGGTTTGAGTGCTATATCAGACGTTAGCAGTTTGAGGACTAAATCAGATGTTAAAAGTTGGGCAGCAAATTTAGATATTAAAGCTTTTAGGACTAAATTAGAGTTTAAAAATTGAGGACATAAATAAAATATTATGGTTTTGGGGTTAAATCTGATGTTAAAAGTTGGGGCCTCAATAAAAGGTTAAAGGTTTGAGGGCTAAATCAGATGTTAAAGATTTGATGACTAAATCAGAGGTTAAAAGCGGGGAGCTATATCAGATATTAAATGTTTATGGGCTAAGTCAAATGCTGAAAGTTGGTGGCTACAACCGATGTTAAATCAGATGATAAAAATTGGGGTGTTAAATCAGATGTTAAAAGTTGGGGGCTAAATAAGATTTTAAAAATCGGGGGCTAAATAAGATGTTAAATGCTTGAGGGCTAAATCAGATCATAAATTTTAAAAACTCCTTATTCTATATTTTTATCAGATCTCTCATTAAATTAATAGTTTTAATGCTCCTACAGTTGGCATTGAAGGAAAGCGAGAAGAAAGGGATAAACATAAGCTGTAAGGAGGCAGAATGCATGGTAGTTAGCTAAAAGGGTGAGCCAGAAATGCAAATTACAAATCGGGGATACGAAAATGAAACAAGTACAAACATTTATTAGGTTGGTGCAAAAATAATAACGTAATAATGTCGTTTTTTAAACGTATTTTTTAACGTCAAAAACGACATTATTACGTCATTATTTTTGCACCAGCCTAATAAATATATGGGAAGTGTTCTATTAGGTTGGTGCAAAAATAATGACGTTT
>OZ010589.1:41080478-41092978 GCA_963932145.1 Acanthosepion lycidas
TGGATTCATACCTTTCCAAGGCGATAATATTGATGATTATTCTTTGGATTTTATTAAAAATCTCTAAAGGTGAAATGTAAGAACCTGGACGCAAATTTACTGTAGGTGATCTGGCGATTAAAGCACTTTCTATACACTTTCGCCTTCCTCTTTCCATCAGAGTAGCATTTTAAATCGAAAAAAAAAATATGGCCAGACTCATTATTGTGAGCAACTAATACACTGAGTGTGTACATTTTTTTTAAAGATCAATTTTGTGTTTATATATTTAAAATTTTCAATATATATATATATATATATATATATATATATATATATGAGGCACGGTGGAGTAATGGATAGTGGTTGAGATTGAGTAATCGGAGCGCAGAGTTCGAATTCCAGCAGGACAGACTGGGTTCTATAGCCTTGAGTAGCATCTGGTTTAGGAGAAGGAGAACTCTAAATTCAAAATCTGATCCAGAAGGCTAACAATTTATTCACTTAAAACTGTAACGATATCTTGCGGCTCTCTGTTCTCCAAGGAATTTAAAGGCATAATATAAACTTCTAAAACAATAAGAGATACAAAACAAAATAATACTAAGCACAATTTACTCTATCAACTGTAATGATTGCCACAAGTAATACATAGGAGAAACCTCAAGTAATTTTAATAAAAGCTGATATGAACACGAAAGTGATGTTTTACAAAACAGAATGCTGCTTTTATTAAAAGAGAAAGCAATTTACTAAAGCGAAAGTATATAGAAAGTGCTAGATCATCCACATAAATTTACGTCCATGTTCTTACAGCATTTCATCTTTCTTGACAGATTTTCTATTATATTAGTGATAAAAACAAAAGGAAAGTGAATAAAATTCATTATATGCATATAATTATTCTATTAGACCATTTTTATCCATCGATATTGGCCCGTATAAGTTATATTTTAATATGTGGTTAGAATTCGTTTAATAACACCTTCAATCTTTGAGTTTTATATCAGAGTGTCTATGTCAATGTATGTGGGTATATGTACGTAACTTTTTCGATGTCTGTGTATAGTAAATTGCATGCACACTTCATTGTGTATGTGTGTCGTTTAAATTTTTTTTTTAAAAGGTCGTGCAAATATTTCCTGTCTCGTCACTTTTTTTTTTGTGTATATAAATATGTTTTCGTGCTTATGTATTATAATCTGATTGTATTTGTATTGTCTTTCGCAAGATGTCATAATCCCATGTCTACACTTGTATCCATGTTGTCATTAAGTTAAGGGCAGTCGATCTTAACGTTTATTCCAACATAATTTCAACAGAAACAAAATGAATAGAATAACATGTATTTTTCCTCAATAATTTTAAATTTAATATAGATTAAATTTACATTTTTGAAATGGGCAGTTTTAATATTAATTTCAAATTTTATCGTACAATTTAATACTTATTAGTTAGAATAAATCCTATTTTAGTATAAACCCAACTTTAAAGCATTTAATTGTTATTATAACCTTACTTCGTTGTCAAGTTTTTTAATTCTCGTATACTTGTATTTTGATTGGTCATTTCAGATCATGTAACAGCGTTTCCCCTTACGAGGGGTGTTTAATTAATTTGAACCTTTTAAAACCTTTATCCTAAAATCTATATTCAACATCATCACTTGTTAAGATACCAGAGGCGTTGAAACAAAATGGCCATTGTTGTAGTGATTTTATAACATATTTATGTTATAATTTTTAAATAAATAATTATAATCGCTCTACTCTATATTGAGCGCTCTTTTAAGAATAGTAATTGTTGGTTATTGGAATTTATTCCGTATACATCAATCATATACTTACATATATATATATATATATATATATATATATATATATATATATATATATATATATATATATACACGTCTGTAAAAAATTATTCAAATGTTTAAAATTTCAGCATTCCAACATTTTCTGCGTCTCCTGTCTGTGCATAATTATAACCCCCGCTTGCGGTTTTGTATTCTCCCTCCCCTTCCTAAACATATATAATTCCATCTACAAAAACATTACTTTAGTCCGACGAAGTCCTAGAGTACAAAACACGTCCTCCCCACACAACAGTTTCTTACATAAATATATATGAAAAATATCTTTACATACGAAAAACCCTCCACGTTTTTAATTCATTTCTTTTGAAAATATTGAATTCATTTACTTTGAAAGTTTTCAAGTGTTCAACCTCTTCCCATCACCGGTGTTAATCACATTGAGTACAATATATATTTCATGAAAGCGTTCCTTGGATCAAATTTTATCTGAGTTTCTCGGCCTAATGAAATTGAGATTCCTCAAACACTCGAGGCTTTAAGCAACATCAAGAAACAGTTCATCGATAAACGCTGTCATCTGATGTCCAAAGATCGTACAATGGATGACGCAAACCAAGCATAAGCAATTGAAACCAAAATGGTCCTCAAATATCGGACTCGTAAAAAAAAAAAAGAAAATATCTGCAGAATCGACCGTTGAATGTCCTCACTCTGCCAAGTCTCATAAGCTTATGGTTAGCTTTGTTTGAAGTATTAATATTTTCATTATTTCACACAATGGCGTCTGGAGAGTATATCAGATGAAATATTTGATTAAAAAAGAATGAAGACATTGGTATTAGGTTGGTGCAAAAATAATTTCGTTTTCTCACATAGTAACATATGTTAGAAAACGAAATTATTTTTGCACCAACCTAATACAATATGATATATGGTTGCTTAATTGTCTAGCAATACAAAAACAGCATGCGTTTCTTTTTCCAATGCAACGTCTCTTCAGGATGCAGACGATCATGATTCTCTATAGCAGAATCCTCGAATGCATGGTCATCAGTAAAAGGATGAGCCCGAAATGCGATTTGCAGATCGGGAACACTAGAATGAAGCAGACTCGGAAGTTTAAATATCAGGGAAGCATTCTGACAGAGGACGATAAATGCGACACTTAGATCCGTAGACGTATTGGGATGGACAAGGACGCAAAAGCTGGGCAGAGTATTGCAAGACAGGAGGATTTTTTTGGTAACGAAAAAAAGAATACATTTGACCTTCTATCGAATGTTGGACGATTTCCTCAAAAATGAAGAAGAGACTCGAGAACATGGTCTGGGGGAGGTGGTAGAAGGAAAGAACTTTTTGAGAGCTGAAAGGGATAGGGTGACGTGGAGAGCCATGGTCGCCTACGTCCAGAAAAGACACGACACATAGAAAGAAAATATTGACTTCTTGGGAAATAGTGATTTCTCGTTTTGCATTCAAAGTAGTCCTTCTCGATATAATGCTTTTCTTGGTTTTAGTTATTGCAAACTATTAAGTTGGTGCAAAAATAATGACGTAATAATGTCGTTTTTTGACGTATAGCGTCAAAAAACGACATTATTACGTCATTATTTTTGCACCAACCTAATACTTACCTGACTGGTAGAGATGGGATTCTAGTTTTATTATGTCACCTTTGCAGGAAAAGGGGCTCTGATGTAAAACATAAAACTTCGAAACATAACTTTAAGTTATGATCACGTCTATTTTCGGAATACGTTTTCAGAACATCGCCCACATGACGCCGACGTGATCATATTGCGAAACGGAACGCTGATCTTAAAAATTTCAGTTATTCTGTTTTGATTAGTCTTACTCTTATGTCTATCGTCTTTTCATGTTGACTTGAATATCGTCTAATTTTAATTATGTTTTAATAACTATGTCCCGAAGAAGGTCTACTAGACCGAAACATATGACGTCGACTTTGAAATAACATTAAAACAGCATATTTGCATATTCGGATTTTTGTTTTTCCATATATTTTTCTTCATACTGCTTCATTGCTTATATATATATATATATATATATATATATATATATATATATATATATATATATATTCATAAAATCCTGTTCAAATCCGGTCTGTCTGGAATCTGCCGATTGCACTAAACTTTAAGTTTAGTGCAATCGGTTCTGTATTCTGATGTCTGAGTTGGGCAAATGAAATACTAGCCTCGTGATCCCAAAACACGTTTTCAGCATGAGCAATTCGCTATGGTTAGCAGAATAGATACGAAAAAGCTTTCTTACACTGGGGGACGATTAGGTACCCTACAATTATCCCATTGTGCTATTCTTAATAAATCTCATTATGGCTGGCCTTGCTTTGGAACCGTAGCCAACAAACTTTTCTCAGTTAAAAGACTATGATTCTTACTGGGTGCCCTTTCAGAGCATTGGCGATCATGGGTCTCCACAATTCCCTGTCCTTTGTAGTTTTTAGAAAATGTTGTCCCTCCTAAAACCTTTTCTGCCAACCATTTACACAAGTTCGTTAGGAGGACATTCGCTGTTTTCCCCTGTCTTGTCTTTAATATGTCCTTTGAGTGACAAATTTTCCAAGAGTTCTTTCCTCGTTATGATCCTTAGAAATTTAAAATCTCTCTTTCTGGTGTTAAGTATGTATCCCTTTTGTTTCTATTTTCTTTAAAACTTCATCATTTGTCACATGTGCAGCCCATGTTATTATCAGCATAATTATTTATAATCCCTTTTTATATTTGTTCTGTCATCCGTTTGCACATTCGTTACTCGTTGCTTCACCGAGTTTCTCGTACCTTCAATGTCTTGTGAGTGTTAAAATATTCAAGCCTTCTTTCCCCTTTATGTGGCTCAAATTTTCAAATGTCTCTTTTTTTATTGTAACCAAAAGTGTTGCTTTCGTTCCTGTTCTCCGTAAAACTTCCTCATTGCTCATATGTTCAACCTATGGTAGTCTCGGTGTCTTTATATAGAACTAAACATCTTCATCTGTGAGAAAATTTCCCAGCGGTCGCTGACATATAGGATGATTGAAATTACATAGTGGTTTAATCCTCTTTTCCTTGTTTATAAGGAATTGGTTCTGTGGCTCAATAATTTGTTTTAAGCTTCTGTAAGCTTCCTACACGTCTTCGGATTTCTACGTCATATTTCTGGCGTCTATACAAATAGTTAAATTTGTGTGACTGCTTGATTTTGCCGTCCTCAGTACATAACTCATAGAATAATAGTTATCGATGTCGAAAGTGGGATTAGCATAAAAAAGCGACCAGGGATGAAAGCACATGAGAACAGATCCAGATCCCGCGACTTCACATTCTTTTAGAGAAGCTACCTTCTTGATTAGCAATGTCTTCAGGGGTGTAACCGTATTCAGCACTCTTAGCCAATTGTATAGTTGGATGTTTAAAATTTGGAGTTGTTCTTTTCTTAGACCGGTTGCCAGCCACGTCCAAAGGGCTCAGTCTATCCTGTTCTTCAAAATAACCGTGTATTAAGAAAGCCGAAATTAGTATATCGAAGGAACAGAAGACTAGTTAGGAAAAACAAAAGTTTATTAAATACTCATACGTAGAACAGAAAAAGTTGATTAAATCAAATACTACTCAAATCCTATTCTAATGTGGCTACTTGCCATATTTATACGTAGGAGCAGTCCATTGTAACAGTAGTAGGGAAGTACGCTAAACTGCAACATGGATTCATACCGTTTCTAAGGTTATTTGCACGTAAATGAATGCAATGGAGTCGACTGGAATGCGAACACGGCTCTCCGATTCCTGAATCCGAGCTGCTCTCCATTCCTCCACCGTGCTTCATTTGGGATTAGCATGTGGAGTTCAAAATTCTGTCGAAACCGTTGAGTTCGATTTCACTCAAATACCCTTTGGGTTGTATGAATCCATCGTTTCTGCCAACCAATCAAGGGTTCATATCAGAGCACGCTAGGCTGTTTATCTTTGGCTGGTAACCAGTCTAGGAGAAAGATAGCTGTGAATTCAAAACCGGTTGGGTGTGTACTTGCTGCAGAAACCACAAGTGCTACACCGGGCACGATTAGCAACGGCAACAACAATGCATAGCGCTCACATGGTTGTCTCCTTTTTCTCCACACACTTTTTTTTGCTGACAAACATCCTGCCTTCTATATAACTCCTACCTCATCGACCCTAGTCGAGATTATAGAATACACAATGCCACGCTGCGGTTAATTGTGATCCCTGTAATCCTTTTCTATGGCTGTGCAGGATGTGCTTTATACGGGATCCTTCTAGACTGGTTACCAATCAAGACGAGAGCGTCCAGTCTGCCTTTCTATCTATATAGCTGGGTGGTGGGTAGGAAAGATGGGTTCATATTTTCTCAAGGATATTTGTACGAAAGTGACTGATACGAACTCGACCGGAATTCGAAAACGGCTCGACGACTTCATGTTCTGTGCCGCTGATCACCGTCCTAGACTTCTTACAGTTAATAGTCTTTTCTTCTTGTTTTCTTCTTGTCAAATCTATATTTGCCATGGTGTTATAAAAGACAAAAAATGATATTTTTTATTGGTAACATTCTCTCTCTTTATTTTTCAGATTTGGTTATAGAAAGCCAATGTTGTTTGGCAACATCGCTCTGATGGTTTCTACGCTTGGTAAGTAATCTTCTTTCATATTTAACAATGAGAACTTTTCAGACTTTTGATGCCTTTTCCAACATCAGCTACTTTAGTAAATTTATATTTTAAATTATAATATTGTTATTATTTTATGATGAATATATTTTATAATATTATTATATAATTTTTTCGTATAGAAATATGATTAGCTCTTGGCATTTTTCTACTTCTTTAGCAAGGCAATAAAGCCGCTAAGACGCAAGAAAGAGTGTGAAAGAAAAATATTAAGGAGAGAGAAAAATAAAAGAACAGGAATTAAGAAGGCAGACGATAACGCTTGACATTGCATTTAAATTTTAGAAGATCAGTATTGATTGGAAAGCAAGAAGCCGGAAAAGAGTACCACAAGTGAGAACTGTGAGGGAAGAAACTGTTCGCATAGAACTTACGGTTACATCTAGCAATTTCAACTGTAAAATGGTGAGACCTAGCTGCCTATCTAGTACTGCATGTAAATTCGTAAAGTCGAATTAAAATCGTAAACCGAAGACAAAAGCCAATTAAAAACGTCCGTAACAATAAACTGTTTATAACAATGAACTCGACTTTCAGATAATGATCATCAGCCTAGGGAAAGCCATGAATCCATCTCTTCTTCCCTAGCTATGGGTAAAATAACAGGACAGACTGGCTCCTAAAGATTTGGGTAGCAATCGTTCTAGGAGAAGGACAACTCTGAATTCAAAACTTGAGGAAGGGTCGTTTGAGGAACTTGTTACACACTATGTGCTACAGTTTTCTGTTTTTTGGCTCATCAAATGTGTGTAGTTGGTTCTGTATAAGCCTTCACCACTAGAATCAAATATAATGTGCGGAGGAGTCTGGTTGTAAGAAATGAACTGAATTATATATAAATGTATATGATTGGCCTGAAGATTGCGCTTAAGCATGAAACACTCTAACCTATAAATATACCATAACTTAAAAATATATTTTTATCATATATATATATATATATATATATATATATATATATATATATATATATATATATATATATAATATTCAATTCCTAGGACCCACAAATTCAAATTTTGTTCTTTTTGAATTTTGTAGGTCTGATGAATTGGATCGTATTTACGATTCCAATGTAATAAATCATAACCATAGAATATTAGTGTTTGAGCCTTTTATATTATATTCTTACTCTGTCCTGGACATTGAGTTCTACCTGGATTCTATACTCTTGGGAATTATATATATATATATATATATATATATATATATATATATATATATATATATATATATATGTATGTATATTTACATTGACCACTAATGTTATATATATATATATATATATATATATATATATATATATATATTCTGCTTATACGTTATTTTTATAGATACAATTATTCAAATAAATCCTCTGTTTATAATAAACAGCATTAATTACAATTACCGACCTGAATGTCTGACAAATTTCGTAGAAAATATGTCCTCCGACTGTAATCGAACCTTGTAAAGTCAAATTACTGTTGTTAAACAACAAATTTCCCACGAACTTTTCTCCAACGTTCATATCTGCTCGAAGCGTATGAAATGGAATAAGTTCTACAATGATTTTAATATATTTTCTGTTTAGACGTTATTTTAGACGTTATTTTTATAGATGCAGTTATTTAAGTAAATTCTCATTTTATAATAAACAGTATTAATTAGATTTACTGACCTGAACGTCCGAGAAATTTGATATGATCGTTCGAGAAAAAATCGTGGGAAATTTGTTGTTTAAAAAAACTAATTTCAGTTTGCTAACCATACGCTTCCTCTGTAGCTAAATGATATAGCACGTCAGGTTAAATGACGATTCCGTGAAGGATACAGGTTCGATTCCTGTCGGAGGACACATATTTTCTACCAAAGTGTTCGGACATTCAAGCTGGTGAATGTAATTAATAAACAGAGCATATACTTAAACAATATCTATAAAAAATAACGTATAAACAGAAAATATATTAAAATAATTGTTGGACTTAGTTCACAAACACACACACACACACATATATATATATATATCTTAATAATGTGCTCATATGTAAATGTAAGTACGGAATTGATTTAAAAAGTTTGTTTCAGTTACTTCAAGAGATCAAGATCTCCTGGAAAATGGAATATGCCGTGGATATACCGGACACGACTATATATATATATGTTTGTGTGTGTGTGTATGTCTACTCTGTGTGTGTGTGTGCGAGTATGACTATTCTGTATTGAGCACTTTTTTAAGAATAGGTGATTGGAATTTTACCAAGTTATATGCAATATTTTTAATGATCTGCTGCCCCAATACACTAAATTCACACTCACACACACTCACACACACACACACACACACACACACACACACACACACACACATATATATATATATATATATATATATATATATATGTATAGACATACATATATATAATAATTATACATTTTATTTCCTCACCAGTATGTTTGTATTTAAATTATATTTCCATGTGTGTATTTGAAGGTATGTAAGTACATGTATATATATATATATATATATATATATATATATATATATATATATATATATATATATATATATTAGGTTGGTGCAAAAATAATGACGTAATAATGTCGTTTTTTGACGTTAAAAATACGTCAAAAAACGACATTATTACGTTATTATTTTTGCACCAACCTAATATATATATATATATATATATATATATATATATATAGGGAGAGAATAAGCGGAAGAAATAGATAGATAGATAGATTATTATTTTATCTTATTCCCTGCTCCTCTATTATTAAAGTACGGTATAAATATCAATTTACATATAAATTTATTTTCGATATAAATATCAATTTATTTTAAATCGGCACCTTGGGACTGCATCGTGCATGAAACTTGGAGTTGTGTTTTGTTGTGTTAATACAAATTCATATTAATTATTAATATAAATTTTAGATCTATTATACATCGAACACTATTTTATTAGCACCAAAGCTCAATGTGTGATATTATATATTTATATTCACACACACACACAAACACAGACACACAAACACAGACACACACACAGACACACACACACACATACACACACACACACACACACACACACACATATATATATATATATATATATATATATATATACCTATTACTGTCTTTTGATTGGGAGGATTGAAAGTATTAGGTTGGTGCAAAAATAATTTCGTTTTCTAACATATGTTACTATGTGAGAAAACGACATTATTTTTGCACCAACCTAATATTTGAAAAACATGCAAAAAAAATCAACTTGGGACGGTTTATCCAGTTTTGATCCCGATGTTCATCATAATTGAAAACTAGAATTTTTCCAGTTTTCGAATATGATAAAAAAATTAAACAGACAGACTTTGATAAAAAAAAATTAAACAGACAGATTTTGATAAAAAAAAATTAAACAGACTTTGATAAAAAAAAATTAGACAGACAGACTTTGATAAAAAAAAAAAGAAAAAAAGAAGATAAACTGTAATAAAAAGATAGACTGAAATAAAAAATTTAAACAGACTTTGTTGAATTCTACAAGATTTGCTAAGATGGATTCTCTTGATTTTGTTAAAGACATTGCTGGACAAGTTTTTATTTCTTTGTGGTTTCTAAGAGCTGCAAAATCGGCTTTTAATCATTTCCACCCCCCCCCCATTTAATGAAACCTCCACGTTTATTGCATTTTCTGTTTTTCCATATCTCCATTTAGGATAACCTTCCTTTTTATTTGACCCCAGGGACTAATATTTAGCAACATTTTTTCAGACGTAGTATTAGATAATTAAAAGAAAATAACCCGTGTTTGAAATGACGAAAAAAAAAAAAAAATGAATGAACTCCGTGAGATAAATAAATGAATAACAATTTACTTTTATTACTCGATTTATGTAAGTAATTTTGAATTTTGTGGGCTACCATTTAAGAAGAAAATATAGAAATTTATGACATCACGTGTACGCCATCTTCACATGTTTTGATAATTGCAGGTTTGCAGTTGAAGACGCCTTTCTTGTGGTCTTTACCTTCTTTTCTTTTTCATTGAATGCACATAGAGAGGAAGAGAAAGAGAGAGAAGAGAAAAAGAAAAGAGGTCATGGGTTACTTTGTACTGACTAAGATACTGGGTCTCATGATGTCTCCTGCTAAAACATCCCCAAGACAATTATCGCATTAAGAGTTTGTGATAGACAAGAAAAATGTGCTCCAATTTTTCAAAAATTTACTTCGCGCTTTCTTTGCGAAATAGTGCACTGGCATTCCAAGAATATTTTGAATGGCGTCTGACGTCACGTTTTAAAAAAATTCACATCTAAATGGGTTATTCGTATATTAGTAACAAGTTTCGGTCATCTTATTAATACCCACAGACACACAAATCTATCTATCTATCTATCTATCTATCTATCTATCTATCTATCTCTCTCTATATATATATGTGTATATATATATATATATATATATATATATATATATATATATATATATATATATATATATATTAGGATATTAAAACAAAAACATGTTAAAAATCGCTACACAATTACAATCCTTTTTCAACACCACAAATGAGTATCCTTGGGCGATGTCAAACTACTGGCGAGTCAAGTAGTTTGACATCGCCCGAGGAGACACATTTGTGGTGTTGAAACATGATTTTAATTGTGTAGCGATTTTTAACATTTTTTTTAATATCCTAAAATAAATAATATTTAGAACTACTCTGTGTTGAGCCCTCTTTTAAATTAAATGTTACTTACAGTGGAATTATACTCTATCTGTACCTCTGTGTGTGTGTATATATATATATATATATATATATATATATATATATGTGTGTGTGTGTGTGTGTGTGTGTGTATGTTTACATTGGAAATTCCGTGGGGGAATGGAGACAGAGATTTTATACCCATAGGCACTCTTTTACTAACCCTAAATTAAAGCACCAGGCAGCTATTTCAAACAAATTTTGGGAATTGAAGAATAAACGTTTGAACCCACAGATAGTTTGGAAGAGCATAGGTTCCGCACATACAGCTAATAGTTTTAGAGATATGTCTAACTTATGTTTAGAAGGAAAAATCCGGATAATAAAATACAATAATCAAAGCTAGTTATTGAATTAAAGGAATGAATTAGTATTAAAATGTCGGCATAAAACAAATTCAAATTTCCTTAATATAGGCTTTACTATATTTCTTTAACTCTTCAAATGTCGAATGTATAACTAATTCTAATTTCTATATTTCCATTTTTACACCATATTAATTATATCTTATAATTGTCCCCTATTCTAAGAAATCTCTTTCCTTTTATCACTTACACCTCTTCAGCTATATATTTTAGGGTTGTTTTTAAAATAATTTTTAAATATAACTTTGTATTTTTAAGTAAAACTTTTTTTTAAAAACGTAACTTATTTTTAGATTTAACTTACTTTTAAAGTTAAATTTTGTATTTATTATTTATTTATTTATTTCATTATATTTTTATTTTTAAATGCATTTTATTTTTCTTATTATGTTTTTATTTCTAAATATTTTTTTATTATCTAATGTAACCTATTGATTTTATATTAAATATAACTTATTTTTAAATATAATTTTCCTTAATTTTAATATAAGTTATTATTTAAGTATGATTTCGTATTTTTAACATAACTTCATTTATATAATTTAAGATTTTTTTAAACCCCTTTTTATTCCTCTCTTAGTTTCAAGTTAACATTTCATTCTTCATATAACCCCAATTTAATGTCATACGCTTAATATCCGGGTTTAATTTTATAAAACCTCTTCCCTTTAAGACTAATAACTTCCACCATCCATTGAGCTCTGTCTCGTGCCTTTCGTCTGACTGAAACATTGAAATGGATAAATTCTTTATCTGTTTTTTTTTTTTGTTTTTTTTTTGTTTTTTTTTCTGTATCTGTAACAGTTAAATTTCGAATTCCGACACGAATTCAGTCTATAATAAGAATAAGACTGATGAATTTCGTCGGT
>OZ010589.1:41095478-41175478 GCA_963932145.1 Acanthosepion lycidas
AAACATCCCTCAATGATATCAACTATGAACACGGCCAACACGTGCTGATCATGATCGAAAATTTTAAAAAATCCCTATCCCTATATATATAGCATCTATGTTAATCGTTATATTTTGTATTCTCAACTCCTGTTCCCATATTGCCATCACTCCTTAATAATGCTTTCTTTCTTTTTATTTCCTTTCACACTCAGTAATCACTTGCTTTGTTGCTTCGCTTGGGGGCGAAATAATTTAAAAAAAATTATAATAATATTCAATTGTAATAATCGTACAAAGCTTGGTATTATTGATTTTATGCTTTCAGGGAATAGTTTATTTTGCAACCCTTAAGTGAAGGATTACCGGAGTTTGCACTCAATTTCACACTAGTACGGGAGAAGTCAGGTGCAGAGTCAACATCTACATAGCGTTTTTCAAGCGTGGAGAGAAATCGTAATACATGCAGTTTTATAAAGAAAGACGAGATGTGCCGTCTTTCAGACGTCATAATTCGAGAATGTCTTGGAGAGGTCCCCGTCCACGTTCGGACCGGGGCCACTCAAAACACGCACTGAAAAGTAACTGGTGTGAAATAAAGTCTAATGTTAAGTTGTTAAAGTTTCAAGTTTCTTTTTATTTATTAGTTCGCGTGTGTTATGTTATTATGAAACGATACAACTACTGCATTGCGAAAGCAACGTTTGTCCCTTTACTTGTTGCTATCAGTCTCTGTCCTCTTGTCCATCTACGCGTTAGTTTATTGGTTACTCGTTGTTTTCCGCTGTCTGACTTTTTTAAAATCATTTCACCCCATGCAAGGCAGTAAAGCCACTAAGATACAGGGTTATTGTGGGTAAAAGAATGAGACAAAAAGAGAAACATTATTAAGGAACGAGAACAATAGAAGAGTAATCAAGAACACAATAGATAACGATTGACATTGCATTCATTTAAATTTTTGGAAATCAGACTTGGCTGCAAAGTATGGAACCGGAAGAGAGTTCTACATACAAGAAGTGCGAAAAAAGAAACTGTTAGCATAGAACTTACGGTTACATCTAGCCAATTCGATTGTGAATTGATGAAACCTTGCCACCAATCTAACAGTTGCCATGAAAGCATTTAAAGAAAAAGCACAGGGAAACTACAATGCGGCGGTGGGAATGTGCCTGAAGCCGAGACGCCAGATTAGGACCAATAATATTGCTGATTCTTCTTTGGATTTTATCAAAAATATACTGCAGGAGAACCGGACCACATGTGGCAGAAATATTCAAGGACGAATGGTAGATTTATAAATATATGAGATAGATTCAGGAGAGAGAAAAAAAAAATCTAACACGATATAGTAAAACAACTTTCTTAGCAGCTTACCTAGCAATGGACTCAATAGAATCTTTTCACTTCATGTCAGACGAGAATGTTATATCGAGAAAGATGTCATGGAGGATACCTTCATTATGTCATTTGAGTGTTAAATTCTCCAAGCCTGCTTTTGTGTCCTATAAATGTTTTCTGTCTCTTTCTGCTTCTAATTACAAGTGTTCATTTTGCTGTTATTCTTTCTATCAAACTTCCTCTTTGATCACATATGTTGTCCATTGCATTCTCAACATTTTTTTCTTCTGCTAGCTTTCCCATTTAGCTGGAATTACTGGCTGTTGATTGGAACGCGAATCATCCAAGGAATATCGTCTTCGTTTACAGCTGTAACAGGTGAGGGTTCGACGTTTCATTCTGCTTAAGATCGATTTCTACTTTACAGACATGTTCTTCGCAAGGGCCAGTCCACTAATGCCCTGGTTTTGATCTTCACGAGTGCACCGCTACAAAGTCGATATATATTCAAACATAAGTCCGCTACAAGTGTGTGTGGGGTATGGGACGAATTTAGATCTGAAATTTGACTCAGTAATCTTTGATTGATATCCATCACTGAATTTGGTGCATTAACAAGAAAAGAGATTATGTTGAGAAAGAAATGTTTTTGCATTAAATACATTTATTTATTTATTTTTTTGTTATTTTTATTTTTTTAATTTAATGTTATCAGAAATATACTTTAATTTAAAGGCAATCATTCCATCTTTTTTTTTTCTTTTTTTTTTTTTCCAGCACTGGGATTAGTTGCAGCCACATTTAAAAATGATTACAAAAGAGGCAAAATTATTGGCTACGCATTTGGAGGTCTTTCTATCGGAATAATTGGTGAGTGACAATCCACATGTATAAAAAACGCAGCGAAAATCTGTGTGCATATAATTTGTGTGCGCGCGCGTGTAACACTTTACGTGAGCAGAAGAATCTGCAACCATAGCAAAGTTGAAACGTCACCATATGGTTATATTAAAAGAAAAATACTGTCTTAAAGGTTCTATTAAATTGTGATTGGTTCTGTTGATAAATTAACTAATTCGTTTCCATATGTGAATATATTAAACTTTAATTATAACTGTTTTTATTTATAGCAAGGAGACAAGAATGCGCACTTGCTGTGACGTTTATCTAGCAGCGCAGAGCAAACTACGGCCCTCGGGCTCTACATGCGGCCCGCTAAAAGAATTTATGCGGCCCGCCAGATTTTAGTAAATTTGAAAGAGAAAGTTATAAGCAACTTGACGCCTAATTTTAACAAACTGGTAAATGACTGCGGTCAGATACACTATTCTTATTCAGTCAGTGACATCCTTCTATTGCTTAGTTACTTTGTTTTTCAAATAAATCTTTTTCGTGCGAAGTTGGTACTTCAATATATATATACTACAAGAATGTAGGACGCCCATGGCTAAGATACAAAGACAAGCTGAAAAGCAACTTGTCAGCAGTCAATATTAGGTTGGTGAAAAAATAATGTCGTTTTCTCACATATGTTACTATGTGAGAAAACGATATTATTTTTGCACCAACCTAATACCACATAAAACCCTTCGGCGCTTAGCCATGGAGCGGGTAGAATGGAGATCAACGTGTTTTAGTGGACTCAGCAATTTTCAATCTGCTTGTCTGAATCATCTTCAAGAAGCGAGAGCAAGATATAAAAGGTCAGCCAATCTAACAGTGATCTCATCTCACAATCCTCACACTTGCTCCAAAAGAGCCAAATAACAACAGGTAATATTGTTGTATTCCTTTGTAAATCACTAGCGGGACTTAAATGCCACTTAAGATTATCGCACAAATTTTCATATCTGAATCAATAGGCTGTCAGATCCTCATACGTCGAATCCGATGGGAGAGTCCATTATATATATATATATATATATATATATATATATATATATATATATATCAAACAAATCTGTTTTATTTGAAGTTTCTACTTTAAAATATTAGTATTATTTCTTTACGTAGAGTTAATTTTTTTTTTTCAAATAAATGTTTTCTAGTTTATAATATTAACGAATAAAAAAATTTTTCTCTTAAAACAAGGTTATTTTGACTTTCAGAAGTGCTTCATGTAAATCTTCAACTGATTTTTGGCTTCCCAAAATGTCATTATTGCGATTGTTTCAGGGTTTATAAGTGATTTTTACGAAGATTATTTTGGGAAATATTAGGTTGGTGGAAAAATAATGACGGTTTTTGACGTTAAAAAATACGTCAAAAACCGTCATTATTTTTGCACCAACATAATAAATTTAGCGACAGAGCGGATAAATTCTTGTAGGACCCAACGGCGTGTATGCAGCTGGAAGATGGAATATATATATATATATATATATATATATATATATATATATATATATATATACACACACACACGCACACGCACACGCACACACACACGTACATATATATATATATATATATTTGGTTGGATTGATGTGAGTTTGTGACCCTGGGTTTCACGCTTTTGCGATCGCCCGACAAACTGATTAATTTTTTAAAAATTTTGGGTTTATGTAGATTACGTGTATTGGTGTTATTGTGGGAGTGGGGGGGAATCGTCGTCGTGATGTCACTCGTGTTAACACAAACATAGATTTATGTCCGTACACCCGATACACACACTTTTCACACACACAGACACACACACACACATATATATATATATATATATATATATATATATATATATATATATATATATATATATATAATGGCTTACATTAATTGCAAAAGTCCGAGCTTCATGCCGAAGAATAAATAAAAATAAATGTAATAATTCCAGTATCTGTCTATATTTCTGAGATGGGGTATTATTATGTACACTATTTACATTATTCGGACTATTGTCCTCATCTTTCTCGGCATATTTATTCAAATTGCAATATGAGCACTGGTAAAAAAATGTTGCTGATGACATTAGGTTTATAATACCCAGAAATTCAATCACAAATGTCCTCAAGGATACATGCCACAGTGGATAAAGGCGTTAGTTCGATCCAGTGACAGGACCCAAAGAGTGTGAGTTCAATACCCGGCTAAGGAATTAACAGGAGATAACTGACATCCATTAAACATGGTACGTGGAACTAGAACAGTCTACCCCGGGTTTAGTTCGATATTCCAACCACCACGGCCGAAACGTTGTAATAAATATGGTGACAAAGATGAGGAATAGTCCGAATAATGTAAATATTATAATAATTCCAGCACTTGAAAATTGCTTCGGCATGAAACTCGAAGTTGTGCAATTAATGTAAGATTATTTCTTGACATATAATAACTTAAAATTGAGCACTTTTTTCTTGCACTGTAGAGTATTTATATGTATTTGAATACGATCGCTATTCGGTTTTATATATATATATATATATATATATATATATATATATATATATATTAGGTTGGTGCAAAAATAATGACGTGATAATGTCGCTTTTTGAAGTATTTTTAACGTAAAAAACGACATTATTACGTCATTATTTTTTGCACCAACCTAATATATATATATATATATATATATATATTTATATAAGATTTAAGAAACAGCAGATATTTTTATATATCGTGCTCAATATTAAAAATATATTAATATTAATATTAATTTTATCCCGACATCGATGTTTCTTGGTAATATTTCCAATATTTAGGAAGGAAGCATTTTATCCTGACATCGATGTTTCTAGGAAAAATTTACAGTCTTCAGTAAGACTTGAAATTATATATATATATATATATATATATATATATATATAATCATTGCCCTTCAATCTGGGAGGAAAATACGTAATTGTGGTTAATGCATGGTGAG
This sequence comes from Acanthosepion lycidas, assembly GCA_963932145.1. Classification (NCBI taxonomy): domain Eukaryota; kingdom Metazoa; phylum Mollusca; class Cephalopoda; order Sepiida; family Sepiidae; genus Acanthosepion; species Acanthosepion lycidas. The sequence continues at coordinate 41,100,658 of OZ010589.1, forward strand.
AAGATGTGAGAAGTATCCATGAGTATGATTTTTTCCAATTCACTTATTTTAGGGCTGACAGGAATTTGGACAACATATTTGCTCATTTTGATATAATTTCCAAAGTCCCAAATAACAACAGGTAATATTGTTGTATTCAGATGCCACGTTCTACTTATTTCTACCTCGAGCTTTTTCTTTTTACTTAGGTTTTAAAATGATTGAAAAGATGCAATTCTGTCGGCTGGGTTTGCAACCTCTATCAGGAGTCGTCTAGTCGGTTTTCCCTATCAGTCTAAACGCTGAAATTCGTTTTGTAAATCTGTACTCGTTTACATTCCTTGATAATCTCCATGATTATATATATATATATATATATATATATATATATATATATATATATATATATATATATACATATATTATGAAATGGACAAAGTCCGACAATTATTTAAAGAAATTTTTATGTTTAACATATAGCCTGACGTGCCTTACCTCTCGGCCACAAAGGATCATTCGGTTGGCAAGGTCGAATTTACTGCTTATAAACTTCAACTTTGCATGAATCTCTCGCGTACATTCATATCTTCTCATTCGACCTTGCCAACCGAACGATCCTTTGTGGCCGAGAGGTAAGGCACGTAATGCTATATGACGGTTCCGTATAGAATACAGGTTCGAATCCTGTCAAGGGGCGAATATTTTCTATGAAAATTTCTCGGACATTCAGGCCGGTAAATGTTATTTAATACTGTTTATTATAAACAGAGCATTTACTTAAATACTTGTATCTATAAAAAGAACGTTAAACATAAAAAAAATGTCTAATAAATAAATTGTCGGACTTTGTCCATTTCTTAATGCATGACGTCATTTGTTTACATTTGATACGCCATGAGCAGTTATGAATGTACGAGATTCATGGAAGATTGAAGTTTATAAGCAGTAAATTCGACCTTGTCTACCGAACGCTCCTTTGTGGCCGAATCGATTAGGCACGCCCGGATAAATGGCGGTTCCGTATAGGATGCAGGTTCGAATCCTGTCGAAGGACGAATATTTTCTATGAAAATTTCTCGGACATTCAGGCCGGTAAATGTTATTTAATACTGTTTATTATAAACAGAGCATTTACTTAAATACTTGTATCTTTAAAAAGAACGTTAAACATAAAAATGTCTTTATGTGTATTGTTCATTTTTGTTTTCATGCTTTTTTATTTCTATTTTTAGCTGGTCCAGTTTATGGAAGTCTCTTATTCGAATTTGTCAATCCGGCATTTCCTTTCGAGCTACTTGCTGGAGTCATGGCATTTACATTAAGTATGTAGATTTTCTGGTTATATACACACACGTACAAACACATAGACAGCCACACACAGGCACAGAGACGCGCGCGCGCGCAGGCACGCAGACACATACACAGGCATGCACACACGCACACATCCACACTGCGTGCGATGGGTAAATTCTCGCAATTTTACATTTTTAATTTTGCGCATGCGCGTTGTTTGTTTTTGATTTTTATCGACTGCACTGTATCGTAGGGTCAGTTGGGCACCGTCTGTCAGAAAAAAAGAGCTCCATGTTGCAGTTCGCTCCGCCAGAAATTTGGAAACGACATACTATACTGCTTGGTATTCACGCCGGAAGCTCTAATACAAACATTTCAATTTGTTTGGGTGTCAATCTGAAGGCAGTGCAGAGCATTCGAAAAGATTTGGATGAGTCTAATGGTGATTACGAAGGTATTTGATGTGTTCACTAGTGATAGCGACGTTATGTTTCCATTCATCTTCCCACGGAGCATTAGACTCTACACAGAGCCCTACGTCAAGTGCCATAAGGAGGTATTGTTGCCCTGGGCCAAGAGGGTGACTGCAGGATGACACTATGCCTGGCAACAGAACTCTGCACGATGCCACACATACAGGAGAACCCAGTCATGGCTGTCAGACAATTTCTGCGACCACATAACCTATTAGATCTCGTCACCTAACTCCCCAGACTACAACACCCTCGATTATTATTTGTGGGGCACTCTTGAGCGAGAGACCAACAAGACACCTTGTAACAGCAAATATGAAATGAAGGCAAGAATTATGGCAGCAATTTAAACAAGGAGAAGGTCAAGAAGATTTGCTGGAGATTCAGAAGTTGTCTGAAGGCAGTGGTTGAAGCCAATATATATATATATATATATATACATATATATACACACACACACATACATATATATATATATATATATATATATATATATATATATATATCAGGGGACATTGGGGACACCGAGTGGCGGCAGTCAGTATCACGCTTGAAGGCACGAAACAGACTGTCGCCACACGGTTGTGACGTCAGTGTCCATACATCATATATTTACCCATGACCTATCCCCGATAATGAACACTTTATCCTATGAATATAGCATACTTTAAAAACTATATATATATATATATATATATATATATATATATATATATATATATATATATATATATATATACATTAAGGCATTAAAAACAAGTAATTTTATATTGTAGACCATGATAGATTTAAAACAAAAACACACACCAGTCGACCGGTTTCGTCCCCTCTCATCAGAACTGTTAACGGGGAACTAAAATTATGAGGAAAAGAAAAAGAAAAAGTCTGTCATGGAGGACATGAATGATTGGACAGGGAGAAATAAATTATTGTAAAAAATTACACCAACAAAGATGCTAGAAACGCAGCAAAGCAAGTCCAAACAAACAATCTCTTTGTTTACAAAGAGCAGGTTGCCTGGACCTGATGTAAAGCGTCTCCAACACCTTTAGATGGAATAATGAGTGCGAACTGTAGAACGACACAGCGGTTGGATGTTAGAATTAAACAACACGTACCTGCTATAATACTGAATAAAAATTTTTCTTTGGGCGATACCATTCGTAACACGTATGGGTCTTCGATTGCGGATCACTTTATAAAGAATCCCATTTGTGCGATGAATTTCAGTGTGAACTGGTTTTCCGTTTTGGCCAGTTCTAAAATTCTGTTTTAAGCATGTCTGATTAAATAAATTAGAGACATTATGTCTGCTAATTTTTAACAAAATTTTTTCATACGCACCAATAATCTTTCGTGTAATGATGTTAAAGGATGAGTGAAATGTACTATAGCTGTTTACTATAGCTGTTTAAATTTCTTTTATTTTCATTTCCGAAGTACTTTCGATCCTGTTCCAAGATCATCTTCAGGGGTGCAAGTATTACAAAACTATGTGATGTTCATTAATATAAGTATTTATACAGAGTTATGCCTTGTTATCCATTCGTAAATATGAACGGATTTTGTTAAAAATTAGCAGACATAATGTCTGTAATTTATTCAATCAGACATATATATATATATATATATATATATATATATATATATATATATTCCACACCAAGCAAGATTATAATGCCACCCAGATGGTGGGATTCAATCTGTATATATATATATATATATATATATATATATATATATATATATATATATATATATATAGCCTGAAGCTTCGAAAGAGACGAACTTTTAAGTTGATTTTAATTTCTTGTTTGTGTGGTATGCCTGGTCCACGCTATTGTAATTATTACTATTTATTGACTATGTCACTGTCTCATTCTCTCTCTTTCCCTATATACATATATATATATATATATATATATATATATATATATATAAAGAGAGAGAGAGAGAGAGAGAGAGAGAGAGAGAGAGAGATAGAGACAGTGAGATAGATAGATTACCTGAAGATTGCGTTTAAGCATGAAGAATATTGCGGACACTCGCTGTTGAGCTGTATCCATTCTTATATATGCGCACACTTAATTTTAGATATTAAGCTCTTTTACTCATAAATATACCCGAAAACAATATTTTGATCATATATCTATATATATATATATATATATATATATATATATATATAGATAGATAGATAGATAGATAGATAGATAGACATAGAGAGAGAGAGGAGTATTGTCGCCTCAGTATATGCTTATTCACCCTCCTAAGCATACAGAATTACCCACGAGTACAAATGTTTCGCGTATAAGCTTACGTTACGTGTTATAAAATATTAGTCGACTCCTTGTATTTTAATGCGCTTACTACTACCTACTTATCTACTTGCCTATGGCGTGTACTAAACTTTTTACCATCATTTGTCTACACTAAGAGAGGTTACCTTACGAACTCTTAAAATTCGTATCTGCCAACGCTGGACGCAACTTTTTTCCCTATTGATATCCTAGAACATCTCCCCTCCACAAACACAAATTTGTCAGGATTTCTAATTCCGAGTTTTGGTCTGAGTAAAAAGGGGAAAAAACCTGCTGACTTTGTATATACGCAGATGGTGTAAAGGTCATATCAGCTCGGAACGATGTGAGTTCGAATTCCAGTCTTGGTCGTTGCATTTACTTTCGTGCAAGTACCCTTGCGAAAGTTATGCAGCTATTTCTGTTGGTTTATCTGTAGTATATACTGGGCTCCTTAGCCTTAGTTGGCAACCAGTTTAAGAAAATAAAACTCTGAATTCACAACAGTTTAGCCATGAGGCTAGCAACTTCATCCCCTTCAAATCCTACTTGCAATGGAAACCCCAACTAAAATGTGGGAGATTGACGATGTGAAATACGCAGCTAATATTTATGTTGGTCACACCACAAACTCGCTTTCACGACGGTTGACACTACATTTGAATGAAAACTCTAACATTCTTAGGAATTTAAAACAACATGCCTGCCCGCACGCACAATTCCGTAAAATCCTTGTCGAAAACACAATTATACTTCGACATGAAAACAATAGACAAAAACTAAAAATCCTTGAAGCATTATACATCAAACAGTTGAAACCCAACCTAAACAAAATCAATTATGGCAGCTCTACAAATATTCTTAAATGTCTATAATTGGTAACAGAAGCCATTGGTTTACACCAACGGCTTTCCATACTTCATACTTCTCCAATTCACTCTCGTGTGGTCATGTGTGATGTCATGAGATGCGGTGCGATTTTCGCTTCTAGCGTCTTATATGCACGTGTTTATCGTTGCTTAGAAATCATCTATGTAAACAATGACAGACTATCATCACTGTCTTGTCCGTATATTGCTTAATATGTTGTAATTGACATCTTTGATAATGGCTTAAGTAAGCCGAAAGCTTAGATTGTATTAAAAAGAAATATGGATCAATATTGTGAATTTCTTTCTTCGTTCACCGATGATGTTATTAAACGTATCAGACGTTACGAAAAAAAATTACATAAAATAAATAAACACTTGTCTATATTATTTAATGAAACGTGTATGAATATATATATATATATATATATATATATATATATATATATATATATATATATATATATATACACATACTGCACGTTGATCACATCTTGTCTCAGCAAACATTCTTCAAGGTGAAAATCTGAAAAGGAACACGCAAAATATTGGCCGACCGTGTACTTATGTTTTGTGTACTGAGCCGTTCGTATGCAAATTTTCATCTGAAAATTGTGGCTACCATTTTATCACATCGAAGCTAATTTTCTTTTTGTAAACAAAAAGATCTGCTGTTGGGTCGCAATGTAATTGTTGGTTGATTGTTTGGCTGATTTTGTTTAGTGGCATATCAACACCTCTATGGGTTATTTCCTTCCGAGATCTAAATATTTTGAACACAATTATATGGCTTCAACTAAATATATATTTTGAACGCAATTGAATGTCTTCAGCTGCAGATAAAATGTATTGCTGGTCGTTTTGCTTTAAAAATGTATTACTGGTCATCATCATTATCATCATCCACTTGAACTTTGTAATCGAAGTGTGTGTGTGGGGGGGAATCCGAATGCAGAAGCCACATCTAATCTCCTTCACAACGGTCTATCAAAGGCAGCCATCAGCAAATCTGGTATAGTCATACTTGCCCATTGTTTGAGATTGGCCAACCAGTTTTTGCGTTGGCGTCCACGCCTACGTCCACCTTCAACAGTACATTGCATGATGATCTTGCATGGGCCTTGCCTTGTAACGTGTCATTTTTCTCCGTTTATCAGTGGTGAGAAGAGGTTTCTGGTGGCCCACAAAACTTTTAACCCTTTTCTGCACAAACTCATAGGTTTTATGCTCCCAATAGAAGATTCCAAGGTGTTTTCTCATGCATTTGTTCTCAAACGATTGTTGGTCAATTTATTATAAATATGTATTGTTCATTTTTTTTTTTTTTGTATATAAAAATGTATTGCTAGTATTTTTACTATAAAAATGTATTTTCATACTTTCGTAGTGTTTTGATTGGGGATTCACTATTTGCCCATAGTTGAGAACTTAACAAATGCTATCACCTTGCGTCAGGGTGAAAATGAGATCAGCAATTAAGAGCAGGGTTTCACGCTCCTTAAAGCCTTCTATCTCTCGATCAAAACCCTTGCTGCTGGATGTAGTTTATCGTCATACCCAGGACTTCTCAATGAAAATTCGATTGTAACATAAATATACATATATGTTAATAGATTATTAATATATGTGTATTTCCTATCCTCAACCTTCCCTTTTTTTAGTCAAGGAGCACAACTATTTTATTTTCGTCGGTCGAGCTCAAAAGAGTGGGGAAAGCAAACCGGTCAGCTTTTTCTGTTTCGTCTCAACCCTTGATAATAAACATCAGTGTGTCACACTTTTTCAATTGCAGGGACACAACTTTCTAACTATGAAATATCTCATTTTCTTCTTCATAATAAATGCGAATGCCAGTGCGTCTCACTTTTTCAACCTCACTCCTAGAGGTTGTAACATAACATATCATACCATTTGGGAATCAGGCCGACTCTGTGAGCAATTTAATAAAATTCCGGGCTGGATTCGGGCCCGCAATCTTGAAATTTTGGATTTCCAAGTTTTCATTTACTGTGATTGTTTTCGGCGAGTTTTGTCGTAATTTTTTGCAACAAATTTTTTTGTGCGATAAAAATTTTATAACTTGGAAATAAATTTGGGAATAATCGAAATCCAGCAAAAGTCACCCATGAATTAAAAATAATTATTTGTACGGAAAAATACGGAACTATGTCCATCAAATTGTCTTTAAATTAAGTGGCGACAGAAGAATTATCGTTGAACTTTTAAAATGTAAGCTTAAATATTAACACAATACTTAAATGCAGCGATCAATTTTGAGCTCTGTAGTTTATTGTTGCTTATCGCATCTACTTCTCCCTACCTATTGCGATGAAGTCCCAATTAAGAACCCTCCGTAGACGCTAACTTAAATGCTTCTCGATAGGGTGGCTTTTAAGCTCGTTGTTAATATATTTTTCTTCCATTAGTTTGAACTAATTAACCTAAACTTTCCGGTCCTAGACACTTGCTTAATATAATATCTAAAAGTCATTTTTTTCTCTCGATTTTTAGTTCTTCAACTTATAACAATTCAAATCGAAGATTCAGAAAAGGTAAGCAATTTTTTTTATTAAAATCTTTTGCTTTGACGTTACGAATTGTCTTCATTTCTTGTTGCATTTTAAAGTCGTCGTCAGATGGGCATGTTTGTTCACGTCGGAGCCCACGTAAATAAAGGGAAAATATAGACAATAGTTTTGTTTATCAAACATCGATGGTCATACTAACAAACGAAGAAACAAGCAATTTATACTATTTACATCGTTCGGACTGTTGTCCTCATTTTTATTGCCATATTCACGACGTTTCTGCCCTTGTACACTCCGGACTTCTTCACGATCTGTCTATATTTCTGGGATGAGGTATTCTAACTATATACACTAGTTACACTACCCTGCTATTAACAGTACAGTTATACATTACACCACATGCACATCCAAGTTTACAGCACCTGGTATTCCCAAGCGGTCACCCATCTAGGCTTATCGTTGCTTAACTTTGGTAATTGTACGAGAATCGCTGTTGCAACGTGATGTGGCCGTAACAACGAGTATTATGCCGAAAGAATGATAGATAGATGGCAATTATATGATTAAAGTTTTTGTCTCCAAATTCTAAAAACTTCTTTTCTATCAACTGTTATATACCGTATACTATAGGTATGTCCATATCCTCATAAATACGTTGGACACTATTCTAACTGGGGTTAATATGCTGTCTAAGTAGTCCACCACTAGCAGTGGTTTACCTACTTCCCGCCGCTGGCGAGTATTGTATTTCGTTGATGTTATAAAGATTATCATTTCCATTTCCAACCCCCGTTTTGGTTATTCCTCATTCAGTAACCTTTTCTAGATTACAACATTTTGGCGACAAGGATGAGATATTCACTCTGTGCAGAGTAAATCTAAAAAGGGGGATGTTATATAGCGTAGCTATGAACACTAACGAGTATGTCTCAATCCCCATAAATACGTTGGACACTATTGTAAGTGGGGGTAATATACTGTCAAAGCAGTTCACTAGAAGCAGTGGTTTACCTATTTCACGCCGCTGGCGAGTATTGTATTTCGTTGATGTTATTTCATTTCCAACTTCCGTTTTGGCTATTCCTCATTCAGTAACATTTCCTACGTTACAACATCAACCTAATGTGCTTATTGATCAAATTGCATTAGTAATGGTATCCCCGAATACTTTCATGAATTCGCAACATATGCCTTGATTTGATTTTATAAAAGAAACGTTAAACTAGATTTTTGGTGATTATTATTGTTCTTAATCATTTCAACCCAAGCAAGTCGTTAATCGGACACAGGGGATTGCAGGAAACGAATGAGACTGAGAAGACTTTTGCAGGGAGAAAGGACAATAAAAGATCAGCATTCAGCAAGACAGAAGATGGCATTTGGAGTTGCATTTAATTTGGGGGTGGATGTTGAAAGCAGGGAAGCAAGAAATCGGAAGTTCCACGGGTGAGAAGTGCGAGAAAAGAAACTATTTGAATAGAACATACGGTGGCATCTAACTAGTTCAACAGTAAAACGGTGAGACCTAATTCCCAATCGAGTAGTACGCTTAAATTCATGCAGACGAGGCACCAAGGCGGAAATCTCACCAGAACAATTTCCATGAAAATATTTGTAGAAAAGACAGCGGGAAGTAGAAAAGACAGAGGGAAGCTATGTCGCGCTGGTGAGAAAGTGACTGAAATCAAAATACCAGGTCAGGATCGATTACCTTCTTTGAATTTTGTCAAGAAGCTCGATATATATATATATATATATATATATATATATATATATATATATATATATATATATATAAGGAGCACCGAACCAGATATGCCAACCATATTCAATGGACAGGTAGATTTATAAATTCGAAAAATGGATTCCGATAAGAAAAAAAAAGTCTAGCACAACACAGTGAACCATCTTTTCTAGCAGCGGACCTAACAATTAAATTTTAAAAAATGAATTAAAATTTGATATATATTTTTTGTTTTCCTTTCAGCATATACATGGGTCTATGCTTCATCTTCTGTCGGACAGCTACATCTTAATTGTTGCTTGTAAGTATTTTTGATCCAGAGGAAGTCACTAATTATAATTAAGTATAAAATTATCAAACAATTATTATTATTATTATTATTATTATTATTATTATTATTATTATTATTATTCCCTTTGGTTTCTGGTGTATATACATTTCTTTCCGGGTCCCAACCAGAGACCTAATGTCAGAAATGGCGTCATGACATTTTTCACTGAGCATGTTTTGAGGAAAAGCAAAACAAAAAACCAAGATCACACACATTTTACATAGATAAAGCCCTTCGTAAGGTGTCAGTTGTACTTGTGAGTACCATTTTTTTTTTACATTTCTTTAAGGCGTGGGCTACCAGGAATCCCTTCAATGAGTTTATTGGAAGCTTTTCCAATCAATCCGAGGGATCCAACTACAACTGGAATTATTGATGCCCTCATGTACTGCATTTTTTATTATTTTTTTTCGTCGAAAGCACCCCAAGCAAGGCAGCAATGACACAACAAAACACAAGGAGTTACAGGCTGTGCAAGAATTCGGAACAAACACCATAATGACGTTCAGAAAAAGATGAGAGTAATCAGGTGGACGGTAGATAGCGATTAACATTGCTTTAAATTTTTGCAGGTTAAAGTTGGCTGGAAAGGATGGAGCCGGGAGTTCCACAAGCGAGAAGTGCAAGAGAAGAAACTGTTAGCATAGAATTTATGGCTACATCTGTTTCAGTTTTTTGTGTATATATGTGTAACTAGTGAGTTAGCCCAAATGACTTGACTCACTTTATAGTCCACCAATAGAAGGTTAACCAATCAGAAGACGTAGAACATTCAATCCGTCGTGTATAAAGGCGGCCATTTTGTTTACTCTACCAGAATGTCCAGTCCAGCTTGTCAGGCGAAGAGAAACAGAAGGACGAACTACGCTCTGCTACTTTTACCAAAATATCCACTGATAACCTGAACAATGCTTTCCTACTGTCTTCGAAATATTCACTGCTAACCTCTGGATTCTATACTCGAAGACGACCATCATCATGAACAACAACATCTAGCCAGCTCAATGGTAAATTGATGAAATCTAGACGACAGTCTAGAGCTGCGCTTAAATGAAAAAAACTCTAGGTACTATATCGAAGAGCGCATTTGAACAATTACCCTGAAAGTATTTATAGAAAAGATATGTAGGGGCAGCCTGATGGCGGTGGGGAAGTGACTGGATCTGAGTCACCAGATCAGCAGCAATAATGTTGCAGATTTTCCTTTAAATCTAATCAAGAAGTTCCATGTAAATAGCAGGCGCACCGGACTACATGTGGTAGCAATATTCTAAGCATGAACGAATAGAAGACTTACAGATATGTAAGATAGATTCTGGAGAGAAAAATTGCCTTTCCCGATACAGTGAACCAACTTTCTTAGAAGCTGACCAAGCAATGGATTCAATATAGTCTTTCTATTTCATACCAGCAAAACCGTAAACCAGAGAAACCGCAACGTGTCACTTGGAGGATAGCATAAGCCATGTTGATGGAAGGCAGCTAGGGATGTCTCAGATGATTATTATTATTATTATTGTTATTATCAAAAACAATCAAAGGCTACCCCAAAACAATATGAATGTGAATATTGCATTAGGTGGTCGTATAAAATGTGTATTTACTGTATCTTATGCTTATCCTTTGTATGAATTCGTATGCATTTACAATGCATTTACTTTCAAGTTATATACAAATCTGCACTGCTTCCTTTTTACACGAGGGTGTATAAAGTCCTGTAAGTTGAATTTTGATTTTTACAAGGTGCTCAGAGTTACAAGATAAAGAGTGCGATGGAAAGATAACGTCATTACTTCTGCTCAGTGGGTGACTAAACTAAGTCAGGACAAAGAAAAAGAAACGCTATTTATTCAACCAGAGAGCAAAGAAGAGGGACAGAGGCCCATCCACCAGGAGCTAGGCAATGGATGGTCCTCTATGTCTCTTCTCTGCTTTCTGGGCGGGTCAAATAAATAGTTTTTTTTTTCTTTGTCCTGTCAGACTTAATGTAGTCACCCATGCGTTTTTTTTTTGTTTTGTTTTTCCAATTATTGTTTCCTGCTTGAAAATTTAGAGAGAACTCTCGTTTTATACAAAGAATCATTTTTATCTAAGCATTGCGTTTGTCTTGTTGCCCCAGAACGGGAATAAGACGAGTTTTACAAAGTACTTTCTAAGCTGCTTATTTTGTTGTATGTATACTCCTAGAAGCTGATACTCTTCAATTCGAAAAAGTGCGTATTCTATTCGACACTCCTCGATCTGACCAACACATTAACGTGCTAACTTAACGGCTTTATTAGATCGATTTTTACATGAGTTTATACAGTAATACTTCGCTTTGTTAATGGTGATTTTTTTAAATCCCTATCGCCAGTCAGAATTGCAATTATGTATTCTATTTTTTTTTTCTTTTTCTTTAGTGAATATATTCCTGTTGAATCTTGACGTCTCTATTGTTCTGGCCTTTTTGCCCATTCGTCTGCTAGATTTAACGAATCCTTCCACTTGGCAACTAGGTAAGTCTTATCGAGGGTCGGTGTTGGTTTTGTTTTTTTATGAGAGGTTTCTGGCAGTGAAACATCTCCCATTAAAATTCCCTGGTGGAAATATTCCATCAGACTTTCAGGATCAAAATTTTTTTCGTTTAAAAAAAAAAAAAAAAAAACAACAAAAAAACAAGAAGAATTATTTCAGTACTTGTATATTTGGGTGAATTGTTAATTGATCAGACCCAAAATAATAAAACAAAGCAATTAGATACCAACTTTTCTGTTTCCCTTTCGAAATTTTTTTTAACTCAAATAAACAAGAAACCTGAGCAACTTCAAGGAACCTCCATTCGAAGAAAAATGTGGGAATTCTTTGCCCATCATTTACATTATTCGGACTATTGTCCTCATCTTTGTCGTCATATTTATTACAACGTTTCGGCCGTTGTACGCCCCGGCCTTCTTCAGGTGGTTGGAATCTCGAACTGAACCCTTTGTTTCGCTCACTGGGGTAGACTGTTCTAGTTCCTTGTGCCATGTTTAATGGATGTCAGTTATCAGTTATCTCCTGTTTATTTCTCTCTGAAAGTTCTCCACTGCCTTAACCGGGTATTGAACTCTCACTCTTTGGGTCCTGTCACTGGATCTAACTAACTTTATCCACTGTGCCATGTGTCCTTCAGGACAATAGTCCGAATAATGTAAATAATGTACATAATACCTCATCTTAGAAATATAGACAGTTTCTTTGCCCATTTCGTTCACTTTTGCATATGGGAAAAAGAATCTGTACTTTTTCCTCGAAATTTTGCAAGGAAACACTTAAAACCACGGAATAGTAATAAAACACATTTATTTTGCTTGGCAAAATCTACCGACTGCTATCGTCAGCTTCTTATAGTTCTTTTATCGCTTGAAATATGTTTCATGGCAAGTGATCAGGCTACAATTCTTTTTTTTTTTAAATATCTTTTTCGAAATTTAATCATTTTAACGAATATCACTATTTTTAATTATTCCCTTAAAAATATTTCCGTCGGATTGCTACAGTTAAAATTCCAAAGTTGAGAACACTATATTTGCAATGGTGTTTTAAAAGGTTGGAAGCAACCAATGTTTTTAGTTTTAACACACACACACACACACACACACACACAAACGTTGATTTTAGTGGGTTAACGTATTTTAGTTGTACCCAATAAAAGTAATGTTTATAGTAATAAGAAATAATATCATATAAAAAAAATCCATTCAAATCCCCTACCAATAGGACGGAGTGTTTTTTGAAGGGTCTGTCTACGAAACTCTGGAGTCGGGATGCTGAAGATAACACCAATCAGCTAAGTGATAAACTTTATGTATTAATTATATAGATAGCATATCTTCATTCAAATATATTTCATTGAATACTTGGGAAGGCAAGAACTACGACGACTTCGTTGATGAATTTCATCTTAACACCAAGAAACTGATTAGAGAATTGGAAAGGATCATTGTAAAAATAAATACACATAATGTATCTATATTATTCAATAATATATCTATATTATTCAATAATATATATATATATATATATATATATATATATATATATATATATATATATATATATATATATATTCTATAATATATATATATATATTCAATAATATATATATATATATATAGAAGCTCGTTTCAGAATTGTAGATAAATGCTATAGATTTAAGTGCTGTCACTGAAAACTCATTTTAGGTTTTTACAAAATCGGATCACACAGAAATTAACTATTTTTTTGTACACAGACCGGCTTCAATGATTTGACTTTTTGTATTCATATATATTAACCAATCAGCGGCGTCATATGAAATGCGCCGTTTTCTTTGAATTTGCAGATGATAAAAATTTGTTGTTAGCTATAAAATATTTGAGGATCACTTTAGAATATGATCAATATTTCCCCTCGTTAAAATGGATATTCAAAAATTAGGAAAATATTTATTAACCAATAAATATGAGATTAATAAATCTAATTTTTGTTTTTTTCTGGGACCGATGTTTCGTTATATAAACCATCAACTTTTAGTTCGCCAGCTAGTCTTTCAGTTAAACTTTCAACAAGGGTTTTTCATACAATACTGAAATTATCATACTTAATTAATCACTCATCTTTTACGCATATGTATTTGAGTATATAATATTACAACAAAATGCTTAGCGATATTGACACACACACAAAAAAAAACATGCAGACGAATTTTGTTTACCAGCGTCAACAGTAAGACAAAGCTCGCTGTTCATTCATCCGCCCGACTGCTGCAATTTATACGCACTTATAAAACAACGTACATCCGTGTCATATGCATTCTCACATATAGATGCATTCTGTTTTTGCTATACTAATGCAATTCATTCAGTTGTGTTGTAAAAAGATATACAAAATATTTTGTGTTCCTTCGCAAAGAATCTTTTATTTATTTCTTCCAATTTGAAAGAAAAATAATACTCAAATAGTAATAAAAAATATTTAAATTTCTAGAGCCGTGTTGGAGATTCGCTTATTTTTTCGTTTTATACTTCTTGCTGGGTTTCTTTTGGTGTCGAATAAGTCATTTGATGTTAAGAGGAAACGTGTAAGGGAACATACCAAAATTGTGTGTAATGTTCTGAGTATTTTCTTCTTGCATTCAGTTAAAAATCTTTCAAGGCATTCGATACACGTACATCGAAATTAAAATTGTAACACGTTTCTGGAGCAAGTGCCAGGAAGAAGTTAATCAAAAGGTTTCGCGTTTCTTTTTTAACTCAAAATATTAGCGTTCTTGATAATGACCAGCGATAGTCGGACGTACTCGAACAAAACACGATGCACTTTGGAGAGTTTCTTGGCCCAAATTCTCTTGGTATCATTTTAAACTGACGCCTTCTTTTTTCATCTCTTGTAACCATTTTGCTTAGAGTGGGGTATTTTCTTGATTTCTGATGAACGCTTGGCAATTTCCCAACTTTGAAATTTTAACTTTACAAAATTATAGTTTAGATACATAGAAAGAAAAAAAAAAAGAGGCGGCACTTTAAGCAGATGCTAGGAAGATATATATATATACCTTTTTTGTTTAATTAACTCCTACTAAGCGTTGATGCTGAAACTATTTAACCTATTAGTGATTAGCGTCCAATTTTTCAGAGAGATAAAATTTTAAATTTGTCAGACCTAAGATTACTATTAACCAGCAATGTCTATAAGCATAAAGAGGTAAAATTTTAAATAAACTTTTTGCAATAAAGTTAATTTTGTTGTTGTTGTTATCATTATTATTATTATTGAATATCACCTATCGCCCAGTTCACACTCCTTCCCCGACTTTTGAACAGGAGTAGTGGTTTATCCCTTGTTTCTTGTTTAGGATAGGGTTTCCGGTTCCTTCTCTTAAAGTCTTAGCATTTTCTAGCAACTTAGTCGCATTATCGCCTTACATGTGGATATATATATATATATATATATATATATATATATATATATATATATATATATATATATAAGATAAAAACTTCAGGAATAGAAAGTCTCTCTGTTCCAGAGGGAGTTTGTAAATTAGTTTATATATTTATATTATATATATATATATATATATATATATATATATATATATATATATATATATATATATATATATATATAAACACGATACCTTCAATCTTTAGGCGACTCTTCGAAATCCAGAGAGAGAGAGAAGAGAGAGAGAGAGAGAGAGAGAGAGAGAGAGAGAGAGAGAGAGATATTGTTCATAAAACATAAACAACCAATATTTATTTATTTGCAGGAATAGTCGTTCTACCGACATCTTGCGGTTATTTGACAGCAGGCCTAATATTTCCACGCATGGTTAAATTTTTCCCAAGGTAATTTTGCCTCCATTTATTTCACTTTTGGTTCAGTACACTTAAATCAATAGCTGAAGTTAAATGAATCTTTTGCTTGGGTTCATAAACATTAAACATGGCCGCTTTATCTTTTCAGGTGGCTTCAAGGCGTTATTGGTTTATTCTTCAGTGCAATCGGATTAATGGCGGTGAGTTAATATTTTTTAATAATAATAATAATAAGCATAAAAACGTGTTTTTCAAGTTGTTACATGAATGTATCTTTTGTTGATAATTCAAAATCCCCATTTGTCAATCTCGTTTGTTTCATCTTTTTTTCGTTTTTGCCACCTTTCGCGAGTTTTATATTTTCTCTTATTATTTCTCACATTTTATTTTCATTCTCCTGTCTTCTCACTCTTTTTCTCTTTTCCTCAATGTTTTCGTTATTTTTAAAAAATTTTCCCCTTGTTTTTGTTTTCCTTCATTAAAAAAGTCTTCCTCCACTTCTTTCTCCTTCATATTTTTAATGCTTCCTCAGTTTTTATCTAAGCTTTCCGTCATTTTTATCGTCTTCCATCTTTTTCTGTTCTTTTTATTATTTTTTTCCATAATGTTATTCACTTTTTCTAACTTTTTTCATCACCATTTTTCCGTTTCTTTCTCCTCCGTATTTTTCATTCCTTTCTCCATCTTTTCGTTTCTTTTTCTTTCCTCATTTTCATTTTTTTTTTCGTCTTTCCTCTTTTTCATATTACTTATTTGTTTCAGTTTCTTTCTTCCTCAAATTTCTTTTCATTTTTATTTCATCTCCTTCAGTTTCCTTGTTGTATTCCCCGTTTCGATATTTTGTTTAAGCATTGCATTTTGGAATTAGATATTCAGAATCGAGAAAATATTTCATGCTTTTGAAGTGGTAGATACGTTTAACATGGAGGTTTATATACCATCTTTAAAATGTTTACCAAACACGATTTAGAAGTAAACAAAATACAAGTTTATTTGAAATATTATCTGTCTATATTTATGAGATGAGATATTATGTACACTATTTACATTATTCGGACTATTGTCCTCATCTTTGTCGCTATATTTATCACAATGTTTCGGCCTTTCAGTATCTGTTTATATTTCTGAGATAAGATATTATGTACATTATTTACATTATTCGGACTATTGTCCTCATCTTTGTCCTTGAGGACATCTGTGTATGAATAAGGAGTGCCAGAGAAAAACGATAATAACAACAAAAATTGCAATATGAGCTCCAGTAAAACATATAATGATAACAGCAAAATATTGCAATATCAACACTGGTAAAAAATGGTTGCTGAAGACATTAGGTTTATAATACCCAGAAATTCATACACAGGACACAATTGATAAAGGCGTTGGTTAGATCCAGTGACAGACCCAAATAGTGTGAGTTCAATACCCGGTTAATGCAGTGGAGAACTTGGAGGTGGGGAATTAACAGGAGATAACTGATAACTGACATCCATCAAACATGGCACGTGGAACTAGAACAGTCTACCCCAGTGATCGAAATAAATGGTTCAGTTCGACATTCCAGCCACCTGAAGAAGGCCGGAGCGTACAACGACCGAAACGTTGTAATAAATATGGCGACAAAGATGAGGACAATAGTCCGAATAATGTAAATAGTATTGAAATATTATTCCGTAAAATAAAATAAAAGATGTCTGGCTGTAGAAAAATATTTTTCATTAACAATGATGTCTAAGTCCGATTGTTTATAATACTAAAACAAAGAAAAGTCTTACTTACTGACAGGTTGGCGAAAGACGCTTTCACGTTAAAGTCTAAAGGAAAAGAGAAAAATATTTTCTTTAGGAAAATATTGGTTTTTAAATGTGCAGGCTACCTGCTGCTATGTATTTCGACTACAGCCAATCTTCTGGGTACACTGTTGCTGTTGTGGTATAAAGTCACTACACATTGCCTATTGTATATTTTTCTACATTTCCCTATCAACTTCTCTGGATAGATTCATTTACATTACTATTTTCTTTAAAAAAATCATGAAATCTTTTCAAAATTATTCCGTAAATTCACATTTAAAACAGTTAAAATGAAATAGTTTTCAAATTTAACAAATGTCTTTAAAAACGGCATTGAAAATTAAAGGTTTAAAATAATGGTTCTCAACCTTTTATGCCTAAACATAAGTCAGAATGTCCTTTCTCCCATTTTCTAAATCATCCGACTCAAAATGTGTATCCCAAATATGCATATACTACTGAAAATCTTAATACTTTTCTTTGTTAGTATTTATACAATTACATGGGACGAGTTTTACGAATTTAATAGCAATAGAAAATGTTGATGGATTTTGAAACTTGAATAAATATAGTGTAATTTGTTTTAATTCGTGACTAATTATTAAATAAATAAACTGAAGTCTACTTCAATAAACAAAACGTTCAATAAGATGCCAAGGTATTGTAATTTAATAAACAAAATTCAGTAAATGAAAAAATAAAAAAATTAAAAATCTTCCTTCCCCTGAAATTTCTGGGGAATTTTCCATTATTTGAGAACCCCTGCTTTAAAAATAGTCCTTAGAATAAATAAATATCAATCGATCTTCATAATTACGCGATGTCTTTAAAGAGATTTAACAGTGTAGTTTTTTAAAACAGTCTTTAAAATCAAGAAATATCTTTAGAATAATTTTTATAACTCAGAGATGTCTTTAAAAACTGACTGTTATGATATCAATGATTTTCCTTTCGAACAGTCAAAATAACTTTAATATTTCAAATAAAATAATGTTGCACAAAACTATATTAATTCATTTATTCTATAGTGAGTTTTTATATTAAATTTTCCTCTCGTAATATTAAACTTTAACGATTAAAAACAATAAAAAATTATTTCATAAATGCAACAAATTAGAAGGTTTAGCTTGGCGATATGTGGATAATCGGTATTGGTAGGATTTTCTTTACTGGAAACTTTGGAATAAAACTAACTGACTCAAGGATATCAAATAAATAATACATTTTTATTTATTAGGTTGATGCAAAAATAATGTCGTTTTTTGACGTTCAACTTCAAAAGAAAAACGACATTATTTTTGCATCAACCTAATATTTTCTTTAGAGTAATGAATGATTTGATATTCGGTGTCACAAAAATGTTCATTTATAAGCCGGATATTGATAGCAGTTTGGAGAAGTAGTGTAGACAGACCATGTTAGGGAGAGTAGTAATATTAGAAATACGTCAGTGACAATCTACTGTTTTTCTCGGTCCTAAACAGGACAGAAATGTCATTAACGGATAACTTTTAACTACTTCACTCGTCTCACATGACTAGTTTCGCCGCGGTACCGTTCTTTTGTTCCGTTCTCTCATCGTCCCTTCTGCTTCTAGCTAAGTGGTGTCAGCTTATATCTTTGTTGACCAGGCTCCGATACTCTGACGCCAACATTTATTTTGGCTAACATCAAAAGTCTATTTGTATCATTTTTTTTTTTTTGATTGGCCAAACTTATTTTATTTTCCAGCGTTCCTTTATTTTTCTTTTTTTTTAAACGTAAGTTATGCGTGGAGCCTCCCTAAATTTTGGTATTTTTTAGTCACAAATAAGTAGGCTCTGATCCTGCAAACTTCCGACGCTTTTGTCTGGGTTCAGTCTTTTCTTCTTCTTCCTCTTTTTAATTGATGGCTGCTTTCTGGTTAGTTAAGAGAAGTATGGAAAGAGAAGTTTTTAGAAAGAAAAAGAGATAAGGGTTTTAAAGGAAAGCCCAAATTATTTTAATTTGAATCCATTTTTTGTTATGTATTTTATTTTTATATTTTTTATTTTTATCGGGACTCACTACAGATCTACCAAACGATTGTCAGTTTTAATTTCATTGGTTGCTATGTGAATTTAATTTGTGTTAAGGTTTGCTGCATCCAGCTATTATTGAACGAATCAGAAATTTATTATTTACTTTTCATTATAAAAATAAAAATATAAGAATAATGCAAACACTTCCATTCAAATCATATTTTTTAACTCTTGGTATTATATTTAATATTATAAATATATATATATATATATATATATATATTATTTTTTAATTTTTGCAGTTGGCATATTGTATTACTTTCACTTCCATGTTGATTAGTACATCGTTTCTGGGATTGGTTGTTGGTAAGTAATTCATTTCATTTCTCGAAAAGCGTCCTTAAATCACAGACATACATATACATACGCACACACACACACACACACACACACACACATACACACACATACACATATATATATTAGTGTATAGTGTATCAACAACATTTCTTTTAAAAATGTTTCGGAAAATATGTCAAACAAGGAAAATTTAATTAATTTTTAATTAGTTTTTCTAGCATTCTTATATTTTTCCATTTGGTGGGAGTACAAAAATTTTCCGTATTGTTTATTGTCCCAAGTGCTTATATATATATATATATATATATATATATATATATATATATATATATATATATATATATATATATATATTCCGTTTTGATGGCGTGGGGAAACGGAAGAGTCATATTAGAGACGCTACTGGGTTTTGGTGAGAAAAGAAAGAATGAAAGTGAAGATAGAAACGGCGGCAATACTCTCGTGTGTTTAATGTATCTTTTTATATGTACCTCCGTACTTCTTTAAATAACAACCTGGATTTATATCTTGGGGTGTGCTGAGTTCGAATTCCAGTTGAATTTATTACACCCACTTACACACAAATACCTTTGAGAAAGGTATGAATCCATTACTTCTCCGCCCCCCAGCTATGGGTTGAATAACAGGGCAGACTGGGTTCTTTAACCTTGGAAGACGCACCCTAATATTGGAAAAACATTTCTAAGAAAAAAGTCATTCTCATACAACAACACATTCACCACACGTCCCTCACATACATTAATTACTTATCCGATCTGTTTTTATGACAATGACATACCAGTCAAGAGTAGATAGGTTCCCGCCACTCCTAGTAAACAGAGCATATTTAAGCTTGTTGGCTTGGCTCCAGGAAGGTTTATAGTCTTGGGAATACATATACCAGCTAAGTACTGAGGTTATACCATATAAAAGGCTGAATTAGATAGCTAACATTATAGTGTAATGACTCAACATACAAATCCGTGTCCCTATCAGTCAAACCAATTAGGTGACCGTATAAGCTTACTTGAGCTTGGCCATTGCCTTACATTCGTCTTGAAAGACGTACACGTATTTTTCAGGGCATTTTTTAGAATTAAAAAAAAAGTGCGTCTTGTAAGCCGGAAAATACGGTAGTTAATTCTGACAGCTCTCCTGAGTTTTGACAAAATCTCTGAGAGGAAAATATCCTCCCAAACTCAAAAAGTTGACAAAACATCTCTAAAATAAATATTGTGTAAATAAATAGACCGTTGATCAATTTTTGGTCAGTTTATAAATGTTTGGACATAGGACATGTTTCTTATATTAAAGATAAAGTAAATGTGAATGAAACATTTTTATAAATTTCTTTTAGGATTAAAAGAAAGTCGGTCGGACGACTCAACATTCAGTCAGTCATGCCTGATACAAACTTAGGCGATCTTTTCTCGCAGTAGGTTGCCATTTCTTTCTCCGATAGACCAGTTACCATCCAAGGCTATAGAACACGGTCTGTCCTGCGATTTACCCATACCTGGGTGGAGAAGAAGAGGATTCATACCTTTCCCAAGGGCATTAGCACGTAAGTGAGTGTAACAGATCCGACAGGAATTCGAACTCGGCTCTCCGATTCCTCAATCCGAGCCGCTACCCATTACTCCTCCGTATTTCCATATTGACTTTTTGAATCGTAAAGTTATAAAACCAAGCAAAAATAATAATAAAAAAAAAAAAATAAGTATTTATACAAATCCCAATATATTTTTTCTTTCTGCTTTTTATTTAGTCAAATCAAACTTCTGAAATCTTTTTGTAAATGTAAAATTATATCTAAGAATACAACTTTACATCAAAATTAGCATCGTATTTGCAGTCATATAATCTGAATATCCTTATGAATAATGTAGACATGTTATTCTTAATAGCAAATTCAAAGTTGTCTTGCATATTTCAATGATTTTTGTACGTTGATTTACCCAAACGTGTTTAATAAATCAAATATTTGCTGTAATACTGACCATTGTTCAAACATTTGCTCCAAATTTACCAGTTCTTCTGTGAAGATTTCAAACATATTTTCTTCCAGACTGTGAACTAATTCTATTGTAAACCTTGTGTAAAATAACTTTTTTTTCATATTTTGCTCACACTCATAAAAGACATTTGAATGTCATCAATATTTAATTAAAATGTAACAAAAGCAGTCAATATTGTTTTTAAGATTTGTCCATATCGTCTGTAGAACATTGTGAATAGAAGTTAGGTTTATTTGCCTATTTCTAAAAGGAAAGACTTGCAAAACTAACGCACCAATAGACGCAAATGGAATAAAGGAGGAAATGTGGGGATTGGCAGAATTAAAAGCAACGCAAAAAATTAAGTGATTACCCTAGAAGACAAAGATTTTACTTCTTTCTTTCTTCTTTTATGTGCCGTGTCCCTTCAGGACGTAAGCGATCATGGCTCTCCACTTCCCCCTATCACTTGTAGCTCTTAATAAGTTTTGTCCAAGACCCTGTTCTGTCAGCCACTTGCTTAAGCCCGCTAGGTATGTCACGCGTTGCTTTCCCTTGTCTCTATTTCCCTCTATTTGACCTCTGAGTATCAGATTCTCCAAGCCCTCCTTTCTCATTACGTGTCCCAGAAATTTCATCTGCCTCTTCCTGATGTTCAGTATAAGCTTCCTCCTTGTTTTCATCCTCTCCAAAAACCTCATCGTTGCTCACATGCTTGGTCCATGATATCCTTAACATCCTTCTGTAGAACCACATCTCCGTCGTCTCGAGTCTCTTCTTCATCTTTGAGGAAATCGTCCAACATTCGCTGCTGTAAAAGAGGACAGATATCACGTAGCAGTTCAGTACTCTTTTCTTTGTGACCAACTAAATCCTCCTGTCTCGTAATACTCTGTCTAGTTTTTGGAATACGTCTTTGGCCATCCCAATAAGCCTTCAGATCTCAGCGTCGCACTTATTGTCCTCTGTCAGAACACTTCCCAAGTATTTAAATTTCCACACCTGATTGATTTTAGTGTCCCCGACCTGTAAATCGCATTTTGGGCTCATCCTTTTGCAGATGATCATGCATTCTGTCTTTTTGTAGTTTATGCTTAGGCCCTTTTCGCTCTCATTCGCTACCTTATGTAGGGGGTTTTGTAATTTCTTTTCTGTGTCTGCTATCAGCACTGTGTCATCTGCGTATTTTATGTTGCTGAGGTTGTGGCCGCCAACGATGAATCCCGGTAGGATTTCCAATTCTCTCAGAATTGATTCGCTGTATAGGTTGAACAAGTCCGGTGAGAAGACACATCCTTGCCTTACACCCCTTTCTATTTTTGTATATCTGCTGAACTCATTCTCTATTCACATACAGGCTGTAAAGGGAACAAGAAATGGCTTGTAAATTTTAGCCCTTCCAAAACGAAGCTGCTCTTTTAACCATCATAAAGAACCATTTTTGTCTTCAATCAGCATGGCTGATGCTAACCTCCAGGAGGACGACTCATTGCGCCTGCACGGCCTCCGATTTTCTACCTAGTTACTGCTGTCAGTGATGAACAAAAACTTGGAGAATTGAGTCAATAGGACTAGAACAATTTACCGAATTCGGACGAAATAAAGGATTCAGTTCGAAATTCCAATCACCTGAAGAAGGCCGGGGAATACAACGGCCGAAATGTGGTGAATAGGGAAATAAAGATGAGGACAACATTCCGAACAATGTAAATAATTACAATACCTCCTCTGAGAAATATAGACTAAATCTTAGGAAAACAGGTTTGACAAGTCCAGTAGCTGTTATCGCTCTTTCCAGTACTGATTAGGGTTTCATTTCTAACCAAGTATTCGATGTGGTGCGGAATGTTAATTATGCCTTTATTTTTTCTTCAAATTACATGTGCTATCCATTTTAGTTCCTGTTGCTCTTAGTATTCCTCAAGTGGTGTAGTTTCTATTATTTGCTGCGGTTCTTTCTGATTCTGTAGCGCCAGTCCACAATGTTTAAAGAAAGTTGATCTTTGCCAAGCCACTCACTCAAAGCCTTTTTTTTTTACCATTGATCTTAGGAAACAGTTGTATACATTTGAGAGTTTTGATATTTCTGAACGGATTTGGCGCCATGCATGGCATCCATATGATAGTTTCGATCTGATGAGGCAATTTAAGAACATGACTCAAGTTTTCAGATTGATGTTTCGGCTTCGTAGCAATTTGAAACGGTGGACGAAATTACATCTGACACAGTTTATTCTATGTTCAATTTGTCCCCTCCCCTATAAGTTGTTATAACCGATCCATACGCCGATGTATTTGAAGTGTTTAATTATATTTGGGTAATTAACAAGCACCGCAACACTAGAAGCAATTTTCAATCCTTTATTATAATCACTAAATTAAAAAGACGTTGATTCCAATCTGTGAATTACAGCAAAATACATGCCCCCCAATTTATAGGCAGAAACACACAAAAGCATGCTTGCATTGTTTTCCTAGCCACTAAAGTAGGCCGGTCCTCGGTTTCATCTATCTCAGTCCCGGTTTGTTTTTGTGAATTTTTACCTCTTAAAAGTCACGCAACACGCTTGTCTTCATATTGCAACACGGAGGTTACTTTTGTATCAAGGGGAGACAATTCTTGCTAATTCAGTTAAGGCTCAGAAAACCCTCTTGCTCCGTAATGAAAAGTTGCATACTGAGATCTTTTTTTCCATAACAGTTGCTACATTAGCATGCACATTTGATACACTAAAGTGTATTATGGGTTAGGAGTACATATATATATCTGCGTGTTTGCAGATATGCGAGCTGATCAATAATTCCGTATCTGGAAAGGTAGAATTGTTGAATTTTCATCTAGAACTTCCACCTTATAATATTCGATCCGTAAGTGAATAAGATTTAAAACTGAATTGATATCTTTGACAAACAAGGGAATTATTCAAATTTGAATGACAGAACATTCTAAATTATTCAAAATCTCTAGAAGCTAAGAAAAAGAAAAAGAAAAAGAAACTATGGAAGACGCTACCTAATGTAAACTTTTGACATGTTGTTAAACAAAAGGAAATTAATGTTTTTTGATCTTGCTGTTTTTTATTTTTTTTTAAAGTCATGTGTTAACCGTTTTCGTTAATATTTCTTTTTTAAATTATAGTTATGCATAAATATTTTGGTTTCAGATAAGGGTATTTCTTTTAAAGGAAAGAGATATCTGAAAAAATATATTAAGAACTACAAAGCACAGAAAATTGTGAAGAGCCATGATCGCTAACGTCTTGAAGGGACGCGGTACATAGAAGAAAAGGTTTATATTTGGGATAGAGTTTATGAATGCACTTTCGAGAACCTTTCGTCTGAGTAATAATAATACCAGCAACATTAATTAATTTCCTTTTAACAATATATTGTAACGGAGAAGAGCTATGGTAAAAAAGATTTATTCTCTCATTTGTATTTTCCCCGTTATGGGCATTATTATATCCACGATATAATAACACCCTGCTTCACGGACGGAATGGTATGGCTGAAAGGAAAAAGAATGATAAATATACTTGTTTCTCAGAGATACTTTTATATATTAAGACATACACAAAACTATGTATACATATATATACACGTGTGTCCCACCTGGAGAATAATATGTCACATATATCTACACCGCAAAGTAGAATGTAAGGAAAAACAAAAAGGAAGGGTCTTACATATCATATGGAGATACTCCTGTGTCTGGAGAAGCCATGTTTAGGACTCCAGATTCAAACGGCCGGATTCATCTATGAATCAGACGAGGGCATATTCCCCGAACGGAAAACACGAGTCTTGAGTTTTTCCCAAATTGAGAATTGCCAGCTTGAATTTCATTCTAAACATGGAAAATAGATTTTCCCAAAGGAAAACGGCACCATGGACTTGTAAGCTGCTGGGGAGGTAGAGTTTTTAGGTGGATGGGGCAGGCTAAAGAAAGCAACCTTTCAGTTTAGCTTCTGTAAAAAAGGAGATAAGAGCCTTCTGTATTCTTACAATATTAAACATTTATGTCACTTAGTGCCCTCCATAGTTTTACTTTCGTAAACTTCGAAAGACTTTCGAATATTTTTTTACAGTGTCTCATTTAAATTTGAACGCATGACGTTGTTTTTTTTCTCAACGTTATCTTTTGGTGTGCATAAATATTTAATATTCCTTCTTTTATGTTTCATTTTTGAAAGGTATGATAAGCACATCAATGCAACCAATTTTCGCTCTTGTCGTTGACAAACGACACACAGAAGTCTATGGGAATGTTTATGCAATTTCTGATATGGCAGTCTGTTTATCCATGAGTCTTGGTAAGTGATTTCTTTACTTTAATAATATTCATTAAAGAGAGACAATCAACTGTATGTTATATTAACTCTGTTGACTCTCCTGTGATGTACAGAGCCGCGCGAGGTATTGTTGCAGTTGTTTCCGTATCAGATAGGTTTTTCATCGGTGGAGTTGCTAGAGCCACGCTCAACCAGGTTTGAATTCTCTCAGAATGGTTCTCAACCAAGTTACGGAGAGGGGGGCCAGTTCTACCCTGAAAAGAGATAGATTCCTATGTTTCTACGGGTATTTGTGCGAAAATGAATGCAAAGGCTCTGGTTGAATATAACGCGCCAATCCTTTTTTCCGTGTTTTCTTTTGTTTCTTTTAGCAAGAAGATAAGACTATTAACTGAAAGTAGCCAATGTATAGTTGTCAGCAAAAGAGACAGACCAAATTGTGAATTACATAATGGGGACGTCGATTTCAAACAAATACAGAAAATTATCTAGATAGTAATGCTATAAAAAAATAATAAAACTTTATCTGGATTCTATAACCTATTTATAAACAGATATATTTGTCAAAAGGAGGAAAATGGACAAGGAAAAAAGCCAAAAACGTGGAAAGAGAATAAATGCTAGAAAAAGCTAATCAGTTGATTTTTATCAAATCTAAGCAACCTTCTTCATATAAAAAAAAACGAATAGTCGTTGGGTATAATGCAATTAACTTGTTATCTATCTATCTATCTATCTATCTATCTATCTATCTATCTATCTATTAGGTTGGTGCAAAAATAATAACGTAATAATGTCGTTTTTTGACATTAAAAAATACGTCAAAAAACGACATTATTACGTCCTTATTTTTGCACCAACCTAATATATATATATATATATATATATATGAAGAAAAATATACGGAAAAAACAAACAAAAATCCTAATATGCAATTATACTGTTTTAATGTTAATATAATGTCAACGTCGGACGTTTCGGTCTAGTAGACCATCTTCAGGACATATTCATAAAACATAATTAACATTAGACTATATTTAATTCAACATGAAAAGACGATGGACATAAGAGTAAGACTAATCAAAATAGATATATATATATATATAAGAAATGGACAAAGTCCGACAATTTTATTTATTAAAGACATTTTTATGTTTAACGTTCTTTTTATAGATACAAGTATTTAAGTAAATGCTCTGTTTATAATAAACAGTATTAAATAACATTTACCGGCCTGAATGTCCGAGAAATTTTCATAGACGAATATTTCAAATTTCTATGAAAATTTCTCGGACATTCAGGCCGGTAAATGTTATTTAATACTGTTTATTATAAACAGAGCATTTACTTAAATACTTGTATCTATAAAAAGAACGTTAAACATAAAAATGTCTTTAATAAATATATATAAGACTAATCAAAACAGATATATATATATATATATATATATATATATATATATATATATATATATATATATGGTGATTTTCTAAGCATAGCTTAGATGTGACACAAAGCTGAAAGTATGGAGCACCCAGTAAGTTTTAACTCACGTTTCAGTCTTAATTGATCTAATGAGACAGGCTTGCTAACCACTACACCGCGTAGAAGTGTCCAACTATATTATTAAAATGCGCATATTAAATATGCCTATTTTCTCCGTTTTTAATAGTGGTGCTCGGCCATTTTAATTTTTATCGGTCGAGCTCTGACGAGTGTGGATGGAAACAGTCAGCATTTTCTAATATTTCTTTTATCTTTCTCTCTTTCTTAATATATATTATTTGTGGTGATATTATTTCTTCTCCCTGACTATTTACCTCTCAATTTAATAAATCCAAGTTGCAATGGATAAATTGTCGTTTAAATTACGCAAACATTAAAGTAATACTAACATCTCATTTTAACAGATATATTTCCCAAAATTACACAAAATTATCTCGAAATATTAAAAAGTAAATTTATTTAATAAAATCGACATTGGCTTCAACCACGGCCTCCAGACAATTTCGGACTCTCCTCCATCACTTCTAGACGGTCTCCTTGGTTAATTTGGTGAATGCTGCCATAATCCTTGCCTTCAGTTCCTCTTTGCTGTTACAAGGAGTTTTGTTTGTCTCTCGCTCAACTGCGTCCCACACATAATAACTAAGGGGTTAGGAGTCTGGGGAATAAGGTGGTCAGATGTAAGGGATGATGTGTTCACAGAAATTGTCTGACAGCCATGACTGGGTTCTCCTGTTTGTGTGAACCATGGTGCAGAGTCCTGTTGTCAGACATAGGGTCTTTCAGCAGCCACTATCTTGACCCAGGGAAGCACTAATTCTACAAGGCACTTGATGTAGGCCTCAATGTTGAGTTTGAGGCTCTCACCAACAAATATGGGAGTTCTTTTTTTACCGGAGCGATCAGGGTGAGTTTTCCGAGCTGCTGTTACATTGTCATCACGATTAGAATCATCCAAATCTTTCCGAATCCTCTGCACTGTCCTCAGATTGATACCCAAACATTCTGAAATGTTTGTATTGGAGCTTCTGGCGCGAAAGCCAAGCAGTGCAGTATGCCGTTTCCGAATTTCTGGCAGAGTGAATTGTGTCATGGTGCTCTTTTTCTCACAGAGAACTGACCTTACTATACAGTATAGTCGACACAATCAAAAACAAACAACGCGCATGCGCGAAATTAAAAATATAAAATGGCGACAATTTACCCATTTCTTCTTGTATGTCTGACATTAGTACATTACTTAAATTTCCTACCCCCAAGAAGAGCTTTATCTGGATAGCGTAGTGATAAAAAAATGGAAAATGATACAGACATTGAATGTTATATAGGAATTGTGAAATATGCTTTCCAGAAACTAAGCAACGTATTAAGAGATAGGAAAATTTAGTTAGAAACAAGATGTACTGAACTGTGATATCTCCTATATGGTAGTAAATACTGTACAATCTCTTCACAGATGAAGAAGAGACTCTTGGGGCGACAGTGACGTGGTTCTACTCACGAATTCTGATAATACCATGGATAGAGCAAGAGGTAGTTTTAAAGAAAATAGGCACGACAAAGAAACGTATACTTACAATCAGAACGAGACACCTAACAAGGAAAGAAGGCCTAGAGAATCTAACTCTCACAGGACATATAGAAGGCAAGTGAAGCGGGAGAAAACAGCAAATAGTCTAAACGAATTTGTGCAAATGAAAGAGAAAGAAGGGTGTTAAGGAGTCAAAAGTTACTAGAAAAGATAGGAAGTTGTGGAGAACCATGATCGCCTACGTCCTGAAGAAACATGGCATATAAAAGAAGCCGTTCCCACTACAAATTGTTGCACATACAGAAAAAGCTTTTCTCACTCGAGCATATAAGCAAAATGGACGTCTTGACGAAAATGGCAACGAAAAGAACACGTGCACTCAGAATCAGGAAGAGGCAGCTGAAATTCGTTGAAGACATAATGAGGAAGGAGGGCTTAGAAAACTTAACCCTCACAGGACATATTGAGTGCAAGAGAAATAGGGGAAAGTTAGTGAGCTATCTACCTGACTAGCTTGTGTGAGTGGATGGCGAAACAAGAGGTAAGGACCTTATCAATAGGAGAAAACAGTTAACGGTCACAAGGGATAGGAAATTGTGGAGAGCCATGATCACCTATGTTCTGAAGAAGTTATTGTTATATATATATATAGAAAAGAAATTCTATTTTTTAAAATTATAAGTGAAACTAAATATTCACTTATCTTGTCTTTATGCTAAATTTCATAGAGATTATATTCACTCTTCCAAAGACTTGATCATGTAATTGAATCGAAACAATCTCTGCCATTGTTATAAACTTAACTCATAAGAAAAAAGAAATACATTTTATTGAATATGTAAATATTTTCAAGTTATATTGATTGTTGTGTTTGTTTTATACTTTTAGGTCCACTGATTGGAGGCCCTGTTGTTTATTCCTTCGGATTTGAAGCGTAAGGAATTCTTTTACGTTTTACTTCCAACTAATCACACACACATTTATTCTCTTACTTTGCGATAAAGCGATAAAAAATCAGATTGTTTGACTGAATACCTAAATATATGTTCTACGAGCAGTAAAAATTTAATAAATGTAACTGTATTAGAAATACCTAAAAACATTTTTGTAATGTGTTGCAAACTTTTGCGTGGCACTGTATAACTTGACATCTCAACAACAGTCACGTTCTCACAGACGTGATGTGGCTTCCCTCTGTCTTTTCTAGAAACATTTTAATGGCAACTGCTCTGACAAGCTTTTTTCCCTGGTACCCTACATGAATTTAATCGGGCTACTAGATTGGCATCTAGGTCTCACCCTTGTACTGATGAAATAGTTAAATATAACCGCTACTTCTACTCCAACTGTTTCTTTTCTCGCACTTCCCTACAGTGAAACTCCCTTCCTCTTACATGCTTCCCTGATAACTACAATCTTTAAATATTTAAATGCAACGTCAATCGTCATCTTCTGTAGCCTCGATACCCTTTTTTCTTTTATCCTTTTCCCAATTCTCTCTATATACAGTCTTTTATTTCACTTTCATTCTCTGTAACCCCCTGCATACTAGTAGCACTCCCACCTTGGTGAAATGCTTGAAAAATATAACTTAATATGAAAAATTGGTCTTGAACTCTATATTTAAAAAAACAAAAAAAAACAAAAAAAACTACAAAAACTGATAAGTATATCTGCAATTCAGGTACCAATGTAACATTATGTGAATATTATTAATATTATTAACCTAGGATAAAGCATATTTGCATAATTAAAACATGGTCATATGTTGGGTATCGTGAAAATTGTTATCAGATGTCCTTTCTATGTCTGCCATTTAGGATCGAACTTATAACATATCTCTTTCTGTCTGCAGGTTGGTCTATGGCGCTGCAATTCTTGACTTGGTGTTTTGTCCATTTACCTTATTACTTCGGCACATTCCAGAATCAACAAAGGTAAGTAATCATCCCCAAATTCCGGTTTCTTTGATATTCATGTCGCGGGGTAAGGATGGGAATGGTGGAGAATCTGCCCCACAAAATAGCTTCTCATAATTTCCTGGAAGATAAAAAGATTGACTCCATGAAAGAGAAGAATATGAAAATAATAATCAGAAAGATTTACATATTTAAAACCTCACGTTCGATCAATTCCTAAGTCTGCTACAAGGAATGTTGGTTCACTTTGTCGTTCCTGATAATTTTTATCACCAGAATCTATCTTACACCTTTGTAAGTCTGCCATTCGTTCGTTCATTGAATATTGATGCCGCAACCGGTTTGGTGTTTCTGCCATGTATCTACTGATTCTCGATAAAACCCAAAGAATCTGCAATGTTATCGGCACTAACCTGGCATCCCGGCTTCAATCATTTTCCCACTGCCATAACATAGCTTCCCTGTGCCTTTCCTATAAATGTTTTTTTTTTTTTTATGGTAAATGTTCCGATGAGATTTCTTCTTTTGTATCTTGACTTCACAAATTTACATGCGGTACTAGATTGGCAAGTAGGTCGCATCATTTTACTGTTGAAATTATTAAATGTTATAAAAATTTCTATTTTAATATTTTTTCCTCTTACATTTCTCATTTATGGAACTCTCTTCCGACTTCATGCTTTCTTAAAAATGCAAATAAAAAAATAAAATTTAAATGCAACATTATCATCATTGCTTTGTCTTTTTGAATTTTTTAAATCCTGTTCTTTTATTGTATTTTCTCCTAAATAAATTTTTCTCAGTTTCTTTCATTCTAAGTAACCCTTTGTGTCTTAGTGGCTTTATCACCTTGTTTTGGGTGAAATGATTAAAAAAAAAGAAGGAAAATCTGTTTAATAATAGTAAAAACTTAACAAAGTATCAATTTCGTATATGCCATCATTTTTGACAGCATGTGTAAACCAATATTAATATAAGATTCAACTGGACTGGATTTGGGGGATCATTTATCTATTATTATTAAGTAATAAATCCTTCCAGAATTTGTACATTGATATAATAATTAGAAAATATTTGCAAAATTCACATATAAAAACTAAGCGCGTCCCCAAAGATGCAAAATCACTATTTGCTGATAAAATGAGACACCATATAGCCTTTCATATGCTTGATTCCAGAGATTAATCCCGGCCTCTGTAAGAGTCTGTTAGACAAGAGCAAATCCTCTCTTCAATCAGTTTGAGGTATTGTCATCTACTGCAGACAAAGCAGGTGGTTTTACTCTAAAATTCTCCTTTAATTCCACTCGACTCATAAGGAGTATTTTTACCTGAATTCAGCCCTAGAATAGAGTCTTTACCGAGTGATATACACATAACTCTGTCCATAGTTTCTGCTATTATTTCTAAACTAGATCTCCAGAATGCTTATGGATTTGACAGTATCCGTGCAATTGTTCAAAAGAAAAGTGCTCCTGAACTGGCTCCTGTTCTCTCAAAACTTTACATTAAATGCCTCATTGCTTCTTGCTTTCCAGCTTGTTGTAAGTCCTCTTTTGTAGTTCTTGTTATTAAGAAATTTCTGACACCCTTGAATTATTAGTTTTTTGGCAAAGTAATAGAGACTCTAATCAATGCCAATTTTTTAAGCATCTTACTTGACGTGGCCTCCTTTTGAATAAACAATATAACTTCCATTCCTCCAGGTCTATTGCCAATGTGTTAAAAGATATCACTGAAGTTGTCTATTAAGCCTGTGATAAGAACGGTGACGCTCAGGCTGTAAATATCTCAAAGACATTTGGCGTTTGCATGCTGTAATTCCTCACGATCTCAAGGACTACAGTATCTTTGGACGAATATTTGGCTTAATCCAATCATTCCTAACATATCACGTAATAAAGGTCGTGTTGAACAGCTATGCTTCTAGTTCTTTTTGAATTAATGTGGGGGTTCTCCTTGGATTCTGTACTTGGAACTACATTGTTTCTTATATTAACAATTTTCCCAATGCCATCAGTTCCCAACTAGGTAATAATGCCGATGGCACGTCTATTTACTCTTGTATTAGTAGCAAGTCCAGCATGTTTGACAAAATGAAACTGGTAACTGTTCTTGAAAGGGAGCTGCAATCAATGGTTAACTGGAGCAAGAAATGGCTTGTAAATTATAATGCCTCTAAAACAAAATTGTTTTTATTTAATCATTATAGAGGAACATTTCGGCTTGCCGTTAGCGTAGCTGATGCTAGCCTTCAGCAGGATAACTCTTTGCACCTTCTTGGGGTCACGTTTTCTACTGACATGAAGCTGTGGGATTATATTGAATCAATTGCTGTGTCTGGTGTAAGGATACTGTGTCATGCCAGTCAATTTTTCTCATTGTAATGCATCTTACGCATATATAAATCTGTTATTTGTCTGTGAATTGAATATTGCTGTCATATCTGATCTGGTGCACCTATTAACTATCTCAAGATTCTTGACAAAATTCAAAGAAAGGTTTGTAATATAATAGCTCCTGGCCTAGCAGCTCGACTTTAGTCACTTTCTTAACCTTATGACGTGGGTTTTCTCTGTCTTTTCAGCAAATATTTTCATAGCAATTGTTCTGATGAGCTTTCCTTCTTGGCGTTTTCATTGCCTGAATTTAAGCGTGCTACTAGTTTGGCGATTAGGTCACATAGTTTTACTATTTCAACTAGCTAGATGCAAATGTATGTTATATTATAATAAATAGATGGAAGGAGTTAGGTGCAACTCTTACTTTCAAACATGAATAGAATTCCCTATATTTAATTCACCATATTCGTGTATAAGTCGAATACGGAAGACTGAAATATCGGAAATATTTTGGCGTTTATTTATCCATGAAAAAATATTTTCGTAAGAATCCATCTTGCACATTTATGAATCTAACATTTGTTCGTGCATTGAATATTGCTGCCATATCTAGTCTGGTATTCCTGCTATGTATTTCAAGATTTTTGACAAAATTCAAAGAAGGGTTTGTAATATAATAGAGCCTGACCTAGCAGCTCGACTTTAGTCACTTTCTTACCGTTGTAACGTGGATTTTCTCTGTCTTTTCATCTCTGTCTTTTCAGCTAATATTTTCATGGAAGTTGTTCTGATGAGCTTTTATCCTTAGTGCTTTGACTGCATGAATTTAAGCATGCTACTAGATTGGCGACTAGGTCTCGCTGTTTTACTATTGAACTAGCTAAATTCAACCGCTACTTCTATTCCAATAGTTTCGTTTCTCTCACTTCCTACCTGTGGAACTCCCTTCTGATTTCTTGCTTTCCTGCCGTCTATGATCTTCAAAAACTTAAAAATTGACATCCTCTGTCTTCTAGAATCATATTCTTTTATTGTCCTTTCTTCTCACTTCTAATCTAGTCAGTAATAATAATGAATTAAGTAGAAATAAATAAATTAGTAGAAAACAGTTCTGAAATGTCTTTTTTTTTTCTATTTCCAGAAAGGTGAAGAGAAGCCATTGTTAAATGACAGTCAAACAAGCAAAGCATAGGAGATGGAAAAAAACAATATGGAAGAATGCCAAAATCGGTTGAGAGGAAAGAAGCTAAATTTTATGCAGCAAGAAAGAAAATCATTTGAATTTGGTCTGATCACTTCACTAACCTTATAATATAGATCATTGTTTTGGAAGAATCTGTAGAGCCATTATCTACCCAACATATCTATCTATCTATCTATCTATCTATCTATCTATCTATCTATCTATCTGTCTCTTCATTATCAATCATGGTCACTTCATTATCTATCTATCTATCTATCTATCTATCTATCTATCTATCATGGTCTCTTCCTTATCTATTTGTCTTTCATGGTCTCTTCATTATCTGTCTATCTATTTATCTATCATGGTCCTTTCCTAATCTATCTATCTATCTCTGTATGTTAATATCTATCCATATACATATTTATCTATTGCTCTATGTTAATATCTATCTACTTCAGTCTCTTCATAACTATCTATCTATCTATCCATCCCAATCTGTCCATCTATTTTCTCAGTCTGTTGATATCTATCTATCTATCTATCTATCTATCTATCTATCTATCTATCTATCTATCTATCTATCTATCTATCATGGTTTCTTTATTATCTATCTACCTATCTGGAAATATGGATACAAATTGAGATATAGAAAAATAAATTAACCAAATGTTGTAATCTTCTGAAGCCAAGTTAAATAAATTAATAGATAGATAATAAGGCATTATCTTCCGTGGTACTTAGAACAAAACCACTTCTTTCAGAATCAACTTTGAATGACAATTTCAGAAGAAAATCTTGTTTAAAATCTTGTTTGAAAATCTTGTTGAAAATCTTGTAAACATGATTTACTTTTCTCTACCATTTGAAATGACAGTAAAATAATTTCTTGGCCCTGAGAATTTGTCCCACATAACTTTTGATTACAAGGTGAAACATACAAAATTTATAACTAAGAAATAACTATTTTACATTTTAGTTGTCAGTTAAAACATTGTTATTATTATTATTTATAGTTCTATTTCATCAATATTTGTTTTGTCAACATTACTTGCATAAGCAAAAAACAGAACATATTCTAGTTTCAACTTGTAAGTTTCCAATGAAAACTAAAAAATATATTCTCAAGGGAAAAATTATTCACTGAAATTGTTTTTATAAGGTACAAATATTTTTATTCTCTAGATATCAATAATAAAAGAGAAATTATAGTCTTACACTTAATGGTTACAAATAGTAACTGTTACTCTAAAAGATAAATCCATAAAACAGAAAAGTGACAGAAAAGCTTGATCTACACAGAGAAGATCTGTAAATCATTCATAAGCTGAGCTAAGAACAAATAGTTTGCTTTCAGATAGAGAATGAGTTAAGTGAACTCAGGCAGAGGATAATAAAATGCTTTCTTACAGGGTTTGTTTAAACTACACAGGATTATAGTCTTACACTTAATGGTTACAAATAGTAACTGTTACTCTAAAAGATAAATCCATAAAACAGAAAAGTGACTGATATTCTTTTTTTGAGAAATATTTTCTTTTCATTAAAACCTTCCACTGGATTCAGTAAGTTTACTGAATCTAAGGGTTGGACATAAAATAATTTTATCATGTATAGTAAAAATACAAACAAATTCTTCCCAGTTATACATATAACTTCTCATAAACAGGATTGTTGACTGTAGCAAATAAAAATTAAACTTTATTTTGTTTTAGATAGCTTTGTAAGTTATCTTTATTAAGATCATGGGTCAAGTAACTGTGAGTGTTTGGGTACAATGTGTCTTGTATTTTAAATTTTCCTTTGCCAATGTGACTTGGAAGTGAAAGAATTATATAGTTTTAAAAAATATCAATTATATATCATGAAATCTATAAAAAATCCCTAAAGATATATTATTCTATGAAGATGTTTAAATAGGAAAATTCATGAAAAATTATGATTCATTTGGGGTAAAAAAAAAAATTTATTTTCTAACACATATGATTACTGATTGTAACTGTAGTATCATATACAAATTAGATAGACAAGTATAAATAGAGAACAACTGGTGAACATATGGTGGTTATGTCTAGCGAACCCAGTTGCTATTCAGGACACGGAGAACTGTATTATGACTACTACCATGCAGAGAGATAAGCAAAGCATAACAGTAACAACATTAAAAGATTTTTTTTAAGTACATTTTAAATGAAATGGAATCTAAAGGAGTTGTGCCTTCTTGGGCTAGCATTCTTTGCTGCTATGAAGTGAAAAGATTATATTGAATCCATTGCTAGGTAAACTGCTAAGAAAATTGGTTCACTGTGTTGTGCAAGATGTTTCTCTCCAGAATCTATCTCATATATCTATAAGTCTATCATTCATCCATGCTTAGAATGTTGCTGCCACATATGGTCTAGTACTCCTGCTATATATTTAGAGATTGTTGATAAAATCCAAAGAAGAATCAGCAATATTATTGGTCCTGGCTTCAGTCACTTGCCCACCACCATAAAGTTGCTTCCCTCTGCCTTTTTTTTTTATAAATACTTTCATGGTAATTGTGAGGATGAGCTCTATGGTATGGTACCTAGACTTTATGAATGTAAGTGCAGTACTAGATTGGCAACTAGGTCTCATTCATTTGCAGTTGAATTGGCTGAGATGTGACTGTAAGTTCTGTGCTAACAGTTTCTTTTCTTGCTTTCAGATGAATACTTTCCAGCCAACTTTCAAAAGCTTAAATGCAATGTCAATAATTATCTACTGTCTTCCTTATTAATTTTCCATTATTCTCAATAATGTTTCTGTTTTTGAATTCTCTCACACCCAGTAACCCTTTAGCAGTAGAAATCAGAGCTCTGTGCCACATGACAATTTTTCTGTGTCCCAGGTAACATCAATAGCCAAGTTGCCAAGAAGATCACCCTACTCAGAACATTCCATATACTAAGAAAAATGCTATCAATTGAATGACAATTCTTCTACAGGGCCTAAGGACCATAGTTTGGACCTGGCTTTAAAGGATAAAAAGCAGGAAACATAACATACACTAATAATAATAATAATAATAATAATAATAATAATAATAATAATAATAATGAAGTGAATTCGTCTAAAGAATCTAAAAAAATACCTATATTTCAAATGAGAGAGAAAAGATTATATATTTTGATGATATTTATTCCAGTGACAGAATGAATTTCAAAAAATTCCTAAAAAAAATCCAATGTTTCTGTTGATTGTTTGAGCAATCCTAAGGGGATTTTTAAGAAGACATTGTCTGAAATTCAAAAATGAGTCTTTATCATTTTTAGATAAACAATTTAGAACTAACTATGAAAGAGGAAGAAAAATTGCCTTATGGAATGAAAGCAACAGAAATTCAAGGAATAAAATTTTGTTTACCTTGAAAGTTAATCAACTTTTGATCAATCAGCTTTAGATTATCTTTAGACTCTTGTTTTTGAAAGTCTTACAGAAAGTATTCTAAAATATAGCCATTTTGTTTCTGCTTCCATGGCAAATATTCAGACATGCACCATATTTTAGAGTAACAATTCAGACCTTGACATCTCAGAGTTCTCTTGCTACATACACAGGGTTGAATCATCCTCATCCCCTCTGTATTCAATTCATAAGAAAGAAGAACCTTTGTAGAACAGACTTCTGAGTGGATGCTTTCTCAAACACTAGAATCTTAACCCTCTTCTAGTCTAGGGTCAGTTGTTATCTATTCTACTCTACTTATGTTCATATCACCCACCTCATTCAGTAACATTCTACCTTGAGTAGCTCTTGAGCCTTTTACTGGATGATCATTAGTAAAAAAGAAAGAAAAATAACCTATTTTCCTAAGATGAGTTATTGTAACTATTTACATTGTTTGGTCTATTGTCCTCATCTTTACTGTCATATTCACAATGTTTTGGCTGTTGTATGCTCCAGTCTTATTCAGGTGATATACATGGAAGTAGATTGTTCTAATTCCACATGCCATGCCTTTGGATATCTCAGTTTCAGTTAATTCCTCTTAGTAAATCAACTCTCCAAGTTTTTGTTCCTTCTGCTGTGGCCAGGTATTGAACTCACAAGTCTGGGTCAAGACACTTTTTGGATCATTCTGTGGCCCAGTGGATAAAAGGCATTAGTGGAATTTCCTTAATCTAGGATTCATAAAAGATTACAAAAGTGAATTTAAGACATTTTAATGTGTGGTGATAATTTGGCAACAGTCAATACCTTAATAAATGTTCTGATTTCTGAGATAAGTCATTATCATTGATCCACAAGCTGTCTTGAATAATACCATCATCTTTATTGATTTTACTACATTTGGGATGATGGGTTCTTCAACATTTTTTCTATTGACTGACATTCTAAAACAAGTCATTGTCATTATTTTATGAGTTCTTTAGGGTGTTGTGATTCTGCAATATTATCGGTCCTGACCTGGTATTTTCGCTTCAGTCACTTTTCCAATGGTGTAACATAGCTTCCTGTTCCTTTTCTATAAATATTTTAATAATTGCTCTGATGAGCTTTCCTCTTTGGTACCTCAAATTTTACAAATTTAAGTGCAATACTAGATTGGCAGTTAGGTCTCCTCATTTTACAGTTGAAATTGCTAACAGTTTCTTCACTTGCTTGTAGAACTCTTTTTCAGGCTTCTTGCTTTCCAGACAACTTTGATCTCCAAAAATTTAAATTCAATGTCAGCTGTTAACTTTTGTCTTTTTGAAAGCCATTCTTTTATTGCCCTCTCTCCTTAATAATGATTTTTTTTTCTCAGATTCTTTCACTCGCCATGCTTTTTGAAATGATTAAAAAACAAAAATGTGCATGTAGTTTAGATGTGGAAAGCTGAATCAGTTCAAATTCTATCTGAGGCCATTACAGTTTTCACATAATTACACCTGAAAAGATATGACTCCATATCTAGGGCTTAATAGCAGTTCAGACTAGGCTCTAGAGCTTTGATTGGCTACCAGTCTAGGAAAAAGATAACTGAATATATTGTATATAAAACGTGTATGTGGGGCTAACAACTCTACCCTGTAAAAAGCTATTGCTATAGAAACTGTAGTAGCAACACCTAGTGTAGTGAGAATGCGGCCTTATACTTTACAGTGAATCTACAACATATATATATATATATATATATATATATATATATATATATATATATAGATATGAGTTGTTTAGACTAATATCCTAGTTGTTATGGTCCAATATCCTCACACCACAGTCCATGGTCCAAGGTTAGAACCAAGGAAGAACAACACGAACACAAGAGTAGAATAACAAAGATATATTACAACAGAAATATAGTACAAGAAGTTGAAGGTGTTCGTAATGACTGTCCTTCTGGTTTAGAGTGAACTAATATTGTCTCGACTCGTTACACCATTCAATCATTATACCTCTTGAGAGGCGAAGTATTTATAGTGTCAGGAAGAGTCCATTATCGTTATAGGTAAGTTCCCATAACACTAGTCTTTTTTGATTTTACTACATTTAAGCCAATGTATTCTTCAGACTTTCCCACTGTCTAAAATTCTAAGTCATCATCATTATTCTACAAGTTCTTTAAACTAACATCCTGATTGTTGTTGATTTTATCACTAAATTTCAGCCAGTGTGTTTTTGCCTTCCTGATAATCTGAAACTCTTGGCTAGACTGTTATCCTGATTTCACAAATTGTTTAGAGTAATATTTTTACCTAGTTTGGTGGATACATTCTTCAGCCTTCTTAACGCTGATACCAAGAAGAGACATTGTTTTATTCAGACCAATATCATCATCCTTGTTGAATTTCCCCTTACGTTTTGGCAGATGTAGAAAGCATAGAAAAACCAAAGAATGTAACAACTGAAACTTGCTGATAAAAGCATTAAGATTAATGATATACTTGTCAAAACAATCCAAGGAACGATTTAGGATTTTAGAAGAAGAGAGTCAAAGTCCCAAAGAATAAATGATTTTTTCTGCCTTTCTTTCTCGGTCAGCTTTATCCATTCTCCTCTGTTGGACACAACCAAAAAGAGAGTGAATCTCTCGTTAGACATTTCATTAAATCTCGAACATTAATATTAGGTTCAGTGGAACCTCAGTTGACAAATCTAATTTGTTTCTGAATGCCTTTCATAACTCAAAATGTTTGTAAACCAAAACTGTTTTCCCCACTGAAATCAATGTAAAATGGATTCATTTGTTCCTGGAACCAAGATGATTGCTTATTTAAACTTTTAAAACAGTACTTTGTGCACAATTCATAAACAAAAGCAAAGAAAATTATTAAGTCTGACACAAAAAAAGATAAGCAGATAGAATATAGACGAAAACTTAATTTAATTTTACTGTACCTGTATGGAGCGGTGGGGGATTGAGGAAGGAAAAGGAGAGAGATGATATTGTTTGGAAGAGGAGTCCACTTCCATAAAAACATCAGTTTTTCTGGGGGTTTCTTATCTTTTTCTCTTTTCTGTCTCTTAACATAACTTGCCTCTACTTGACCCCAGTCTCACTAAAAATTTGTTTCCGTCTATGTTTTAAAATGTTTCTAAAGTGAGGCATGGCATTGTCGTCGAAAATGTTTATGTTATCGCTTGCTACTGGTTTATCAGGGTGATATCATTCCACAAATCTTTGCACCTGACTCCATTTTACACAAATTCTGTGGATCAAAGTATTACGAACATCCTCACTTGCTACCTCTTCCTCTGAAGACATTTCCTCCAAAACCAATTATGTTGCTGTCAACTTACGTGTTTGTTGCCCAAGATGTTTTTTGTTCAGAAACATTTCTTGCGAACTGATTTGTTCATGACGAGAGACATTTGTATGCTGAGGTTCCACTACATTTAATAGTCCAATTTTGGCATTCTTTCAAAACTTTTAAAAAATTGAAAGGGTTGAATGTTTTTATAATGATGAATTGTATAAAAAAATTACAGAAAACAAAAAAAAAAAAAAAAGATGATGAATGAACTTCAAGCAGGAAAAAGTAAAACTGGTGTTGACATTTTCTAATAAAAAAAAAGAACAAGATGAATGTATTTTTTCAAAGTGACAAAAATAAGGCATTTTTCTTTAAAAGTGCAATTAATGGCCTTCATTTTAAAAATATTGATTTTAACTTGACATATTTTGAATAAAGCAAATTCTATAATAAAAAAAAAAAAAAACTGTGTTCTTTTAATTTTTTTTTTGTATTTATTTGTAAAAAGATAGTTTTGTGCTATCTTTAGTTGATATACAGAGTGCAGCAGAAATACCTCCCACATAATGGTAAGATATTAGTGTCAGTGGTGTCTTCATCTAGCTAATGTCTTACCATTATGTGGGAGGTATTTCTGGGAGGTATTAACTGCCACACCCTGTATTTCTATAGTGAATAGAATGTTTGTTTTGAACTTAAACTCAAAAATAATGTTGCTGTACAATAGTTTGAAAAGAAAAAGCCATTTTTTTATCATCCAGCTTATCTATTTATCCAAAATTGAAATCTGAATGTTTAACTGCAGATAATATATAACTGCTAAACAAATTTGGGGATTTATTAAACCATGGATTTTATGCAAAGAATTCTTTAGTATTTTTTTTTATGTGTAAGTTTGAGAACTTCAAAACCATATTTTCTTGCATATAATACAAGAAATTTTGAAGGAAATTTAAAGCAAAAAAGGTGGGTTTATATTATACATAAATACATGTTTTGAGAATTTGTTACTCAGCTTAAAAACTTCTTTGAAACAGCAAAGATTGCAAATACACTCAGCACAAGAGATTATAAAACACAAAGTGGACATATGTTGATAACTGTTTACAAAAAGTATCTGATATGTCAGCAATATTTGTTCTTTTGGAATTGATCACCTTTACAAATACATAGGGATGGCTGTATTATGGGGTTGTATTACGCTCAACTTATTCCTTGCTTTCAACTTCAGAAATGCAGGGTCATATTATACTCAAGTAGTATAATACACAAGAAAATACGGTAAGCTCTTCAAATCCAATGCATTGATGAAACCTTCAAGCACTAAACTTTAGACCCAGTTTAAACAGACAGAGGTTTATGCC
Organism: Acanthosepion lycidas; assembly: GCA_963932145.1. NCBI lineage: Eukaryota > Metazoa > Mollusca > Cephalopoda > Sepiida > Sepiidae > Acanthosepion > Acanthosepion lycidas. The sequence goes on from OZ010589.1 coordinate 41,143,488, forward strand.
TTATTTCCTGTTTAAGACTAGGTTTCTGGTTCCTGCTAAAGTCTTCTCATTCTTTCTTGCTCCCAGTAGCCCTTGGGTCTTAGTAGCTTTATTGCCTTGCTTGGGGTGAATTGATTAAAAAAGAAATGACTCAACAGAACTATCATTAAATTATATACAATTGGTGCTAGTTCAACAATTAACATTTATTAAAAGATATTTTTTTGAAGATTAGCTCATAATGAGCAGATATTTTAACAAAAAAAAAAAAAAAAAAAAAAAATTTAATATGAATTCCACATTGACCTCCAAAAAGATTTTTGGGGAGAAAACAAATTTTGTGTGGTAGGTATACAAGCTGACTGTGACCAAAACAAAAAAATTCCTTTTAAAAATTAACAGCAGATGACAATGAACTTATTTAGGGATATTGTTAGATATCAGCTGTCATAAGGGGAAGTTGCCATATCTTAAACTTCTTTGTGTAGATGCCCAGGCAAAAAGTGTATACTTACAATATTAACAAGTACCACTCATTAGTTTTGTCTTATCAACTGCAACTGCATACTTAAAAGTTGTAAGCAATGAAAATAGCACGAAACATCAGCTCTGGTCCTTCTATTTTTGAATTTGTGTAACTAAATGGAGGCATGGTGGAGTAATGTAAGGTATGGTGGCATAATGGGTAGCGGCTCAGATTGAAGAATCTGAGAGCCAAGTTCGAATTCCATTCGAATCCATTAAATTCACTTACATGCTAATACCCTTGGGAAAGGTATGAATCCTCTTCTTTTCCCCACCAGCTATATGTAAATAGTATGACAGACTGGGTTCTATAGCCTTGGATGGCAACTGGTCTACCATACAAAGAAATGGCAACCTACTGCAGGAAAAAATCTGCCTTGTCAGTCATGTATCAAAAGATACATGATCATCTATGCATGAATCGCGCATGGCACATAACTGACTGTAACTAAATGTTATAATTAGGATAATAATTATAAATGCTTGTATTAGAATTAGACAGGAAATCAGGCAAGAACAATGTCTTGTTGAAGAATCTGGAATAAGAGATGACAGTTTTCTGATTTTTCTATCAGACTGAGCAAAAGAAGTGCCAAAGGAATAAGATATATATTATTTACACAAAGATGTTCAATAAAGTACGACATAAAAATCTACTATTTTAGGAAAGCTCAATCTACACAGAGAAGATCTGTAAATCATTCATAAGCTGAGCTAGGAACAAATAGTTTGCTTGCAGATAGAGAATGAGTTAAGTGAACTCAGGCAGAGGATAATAAAATGCTTTCTTACAGGGTTTGTTTAAACTACACAGGATATGGAATTAGTAAATCCTAAACATTTCAGATAACTCGGGCATTATTATAATTAGTTACTTTTTATTAATCCTAAGTGACTGAAGACTTTTCCCATTACTAGATTGAACCCCAAGGGAGATAATGTTTTTAAATTAAATGAAAGTTATTTCCCTTGAATTTATATTTTTCAGACCTTATTTTTATTTATTATTTTCCACTTAGTTGCTTACCATAGAGCGATGAAGCAATCAATTCAGTCTGACCTTTTTCATGCATTGTCACATCATTGTCGGCCTCATATCTTCAACATTCCTTGCATACACACATACAAATATAACTAAAAAAATAAAACCATTACTCTGAAGAAGTCCTTTCATAGTATGAAACGTGCAATGTTGTTTTCCATTCTAAAATTCAATTATATATATATATATATATATATATATATATATATATAGACATATAGATATATATACATATAGACATATAGATATATATAAATAAGAGAGAGAGAGAGAGAAAGATAGCAAGATTGAAAAATATTGCCTAGGTAATTTTGATACAGTTGAGAATGTTTCGAGCATTTCTTGCATCTCCTTATAGTCAGTTTGACTTTTGCACTCATGTACATGACAAAGTTTTAGATTTTAAAAAACAAAACAAATAAAAACAAAATCCAGGAGTTACTATTTCAGATGAAATTTGTATTTATTATGAATGAAAAAATGAAATCTTCTTCGATTACGCCAACATTTGTTTTCATCTGAGCATCAATGATTAATGCTCAATCACTGAAAATTTCTTTAAGATTTGCCTTAGAAATTCATTAGGAGGCCGCTTCTACATTCAGTGACAAATACAGTGAAAAGTTCTAGTGATTGTGTTCAAAAGTCTTGTTCTTCAGCCAAGTCATAACGTCGGAATTTGTCCAGGTTGTAAAATCCAGCTTTCACCACTCTTCCTCCAAAATATCGTCCATTTAGATCGACGACAGCTGAAAAATAAATAGAAACACTTTGTCAGATGAAAATAAAAATTTTGAATAATGCAAACAAAAATTGCATTTACCATTTCTATCTGCAACCTTTTTTTTGCTTTTCCCTTTTTTTTAAACTCTCATAAAAGAGAAGAAAAAGTTCAGCTTTAAATGAAAAAAAAGATAATCCCAAAAGCTATTCCAATGACTTGTGGTTTTTGTTTGTTTTCAGCATTTTTCTAATTTGTAATATTGGGTGGAAAGCAAAAACCTCTTTTCATATATATTACACCTGAGTGGGTTCCATAGGAAGGATCTGGTGAAACACCAAAGAAAAAAAAAAAAAGGGTATGAGATCAGTAGTCCTAAAAATTCCGGCAATGAGAATGACTGACTCATTTTAAAATTGTAGAGTCTATCTTTAATATGAATTGTAAACCTGTGGAAGTCTATTGCTGCACTGAAATGTGGTGGTATAAAAAATGGAAACGGGAAAAAGAATAAAAAGCAACTGATAGCCTGAACAAGTCTTAAGAAAAGAAAAAAAAAAAAAAAAAAAAAAAAGTAAAGAAAAAAAATTTTTTTTCTTTACTTTTTTAAAAAAATTAAAAAAAATTAAAAATTAAAGAAAAAAAAAAGAAACATTTAATAAAAGGCAGAAATTAGGTTTGTTGGTTATCCCACTTAACTTGCCTAAAAAAAAAAAAAAAATAAAACCGTTGCTAGGTGACATTCCTTAAGCCTATAAATAGGTAATGATATTCTCTCTCATTCTCTGCTTTTTTCACAACCCTGGCTATAAGATGTAGTCGCATGTGGGACGAAAAAAAAGAAAAATGTCTTACTTTCCTCTCATGACTTTTTGCACTCTTTTACACACATATCTATCAGATAAGGCCTACACAAACTTGACAAACACATATTTTCTAATTTAAATGTTTTATGAAACTTGTCTTCAAATGTTTTCTTTGTTTATTGTCATTGTAATACCATTATTAATACATATATTGTTGTTTGTTTTATATTGTTTAGCGTTACTCATTGATTACTTATACTCACATTGGAGTCCACAATAATTGTTACAGGAAAAATAATGTCAGGAGACACGTATTTACTACCTAAACACAACAAGCATTCTTGCAATAGGTTAAATAGCTTTTGGCCTGACTGAAACTAGATTACAAAACAGCCACGAAAATCATTTGTCCACAATTGTGACCCTGCACCATACAAATCTGAGTAAAAACTTGGGCCAGAACAAGCTTGTTTTGTAGGTTAGAGAACAGTGTATATTTTCACTATCCTGACACAAGTTGGTGTTCAAGCCCTGGTAGTAGATAGAATTTAAATACTGGCTTCCAAAGTAGACAGGCTCTACCTAGTTGCAAGATAGGAGTAACCAATCTCTATTTAATTTGGTACAAAATTGGGCAAAAAGATTTCAATAAGACATGCCCTTACCTTTGATGGCAGATTCAACTCTTTCAAATTCAACAAAAATACGCACAGCTTCTTCATCACTGACACCTGGAATCTGTGAATACAAGTGAAAAAATTAAATAATCGACAGGAAGAAGGAATTGAAACAATGGCAAAGAAATTACAGGGGCTGCTTCACTTCATCAGCGGTTAATCCCAGAAACAATTGATAACACCTTCATTTAATAATACTTTCAGGTATGTAAGCAGCATCATCATCATCACAGATTTGATATGAATTGTTATCAGCCAGAAACGTATGTCAAACAAACAAGAGAATTATGGGACTCTCTGCTTCTGGAGGTCAATCATAGGAAAGAAAAGAAAAGATATTGGAATAATTTTTACTTTTAATTAATAATGGTTCAAAAGTGCATGAGTTGGGATGCTGGCAATTCAGATTTGCTAAAGAGAAACTGTAAATTGCTTTATTTAAGTGAAAAAGCCAAACTTTCTTGACGAAAAAAAATATCTTCTGTACTGGTTGCTTAAATGTACAAGGTACCCCTAAAGTCGGAATACATAGGAAATATCATTAACTATATTTTTTTTTTTTCTTCACAGATTAAACATGGTTTTGTCAAAAGAAGAAAGAACTGACTTCTTTTTCTAGGGTATGCTTATGGAAGTGTAGTCAATGAAAATCACAGCTGTGATGCAACACACTTGATTGAACGCATACAAAGTTAATGTACTAAAATTGACAGCAATGTGGAGTTATTGCATTGAGTTCACATGAATCTTGCAAAGCTCATCAACCATTGCATCACAAATGATGGAAATCATATTGAAAATGTTATTTATTAATATTCCAATTCAATAAAATTTTGCTGAAAAGTAAATTTCTTGAAAATATGCATTTTTGCTGATTTGTCCAGACTTTAGGTACACCCTGTACAGTAAAAAAAAAAAACGAATCTTCTAACATAATTTTTATTATTTGTCTTTTTTATTGAGTTATTAATGTAAACTTCTTACTATGCTTAAGTTATAAATTAAATTTTATCACAGGTTTGTACATATAAGCAGAAACAAAGTGGTTATATATATATATATATATATATATATATGAGTAAAAGTTTGTCACTTAGCTGATTGATGTTACATTTTGCATCCGAACACCAGAGTTTTGTAAGTGTACCTGCCCGCCCACTCTTTGTGGGTATTATTATTAAATATACATTTTTTTTTTTTTACCGTTCACTAGTATTATAACTCACGAACAGTGAGTCTCAATTCAGTACCTAAAGACTGTGTTGTGAATGAAACTGAGTGGAGTGCTATCAGCCAGGGGAAAAAAAAAAAAAAATCTATATTTAATGTATAATTTATAGCTCTGTTATATTACATCGGCACTATTTTATTAACACCAGCACTCAATGTGATATATTTTATATATATATATATATATATATATATATTCATGAATTATTCATACATAAAACAAATACAAAGGTTAATGATTTAAATGGCGAGAAATTCATCTTCGCGAACAATTCAAATAATATACAAAAACCCCGAACCTGTTTATGAATGAAAAGATCCTGTTTTATAAATTTCAGTTGCATTAGGTCTTTTTATTTTACAAGCTTTCGTCTGTTCCTACAGACATCCTCAAGTATGAAATAGATTGTGTTCTTTTATTTAAATATTTCTTGTGAAATTTATTTACACTACATTATTGAACTATATGCATAGTTCATGCCATATAAACTGAATACACTTGTAAAATAGAATTCGTGGATTTAACACATCACAAGAAATATTTAAATAAAATTCTCACTTAAAATTTTGAAAAACTTAGCGTTGCATTTTTGCACATTCCGAAAATTGTTCTTAACCGTCATTAATAGCAGATATTCAAAAAAACATCTTTCGGTCGACAAACAAGTATTTCGTCTTCAAGTTTTTGATTTTATAAGGAAAAAAAACACATGCCTGATGATGAATAGAGGACTATTCGTAAGTACTAGCATTTTAACATCAAATAAACTGAAAACTACAGACATCAATGGTTTTGACGAGGATCACTTCACTCTATGGATTAACAGTATTGTGGCACCATTTAACGAGGCAGAAAAGGAAAAGAAAGAAAAGAAGAAAAAGAGAGGCTAAGAACCGAATCGTGAGTGTTAAGCAAGAACACACACACAGCTAAGAGACAATGGATAAAAGGATATTTTGATAAGTAACAAATGGCGAAAGAGTGTCATTACAATGACAGGGAAATTCTGAGTAAAAAGAAAGGGAAGGAAGGAAAGAATCAGATATGTTTTGGCATCGGCCGTGTTATCTAAGGGTATGAAAACAAACTATTGGTACGGGAAGACATCTTATTATCAACTACAGACCGACTGGCCAGAGAAAGAGAGAAAAATTCAAATGAAAATGTTATTTCGTTAAGTGACGAAAAACAGACAAAAAGACTTAGACAGATATGAAAAATTAAAAAAAACCACCCACGAGCATCCTTGGCCTGCGATAATAAAATTTTGTTATCAGGAATTGTGCCGAAAGAAAATAAATGTGTTTTTTTTTGCTTTCGAGGCGACAGACCGACTGGAACTTTGGAGATGTTCCTTTTTGAGACCATGTTGAGAAGACCACACATTCTGATAATTAGCGATAAAACACCTGACGTAAACCACGTGTAGAACAAGAGTTATGACCGCCATTGTCATATTGTCCCGTTCGCGGCTGGAGAAATGATAAACCATTAAGGGGAAGAAAAAGGAAAGAAAAAGAGATAATTTTTTTTTTTAAGCAAGATATTTTTTTTTCCTGAAGCAAAGCCGCAGATTCGTCCACGCCCGACTAAGACATCATTGGTTGAGTGGTGATCACGTGATGCACGAGGGAGGCTGTTGCTGCCCATCTGGAGGATGAGTAAGAGAGGTTGCCACGAAGATGTGGGGAGGGCAGTTCATGCCCCTCTGAAGTATGATGAGAAGGTAGGAGTGAGGAAAGGTTCCCAAAAATGGAAAAAGGTGGAAATTCCTAACCAGAGGTGGATATGTATTTAGAATTATCGAGGAACCCCCCGGCGCCGACAAACCCACCCCGGTTTTGGTCGGCGCCCATATAAACGAAGCCACAACGAGCAGAAATTAGTCGAGACCCAGCAATTCCCAGAGTTCCAGCAGTCTTCAGTTGAAGCAAGCCTCGCAGATAGCTGACCAAGATTCCCGCACATTTTCCGGACCATCTTCAAACCAGGAACAATTATTTTGAAGAGCGACTTAGATTCAAATCACCGAAATAAGTTTTTCTTTTGACTTTCGTCCAAAGACCCACCGAAACACCAATTTCTTAGAGAGCAGACGACTTGAAGTGTTAAAACTTGCCTAGCGGAAAACGACGTGTCACAATCCATAGAACGGGTCGGGAGATAGATGCAGTCCTATGTATCGAACAACTAGACATAAAGTTTGTTACCTTTTTCTTTGATACTTTGAACTTTTGAGTTTTCATTTTATTGCCTTTTATGCGTATTTTTGTGGTATCACCCCCGTTGGACTCGGTTTGCAGTACGGCCCCGATGACTGATTGATTTCCTCTGCCTAGATCAAATCACAACGTGGGTAGGCAGACTGGGAATCAAAGTAGGACGTCACAGTTGGTACCGTGGTAGACTGGGATACAACGACACTGTTGGCGCTGCGACCAGGGGACGACGTCACAGTATTTTAATGCATATATTATGTTTCTAGTGATGGATGTCACCATTAATGGCATTAATATTTCTGATTGATTCTGTGTGATTATTTCTTTGTGTATATATATATATATATATATATGCATGTGATGTGGTTGGGTATTTACTTTAATTTTAAGTAGAACATTTTGAAACCTATTCCCCAAAGAGAAACAGTTGACTTATAGAATTTATGTTGAAAAACATCATTGCACTCAAATGATATTTATACTTAGAAAAATATATATATGTAAGAATAATTTTTCTTACCTCGAATATCAAGCATTTCACCACTTTTCCATATTTGGCACATTCCTCAGCAGTCTCAGGTTCAAGATCATCATCAACTTCACCAGAACCAACCATGTTCTACAAGAGAAATTACAAGAAGGAATGGTAAGTTATCAAGAAATATTGTCATATGAAATTTACAAAGTAAAAAATGTTTTTATAACATCGGTTCTCATTATGTTTCTAAGCAGTTTCAACTTTCTCTGATTTTAAGTGTAAGCAACCTTTTTGTTTCCAGAAAACTTCTTTTTATTCAGGTACTAAGCTTAAAAAGCTTGTGTCAATCATCTTCATCTATGAGGAGATTGTCCAGCATTCACTGCTATATAGAAGTATTGATATTACATAACAGGTCAGTACAGCAATTTTTTTTCTCTGCTGCTAACAAAATCTTCATATTACTTTTCATAAAAACAAGAAAATATCTTTGTGCTGACATTCTTTCCTTCCACTCATTCCACTTCCTGATATTACATAACAATACATTCAAATGAAATTTTCCAGTTTCTTAATACTTTTGCTTAGCTTTCAGAAGGCACTTCCAGATTTCAGTTTCACATTTTCTCATCACAGACTATAAAAAAAATTATACTTACGCGTAACAATATTACTTTCGATGGGTTTTTCAACAGGTTGGCATTTGTAACACACGTTTCTCGTGGAGGCTCTGAAATGATCAAATTTTACAAACTTTTTTTAAGTATTAAATCTAATGCATTCAAGGTTCTTTTTTTGTAATGTACTTTGAGAAATCGTTTTCCTGCCACTGACTTACAAATTTATTGAATATCTTATAATACATTTTAAATTTTAAGGAGAATATTCAGCTTTTTAAAAAGATTTTGTAAGTGTTATTACCTTAGCAAAAACATTTAAAAGTGAAGTATCTTTAAAAATTTAATTGTAAAAAAAAAAAAAAAAAAAGGAAAAATCATACATGCACAAATTAAATTTTTTAATCTCTTATATTAACTGAAAATTAAATAAGAAGTATAAAAATAAAGCCGAAAATAAAATTAATGTTTAAAAAATTAAATTTTATACACACATATTAACTCTTTCAATGTAACTTAAGTACAAATCTTTTTTAAACAAAATAAATGGGATTAAATTAACTGCTATTATTAAAATAAATATTTCCTTGGGACAAAAGAATTGAAAAGGTTGATTTCATTGCTAAAAAATTACGACAGGTCATTGGACGAAAGACAAGTTTTAAAGCAGTAAGCTTACCTTTGGGAAGATCTTTCTCATGGATAATTTTGCCGCCTCGTTTACTCGTTTTCTCCACAAACAAAGCAGTGCTCATACCTTGTTCTTGTTTGCCAAGACCCTGGCCTTCTTTATAACCATATTTGGCCATAATTTTTGAAGCAACTGAACCACTGTCAGATTCAAAAGAAAATCACTCAAATTATAGAAATAAACTAACAAAATAATTAATCTTGTCTATAAACAAAAGGACATGAAAGAAAAAAATAATGGAAATACTACAGGTTTTTCCTCTTTAGAGCTTATCTATCAAAAGTAGAAAGGGTTTCTTTTTAGAAAATAAGCCTAGTTTTAAAATGGACTAAGACTAATAAATATATATTAAAAATATAAAAGTAGACACTGAGGTGGAGACAGTCTGCTCCATTCTTGAATGCAATCTTCCATTATGGCCATTCTTATGACCTCGACCTCAATTTAAATCAATGATTTTACAACTGATTCAGCACCCAAGTTAATTGTAAGTATCATAATCTTTTCTGTGGTAATATATTGGATTTGTTTTCAGAGTTGTTCATCTCTCTAGGCTGCTGCACGGAAACAGACATTAACATTTCTGATGTTGATATTTTAACTCAGCTACCAGCATTTCTAAATCTTGAAATTTTTTTGGCTTTCAATGGTATTTTTTTTTTTTTTTTTACTCAGTTAAGTTGAGGTTTTTTTTAAAAAAAAAATCATCACCCAAATTATGAATGCTTCTTTCTGTAAGGTCGGCATACAAATGAGTAATAAAATAAGACAATAAATCAACTTAGATTTCCCCAAAATGTCAATTTCTTGTGTTTAGATACACCAGTGCCTGAAATTTGCAGGAATCACATTTTTTTTTTTTTAACAATTTTCTGTCAAGAAACATGCTGATTTTATCCACAAAACATTTTTTTTTAACTACAATGGAAAAGGTAGAACATGCTATATATATATGTGTGTGTGTGTACAATATAGTTGATCGTGACTTGGCAACTCGACTTCAATCCTACAGATGTGATGTGGCTTCCCTCCATCTTTTCTAGAAATATTTTCATGGCAACTGCTCTGGCAAGCTTTTTTCCCCTGGTGCCCTGACTACATGAATTTAAGCGTGCTATTAGACTGGTATCTAGGTCCCACCCATTACTGTTGAAATAGTTAAATGTAAGCACCACTTCTACTCCAACAGTTTCTTTTCTCGCACTTCCCACCTGTGGAACTCCCTTCTGTATATGTGGCTTCCCTGAAAACTACAATCTTCAAATGTCACTCGTCATGTTCTGTCATCTTGAACCCCGTTCATCTTTTGTCCTTGGAGTGAAATGAATATATATATATATATATATATATATTGTGTATTTAGGCAGCAAAAATACACACAGAAACCTACCAAAATATCTGCAACATACTCGTTCATAATACAAATATCATAGCCTCATTCACATGTAAAGAAAAAGGCCCAAAACAATGGAAGCATTATTAAAAAAAACGAAAAAAAAACAACACTCAATAATATCAACTATGAACAAGGCCACAATGTGCTGACATTCCTATATCTCTAGATACATACATAAAACAATCCATACATTCAGTTAAAAGTAAAATATTTGGTTTTTATCACTCTCGGTACATCTTTTGGGGACACAGCATCCTCTGCACTGTCCTCAAATTGACACTCCATCACTCTGAAGTGTTCATATCTTCTGATACAGTACAGTACAGTATGTCGTTTCCAAATTTCTGGCAGAGTGAATTGCGTCATGCTGCTCTTTTTCTCACAACTGCTGCCCAACTGATCCTACTATACTGTGCAGTAGACAAAATCAAAAACAAAGAATGCACACGCACAAAATGAAAAATATAAAATGGCGACAATTTACCCATCGCACCCTGTATATATCTGTTCATAAAGTAGAGGCTATATAGAACATTTTTTAAGTAGTTTCATATTGTTCTGTCTCCACTATTTGAAAAAAAAATTCTTCTTTTAAATGTTTTGTTCTTCATATGCATGAAAATTTTTGCCCATTCTGGTTTGTTCATGTCCACTCCTGTTGATATTAATATATCACCTAGATGCATAAAACCAGCTGCTTTTATTTTGTTCAAATGCAGGAATTTCACTCTTATCATGTTTTACGTTAGATATAAAAGAATAGATTCTGTAATTATTCTAGTAAAGATAGTAATTTTTACCTAAAAACAACAATATTTATAAAACTTCAATAGAAAATAGGAAAAAAAATCTACATGACAGAACATAAATTATTTACATTAGAATATTGTCCTCATATTTATTGCCATATTAACAATGTTTCGGGTGTTGTATGCTCTGGCCTTCATCAAATGATATACTGAACCTGAGATATCCAGAAAAGGCATGGCATGTGGAACTAGAACAATCTACCCCCACGGACTCAATAAAGGGTTTCGGTTCGAAATTCCAACGTATATCACCTGAAGAAGATGTGGAAAACAGTCTGAACACTGTAAATAAATAGTTACAATACCTCATCCCAGAAATATAGATAGAACATCTTACAGCATTCTAAAAGTAAAGTCTATACACAACCCTTTTCAAATGCTTTCATTTTATTCTGCCTTAGCTATTTGGAATATTGTTTATTTTGATAATTTCAGTATTTTGCCTTTGCGTTGAATCCAAAATGCTGACAACTAATAAATCCCTGTCTCAGCTATTTCATATTGAAACTAAGTCAGACTGTGTATAATTTCAAATGACTAAGTTGAAGGCAACGATTCAAGTATTAGGTTGGTGCAAAAATAATGTCGTTTTTTGACGTTAAAAAATACGTCAAAAAACGACATTATTACGTCATTATTTTTGCACCAACCTGATATTAACTAATTAACATTTATTTTTCAGCATGTCTTTGTAAATTAGTAAATGCCTTTGTTTCTGTTTCTTTATCTGTTATCTGCTTGTTGACCCACGGGTTTTGTAAAAACTTCACTAAATTATTTATTTTCTTTCCTTCAGTCCGAAAGCAAATGTTTCAGCAGAGTCTGCAAACATTGTCTTTTGAGTAAAATACAATTAAGATTAAAGAGAGAAAAACAAAAAATACCAAATAAAGAATTATATCAGAACACATGACAAAACAGAAACGAATCTTGATTAGAAGTGCCACAGAGAAATTAAATTGAGAAAGAATAAATTTACCCAAGTCCTATACTGTATCCCAGTGGAGGTGGAGACTGTGTTCGTTCAGTAGCAATGGGGCTTTCTCCACCATCTACAAACGAAAAACAAAATCATCAATAATACTTTGGATTTGTTTTCAGATCTCGAGATTAAATATTTTCACCATTCTACATATAACTCTTACTATTACACTCAGCTCTACCTTAATTCCTGACCAATGACAATTCCTTTCTTCTTGATTTTCAATGTGTTTCTATAGTAAAGCATTATTAGCAATGCATTTACAATATACATTTAATGGACTAATTCTGCCAGTAGTTGCACAATAAGATTTCGGTAAAAATTTCCAAATTTCATCAAATGTCATTCTGTTGATTTTTATTAATTCAATACTTAAGGCAATAAAAACAGACATGATTAAAAAGGGCAGAAAGGGAAAACAACAATTACACTAGTCAACAATATGAAAATAAGAGAAAGAAAATAAAAAAGCAAAAAATCTTATAGAATGAGATAACGGGTTATCGCTCCTTAATTATCAATTTGATTAATTAAAATTTTTTGCAACAAGCGTGAAGAAATCCTTACAGTATTTATTATTGTTGAAGTTATTGCTCATATTTTTTTCTCGCGATTTACAAACTCTATGTTTCATTAAATTTTGCAAACCAATTGATGAAATTTGAATAAGCTGATTTGTTTGGAAAAAATACTCGACTTCGAGGTTTAATAACTTCTTTAATTTAATTTTATAGGTAAACAATATTTTTTTTTCTTTTTAGCAGTGAAGAATACAGTTTTAGCATTTCTTACTCTTGAGCATACAACATACTATTGGCCATGCATAAATATTTCTTTCTGGAGCCAAATTCCAACTTATTGAAGTGTTTGGCCTTGTGATTTCTTTATACTTCTCATAAACGCAGGGCGAACTGCAAATTGGATTCTTACATATAAAAACTTTTTATAGTAAATAAGTATTTATTATTTTAATCATTAAATTGTTTTTAAGATAGTGAGAGCATTTTCTATTTTAAATAATAAAACTTTTAATTTTTCAAAAAAAATTAATGGGAATTTATTGTACTAAACTACGCACCATAGTAAAACCAACTGTACTTTGTACCCGCTTACATGTTTGCATGTCTCCCCAAAATTTGGTTTTGATCGGTCAATGTACGACTATTTTAGAGCGTTTGACAGACTAACAGAAGTCACAGAATTATATATATATATATATATATATATATATATATATATATATATATAACATTACAATGAATCATTCATGCAAAAACTAAATTAGTAAAGTTAATGATATAAAATGGCGAAATCCCTTCGCTAACAAAATTTTAAAGATGCATTAACCTACTAATCACTTGATGATTGTTATGACCCTTGTTTTTTAAAATTATAAGCTGTATAAGGTCTTTCTTAAATATGCAAGTACTTTTGACTATACATTCAGTCATCTTCAGTCATTTATTTTGTTTGTGGTAAAATTCAGGTAGCATCTGAGATGGAAAAAATATAATGCAAATCGAAATAGGTTTTTTTTAAATGTGATATTGATAACGGATACAAACTTTTAGAGCGTGCAACGCTAAGGTTGAATTTTTTTGAAAATTTAAGTGAGTGCGTTTTTTAATAATATGGTAATTTGAGAAATTTTTTTTTTTTTAGAGTTTATCATTCAATGTGGCATGAACTAAATAGTTCAATAAGTAGAGTAATGTCTCAGTTTACTAATTTACTTTTTGTATGAATGATTAATTGTAATGTAATATAAATTGAACTGCACCACATATTTGATATATATATATATATATATATATAAGAAAGTCAAATTATGCCCACATCAACTAAAAAATGAAACTTAATAACATATTGAGGCGGATATATTTACGTGATTTGGTTATAAATATTCCTGCCTCAATATGATTAATACAAATACGTTTTCTTCCCCATGTTTAATTTTTTTTTTTTTTTTTTTTTTTAGTCAATTTTGACATAATTTGACTTTCTTTAATAAAGATTAATTGATGATCAAGGAGAAACAACTGGTTAGCTCATTCTATAAGATTTTTGCTTTTTCATTTTCTTTTCTTTCTCCTAATTCTGATGTTTCCAACTACCATTGTTGTTGTGGTTTTCCTTTTTTGTCCTTTTTAATCATGTTCCTCTTGCCTTAATTAAATGTTTGACCCTCTAACAAAATCTGGATTCATTACTCTGTAAATGAGTCTCACCTAATTCCATAAAGACCAACATCCACCAAAAGTGGGTTATTAAAATTCTTTTCTGGGGTAGGTACGGGTAAAATATTCCCTTACCCCTGTCAAAGTACACCTTTAGATAGGTTCTTCTAGCTGATTACACAGTATAAATGGATCAAGTTTTAGAATTATTCCTCTTGTATTCCCCATATCTGTTCACAGTAAATGTACAATGGAAATTTTGTGGCACCTATCTGTTTAATTTCAGAGTGTACAGCAGGTCAATTGATATATGCCATCATTCAGTTGTTTACATATGACTCATGAATTCTACCTGTGATATCATTGATTAGTTAATATTTTTAACTACTTTCTTATTAATTATTTATTATTACTTTTTATTGAAACATTTTCATTATTTTTAACTCACCAATTCTTTAAACATTAATGTGAAAATTATAAAGAAAGAAGAAACTTTCATACCTTGCTAAAAATTTATTTTATTACTGAGTCTTAGATTAAAAAAAAAAAAAAAAAAAAAAAAAAAAAAAATAATGGTTTGGTTGTTTTTGTTTAGTGGCATATCAAAAACTGAGTTTTTTTATGCCAAAAAATAAATATGAAAATTCAAACTTCATAATTAATTCAAGAGAATGACATTTCTTCATGATTAAATTTTAATTACTTAGCTGCATTTTTTTTTAACCAAATAATCTTACAAAATCAAGCAAGGAGTGAAAACTTGTTTTTCATTACAAGAGACGCGATTAATCATAGCAAATTCTTTTTTTCTTTTTTTGACAATGTATGCCATATCTTCAATCTTACTATAAAATGTATTGAATGTTGTTTTACTATGAAAATATATTGCTAGCAATTTCACTACAAAAAGGGGTTGTTGGTAATTTTTTTATAAAAATGTATTGCTGGTATTTTTACTATAAAAATGTATTTTTATACTTTCATTATGTTTTTCTTTTGTTTGGGGTTTCACTATTTACCCATAGCTGGGACACTAACACGGTGCTATCACCTTAGGTCAGGGTGGACCTTGGAACAACAGCAATTAAAAGGTAGTTCCACAATCCTTAAAATCTTCTGATTAGAGGCCTTGCTGCTGAAGTAGTTTATCGTCATACCGAGGACTAAAACAAAATCAAAGTATCAGCAAAAAAAGAAGAAATGGCAGGTGATAAAAAAAAAAGGAAGTGAAAAGAAGGTGCAGAAAAAATAGCACACAAAAGAATTGAGCTGCAGCAAGTGACATTCTCTATAAAAGCCCTTACCTTCTGGTTTTGATACTGTGTCTTCTTCAATGAGGGACATGGGAGGTGCAATGGCTGCCCCTGTATTTGCTGTTCAAGTAAAGAATAGATTTTTTTTATTATTAATTTAAATCAAAACAGTGAATAAAGAATTCAGTGTCTGATAAGTTCATTGAAGTTTTTTTTTTTGTGTAAGTAAAAAATGAAAATGTCCAGTTACAGAAAAATGATTAAAAAATGTGTACATATATATGAAACCATGAAGTATAACACTGGCTTATTTTTGACGGTGTGATTTTGTTTCTTTTTTACAAAGACATATTTGCTTATTTAAAAATTTACAATAATTATTAAATTTTATATATATATATATATATATATATATATATATATAATATGCTTATTTCAGCAGATGAAAATATAATTAGTCTAAAATATCAACCCTAGTATAGATTGAGTTCATGTCAGAAATAGAAATTTAACTGTGAAAGCTAAAAAAAGAAAAAAAGAAAGAAAAAAAGAAAAAAAGAAAGAAAAAGAAAAAAGAAAAAAGAAAAAAGAAAGAAAGAAAAAAAGAAAGAAAAAAGACAAAAAAAAGAAAAAAAAGAAACAAAAAAGAAAGAAAAAAAGAAAGAAAGAAAGAAAAGAAAGAAAGAAAGAAAGAAAAGAAAGAAAAGAAAGAAAGAAAAGAAAAAAAGAAAGAAAAAAAAGAAAAAAGAAAGAAAAAAAAGAAAAAAGAAAGAAAAAAAAGAAAAAAGAAAGAAAAAAAAGAAAAAAGAAAGAAAAAAAAGAAAAAAGAAAGAAGAAAAAAGAAAGAAAAAAGAAAAAAAAAAGAAAGAAAAAAAGAAAAAGAAAAAAAGAAAAAAAAAAGAAAAAAGAAAAAAAAGAAAAAAGAAAAAAAAAGAAAAAAAGAAAAAAGAAAGAAAGAAGAAAAAAAGAAAAAAGAAAGAAAGAAGAAAAAATAAAGAAAGAAGAAAAAAAGAAAGAAAAAAAGAAAAAAAAAAGAAAAAAAGAAAGAAAAAAAGAAAAAAAGAAAGAAAAAAAGAAAGAAAAAAAGAAAAAAAAAGAAGAAGGAAAAACAGTCGAAAAAAATAATAGCAAATTTAACCATTTCAATATTTCAGTCAAACAAAAGGCACAAAACAGAAGTCAGGAGAGGATGAAAGGTATTTGTCTTAAAGGGAAAAAGTTTTATAAAATGAAACCCAGATATTAACCATATAACATTAATTTTGGGTCATATGATGAATAAAATATAAATTTAAAACTAAGAGAGGAATAAAAAGGTGTTTAAAAATAACTTGAAAATATATAGATAAAGGGGTGCAATGGATTAAAGAAAAGAGAGTTCTTAGAATGTGAGAAGATTTATAAATTATAATTAATATAGTGTAAATAAGGGAATATAGAGATTAGAATTAGTTATACATTTGACATTTGAAGAGTTAGAGGCGAGTAAATATTATGGAAATATAGTTGCTAATTAAGTAAAACCTATAAAATGGAAATTTGAATTTGTTTTTATGTCGACATTTTAACACTAATTCGTGCCACTGATTCAATAGTTGGCTTTAATTATTGTATTTTATTATTCTAATTTTTTCTTCCAAGCATGTTATACCTATCTCTAAGACTATTAGGAGTATGTATGGAAACCTATAATCTTCCAAACTATCTTTCTCCTTCAATTTCCAAAATTTCTTTGAAAAACTGTCTGCTGTTTTAGTTTAGGGTTAGAAAATGAATGCCTTTGGGTATAAGATCACTGTTTCCATTTTCCCGCAGAAATTCCAATGTAAGCATTATAATTTTTCATATTTTCTTTGGTGGAAATGATCGCTTGATATATAACTGTGGTAGATCTGCATTTGCCCTCTACTGGACAATTTTCTTTAGATCTACAATTACAGCAGGGTTCAATATTAGGTTTGTCATTTGTCCCATAGAAATTTCTTAAAATATAGTTATTGTGTGAGTTGATAATTTTATACATGTCGTTGGTACAAGAGTAGATAATCTTAATCGTTTTCCTATTGAAGATCTTACTTAGAGGGGTATTTTTTTAGAAAGCGTTTATTTATTAACTTTAGAAAATACTGTCCGATATTAATATTTTACAGTTTGCAGAAGGTGTGGGGGTAGGGGGGAGGGTATGAACCACTTTTTTGAGAGAGCATTTTCATACAATTCTTTATTTTTATTAAAGATGTTTATGTTGGATGGTAACTGACTAATCCTAGTGACAACGGTGGTGGGTATCTGTATCACAATGGCATTGGGTTGGTATGAATTAACATTAATATAGGTGGAGGTCTCATTGTCTTTATGGTATGGTTTAAATGTTTTATTACTGAGGTTAAAGGTAAGCATACCTTAAAACTATATATATATATATATATATATATATATATATATATATAGCAGTCTGTCTGTGGATGACATTATATTGGCTCCTGAAATAAATATTAATTTCAGTTGAGCTCTCTAGGGAGTAGGTTTGGGTTTGTAAACAGCGACTATTATAGCTTATATATAGCGAGACACTTCGCATAGCGAATTCAGTCACTGGGCGTGTTTCTAAAAATAAATATGCTAAAAATCCACCTACTTCCCTGCCGTGCGCCAACGGCTTAGTGGTAGAATCTCCGGCTGATACCAATTCAGTCTGGTTTCGATCCGAGCTAGAGGCAACCGGATGTCTAGCCACACTGATGAGCTGTGAAACAGTGAAATGGTCTGTCTGTGGATGACGTTATATATATATATATATATATATATATATATATATATATATGATTATAAAATATGTATGTATACATATATGTATAGGTTAGTATACCTGCATTTAAATATAGTGATATTAAAAAATAAAAAACAAATATTTTAAGTGATACTTAATTTAAATATTGTTTTTAATGAAATGTTTTAAGAACTTAAAATCTGAAATTTATGATTAGTATTTGTTCCAAGGGCTATAATATATCAGATCTGATCATAATTTGAATAGATTTATTCAACATTTGACCCTGATGAATGGCTTGATGTGAAACCCTCAAGATGGTCAATATGATGGCTCCATTGAACTTTTATTTATTGAATATTATTGCTCTCTATATCAACCAACTGCCTTTTTGGTAAATGTTCTGCTGGCCTAAAAATACATTAAATTCTCACAATTTTCACATACCTTGTTTGTTTTAGTTGTATTATTAGAAATATTTGCTAATAAGAGTCATTGTCAGAAGTGAAATAACATTGGTTTGTGATGAATTGGCACATTTTTATAATTTTATCAATCAGTATGAAGAGGCTAATTTTGGATTGTAGTATGCAGTTGTATTTTTTTTTACAATATTCAAGTATTTTTTAACAGATACATTAGTGTATAGGAAGTTGACATTTAAACTAGCCATGAGTTTATCTGTCATGTTTACCTCCTTAGTCTTTCGAACAATTCACCTAAAGTTTTAATATGTCAAGGGCTAATTCTTCCAAGAAGTGGTGCTAAAATTTTTGATATAGCTTTCGCCAAAGTACTACCAATTCTAAATATGATTTCGACACATTGGAATACCTGCTTTGTATGTTTTGAGTAGACCATAAACACTGGGTATTTTTAAGTGATATCCGATTCATTTCAACCATATTTTGTTCTCATTATTAACTAGCTTTCAAATTGCCATACTTAGAAACAGCACAACCAGAAATAATAATTTAATTTATTTCTATTTTATTTTATTTTGGATCTTTTCTGTTAATTCATGCCAAATAATGTAAAGTTACTTATTGCAAATATTAATTCACCCCAAGAAATTATAAATTTTAAAATCAAAGTTTGTTTTTAATTAAATTTTTGGCACTTTTGAAATTATAAATTTTCAATCAAAATTTGTTTAGCTTGCCTCGCAACAACTCCAACCCACAGAATGAAAAATTACCAAAAATCAGAATTATTCAGATTTAGTAAGTGCAGATGATATTCGAGGTACTTACAAGGAATTTTTTTACAATTTAAATAAAAAAGAGAAATTGGTGTGAATTCTAGTAAATATAAATTCTTTTTATTTTGGGATGAATTAACAGGAAAGAAATATTTGTAATGTCACTATTCAAAAAGGGACAATAGCTTACGGCGCTTAGGTTTCTCATATTCCTCATCCTCTTCATTCTCTTCTTCTCGGCGCCGCCGGGCTTGATCCATTTCACTGCCAGGGTCTGTGCTACCAGGGAGAACGACGGGGGTTGAAGGAGTGGGTGGTTCAGGTCGACTACTTGATCTTCGACTAAAATAAAAAAAATAAAAAAAATAATTAAAACAGAGTATATATTGTTTTGGTTTTAAAAACAAAGGAGAGTGAGCAGAATACATAGTGATACTGAAAATAGGGTATAAAAGTCATAAGTCACTAGATCACACCCATAAACATTTTCACAAATTATGAAATTTCTCTGAAAGCAGTACTTTGGTCCTGACCAGAGCACACAGACACTACACTGATCAAAGGCAGAAGTGCCAATCAAAATAATCTCTTCATTTTTGATGGTTACTATGCTGATAATTCTAACATATAGTATAATTTTTTTTATACAAACCTAATTGTACTACTTTCATTTAGTCTAGTCTATAGGTTATATTCAGGCTTGTGTTACTATCCAATGTACAGTAGAACAGATTAATTTTGGAACCATGGTCTTGTACTCAATTTGAAAGTTGGGATACGAGATGATAAATAATGACACAAAATAGTTTTTTTTCCAAATCTTTAATGGTTTTTGAGGAAACCAGTTTGAAGATTAAGTTTATGTTCAAAATCATAGCGTTGCAATTTCATTCTGGTGATCAATGAAAGCCTTATAGCAGACTTATAAAATTTGAAACTTTCCGAAGCTTCACAAATTTTATATCGTCAAGATGCATAGCACAAGGACATTATAATTAAATCATTGTGCCTTCAAATAAAACCTTCATTTGTTTCCAAGGGAAATTATACTGAACAATTTAGCTATATTATGATGTAATATATGATACAGTGCAGTAGTTTTAGTGCAATTTTTAATAAAAAATGCAAATTTAAAACACTGTCTTATAATTTGTACCCAGTTGTATTATGGCATTATATACATTTTTATCTATTTTTTATTTTTATTAATTATGTTCTAACAAACATTATACACTGAGTAGTGTTTTTGTAATCTTTTAGATTTTTTTTTACAGTTTAAAAAAAAAAAAAAAAAAAAAAACTTATATTTTGCTTGTGGTGATTCAGAATTAAAATTCTGGTTTCAATATATTTTCCATTCAAGATATCTAATACAAAAGATATCAACTTTAATTGGAATTATTCTTTAAATAGTAAAATTTTGAAGTCAGTTTGTAAGCAAAAACCTGTGGAAATTAGGCATTTCTGTACATTTTTTCAGATGATCTTTGAAATGAAATGGTCAAAAATTGGTTAAAGATATAAATCTAATTTTGGGTGTCAGTACTTATCACACCAAACCTCAGCTTTCACACCAAGTGCAATGCTGATTTTATAAAAAAAGTGAAAAATCAACCTACACTAATATACAGATCCTATGTGTTTAACCACTGAATCTGATCAAAAGGTTTTGTTTCAAGAAGATTCAATGTAACTGACATAATAAACGATAGGTGTAAATTACAAGAAATACCTGGAAGATTCGTCACGATCTTTATCTTTTTTTATTTTTTCTTCTTCTCGTTCCTTTTGTCTTTGTTCACGTCTCTTCTTCACAATTTCTTCATATTCATTTGGACGTAGGGGGTCATATTCATCAGCCACCCCAGTTAGAGATGGAACAGGTTCGGAAGCAATAAATGGAGAATTGCCCAGAGAAGCTGGAGGGCCACGTTCAAGCTGAAAAACAAAAGAAAAATGTTTACAAAACTATTTTTCTTAAAATACTACTTGGGATTTTTTTCATTCTCTATATATAAATGACTTTTGTCTATCTTTATGCTAAAAGTAAATTTTACATGTGAATTTATAGGTATGTTTTATATTTTTGGAAACTTAAAAAATTTGAAGGTCGGCAACCTGGATTTGAAAATCTGAAAGTAAAAATGATTTAAATTATATTTAAAATCAAAGTCGCTGAGATTACACTTGGATATTAGTTATAAGTTAGTTCCAAGAAAGCTATAATCTAAATAGGGATCATTTCCCTATAAAAAGAGAAAAGAAAAAAATATCTTCAAACAGGTTTTTAATCCATCTATTAAAAATCAAATAAAAACACTAGTTCTTGTTTGATCATTGAAGTTAGTGTTGAGCCTGATCAGTACATTAGATGTGGAACTGGTTCAGAATACCTGGTACTGTAAGCAGCCTCCTGCGATCCAGAATATGTTTCAGCTTTAAATAACCAATGAGGGATTGAGAAAAAAAAAAAAAAAAAAAAAAAAATCTACTAATGGAAGAAATAAAATGAAAATTATCCAATGAAGGTTACTGATGATCATAAAAATTATTTTCATAATAAAAATGTTTATAAACTTCTTTGGCAAGCGAGATAAAAAAAAAAAAAAAAAAAAAAAAAATAGAAGTCTGCAGCAAATTATGGTCATGACAATTGCTTGGGCAAAATGCAGAGTATGAAATTGAAAGCTTACGCGTCCAGTCTGTTGGTTAAAGTGTAGAGGTTGGTCAGTGAGGTCAGCGTGTCTTTTCAAATCCACCACAGGTGCCATGACTGTTGTCTGTTTCTGGCGCTGATTAGAAAAATCAAAGAAACAATTGAACATTAAATGAAAAAAAAAAAAAAAAATGAACAAAGAAAAAATGAAAACACATAACATTCCATAATACTAAATTAAAAATGTCCCCAGAATAATGGGAAAGTTTGAAATCATTTTCAAATCATTTTTTAGATTCTTTTGTTCTTTGGTCATAACTGATGAACAAAAGCATTTTTCTGTTTCAAAATATTTGTTATTATTGTACAAGTTTATTTTAAACTTTGCAATCTCGAACAATGAGTTAATAGCATCGAAGAAATGTTAAAAGTCTCAACTCATTTAAAACATTTGTTTTTTTTTTCAATTGTGTGAAAAGCTTCTTTTTCTATATGCCATTTTCCATGGTTCTACACAACTTTCTGTCCTTTGTCATTCTCAGTATAGATAGTCTTTATGCTATCTCTCCTAATCCCTGTTCTGCCAACCATTTACACAAGGTCTTCAGGTAGGTTATGGATTGCTTTCCTCTGTCCCTTTTGCTTTGCATTGTGAGTGCCAAATTTTCCAAGTCCGCGTTTTCGCCATAAATTGTCACAGATCAAGGGAGGTAACTATTGAAGGACTAAAATTAATGAAATGATTTCATTTTATGAGGAAATTTATGCAAGACAAAACTTAAAAACATCAGAATTTTTTTTTAGCTGATATAAGAAGTGGAAACATCTGTTCTGTTTGATGGAAATTATGTAAAATCTAGAACAAGTGAAATGCAGCGAATACCATGGATAAAACATGTGAATAATAAGGAAGTCTTAAAGAAAATAGGAATTACACGGAAACTTAGATGTCAAATCAGAGAAAAAGTTGAAATTTCTGGAACACATATTGAGAAAAGTCTAGAGAATTTAACACTGACAAGGACATACAAGACATAGGTAAGAGAAGCCTAGGGAAATAGTGAGTGATCTACTTAAGGAATTTGTGCAAATGGATGATAGAACATAGAAAAAGAGGGATGGTAAAAGCCCAAATATTACCAAGAGCGACAAAAAGAACAACTTACCTTAGTCTGCATTAGAGATACTTTCTTGGCCTGGAGCTGTGAATGCAGCAATTTGTAGGCAGACGACCAGCCAGCTATGAAAAAAAAAAAAAAAAAAGTTTATAAAATGACATCGATAAATCAATAGCTTTTATAAATTTTAATTTTAATCCAAATTTTTCCCCAAATAATGTTTGATCTACATCAGGTTTGCACAATTAAAAAAAAAGAAAGATGTGTAAGGCCACATCAATTGTGGGCCTGCAAGAGTAAATTTTTAGAGTAAATTACTGAGTATAACTAAGATAGAAATGGATATATAGAGAGGAAGATGGTGAGAAAATTCTTTCTTGTTTTTTATTTGGAGGTTTAAAAGAATTAATTAAATACAAAGTGAATAAAATATTTGGTCTAATAAAGTCAGGCTTCTACAAAACTGAATTTTCCATTTGCAATCAGTTACTATCTATTCTGATGAACGCAAAAATAGTGACTATTTTGAAAAACTCTTGTGGGCCACATTGGTTAGTCAGCCGGTCACATGTGACCCACAAGCCATATTTTGCACAGGCCTGATCTACATGATTAATATTCACTTCTGAACTAGATTAGTTGGTTGATTTTGTTTAGTGGCATATCAATCTCCATGTGTTATTTAATGCTGAAATCTAAACATTTTGAATGCAAATGTAGGTCTTCAGCTACAGATAAAATATATTGTTGGTAATTTAACTACAAATATATACAGTCAGTAATTTTTTTATATAAAACTGTATTGCTGGTATTTTTACTCTAAAAATGTATTTTTATACTTTCATAGTGTTTTGTTTTTGTTTGGTGCTTCACTATTTGCCCATAGCTGGGACACTAACAGGTGCTAGAACACCAGGTCTGGGTGGACCTGGGAACAATGACAATTAAGAGGTGGTGTCATGTTCATCAAAACGTCTAATCTCTCAATCAAAGGGCGCTTGCTGCCAGATGCAGTTTATCATCATACTCAAGACTACTCTAAACTAGGTGCACAGGAGATTATGTTTGATTTCTAGAAAATATTATTTAAATATTATTTTAATCATTTTATTAAGTTCTTTCAGATTTTCCAATACAGTTTGTCAACCTTCAAATTTTAATTTTTAAAAAATAAAAAGAGTAAATCTATAAATTCACATGTAAAATTTAACAAAACTTTTTGTATAAAGATACGCAAAAGTCATTTATATATCGGTTAGATAAGGAAAAAAATGATTTTGTAAACATTTTTCTTCCATTTTTTCAGCTTGAACAAGTTCCTCCAGCTTCACTGGGCAATTCTCCATTTAATGTAGGTACCTCTACGAAATCGCTAAAAAAAAAAGAGCATAGTCTGATGAAAAAGACGCCAAACTTTATGAAAACAAAATTTTATTGTCTAAATGCTTATGTTTTTATGAAGAGGATAGACCAAATTTTTTTTTAATTATTTTTAAAAATTTTTTCCATCTTTTTAGAATATTCTAAATTTGATTTAAAAACTTTATTTATCTTTGTTGCAACAAGGGGTAGTAAATAACAGATAATTTTAGCGCGTTTTTTTGTATTTACACACATTAATTTGGAAAATCTTGCAAAAATAAAAATAATTGTCAGATGTTAATGAAACTTTCAGAAACTATTCACAGATGATTGAAATTATTATAAATATGTTGTTTTTTATAAAAGTCATGGCAGAAATATTTTTTTTTCATTTTTATTAACACCCCATAACTAATTTTATGAAAAACTCTAGAAATTAGATCGCGCCGCCCCCTACAGATTGCAATAGTTAAAAGCACAAGGCTTTAAAGAATGCAAATCATGTATTTTTTTTTTTTTAATTGTGGCCAATGTACCTGAAAATCAGCTCTGAATTGTAACATACAAAACTCAATAAAACAAATATATTATTTAATTTCAAATGCTTTTATTTGTTTTTATTTGTTTTCATGAATATGGACAATATTTTCTGAAAGCAAAAAATTTTTTCAATGAAAATTGAATTTTTAATACAATTATTTGTTATTTCTTTTAATTATAATAGATTTTTACATTAAGTATTTAAAAATATTATAAAATTAGTTAAAAGCAGCACCGAGCTTTCAATTCTGTCCAGATGAGACCGCCATTGTCAAGTGCTTTGAAAATTGTATCGTTTGGACCAATCGGATTAGCCAACGTAATTAAAAAATGTAACTTTTGTGCTTATAATAGAGCGGTAATTATAAAGTACGGAAGATCAACCAGGACACAATTTAGTTGCATTATTTGAGTTCAGCATTGTTCTCCACTCTTAAGGCCTTTACTTTTGCGAAACACGTATGGAGAAGTTAATTTGATTTTTCAATTTCAACTGAGAAGGGTACCTATAAGTATCAGTATCATCTTATGAAATTTAACTACTGCTAAACTTTAATTTATATGATCTTATTTTGATTTTAATCTCAGTTATGTCATTTTTCCATAAATGAAATATCAAAATTAATAACAAAATAAATGGAAATACAAATAACACAGTAAAATGTAATAAATGTACATAAAATTATAGTATTTTATGTACACTTCTGATAATAATTCATAAGGTACGTATAAATAATAGATACCTCTTTCTTATGAAATTTAATCTCACTGTTAACAGTCTTATTTTTTAATTTCTTTATATTTTCCATAAAGCATCGTAAACGTAAAGATGAAAGCTAAGTACAAAAAAAAAAAAAAAAATGAAAAATTAGAGCGCTGAAAGTTTTTCTTAAAAGTAACGAGGTAAATAATTTGTTCATTTAAATCTAAATAATTTCACTTCCTTCCATCCGTAGAAAGAATTATCCTCCTGTAAGTTATCTAAACGTCATGAATCATAGCTGTCATCAGCTGTCAACGACGCGAAAGGTTATGACCTGCTTTGTTTTATTTTCAAATTACATTTTTTCGGCGCAGAAGCTAAGTTAAGCTTTGTTCAAAATATTTTAAATAAACATTATAATTTCTGATTTTATTAAAATCAGTTTTGAAAAAATGATAATTGATTTTTAAAAGAATATCAAAGTCAGATTTTCATCTTTTTAATCAAATGATTGAAAATGATTGATTATCTGTCCTTTTTTTTTTTTGACAAAAAAAAAAAAAAAAAAAAAAAAAAAAAAATTTGTAACGAAAATTTCGGACGTGCTAGGAACGATTAAAAAATGTAAAAAAAATACCCCAAAAATACTTTGATCTTTCCTCTTTAATAATAATATGAACATTAGACGATAAAAAATTGTTTTCGTCAAGTTCGGCGTCTTTTTCATCATGCTATCTCTGTTTGTTTACATTTTCGTGGAGGTACCTAATTTAATGTGATAATAACCATGCCATGATTATTTACATTATATCCTCATCTCGATGAGGATAACAGCCCAAATAATTTAAGTAATTTTGAAACTATTATTAGGTTGGTGCAAAAATAAGGTCGTTTTCTCACATATATCACTATGTGAGAAAACGACATTATTTTTGCACCAACCTAACATTTATTTGTCGCTGCACAAGTGCAGGGTGTGACAGAATTACCTCCCACATAATGGTAAAACATTAGTGCCAATAGTATCTTCATCTAGCTAATGTCTTACCATTATGTGGGAGATATTTCTGTTGTACCATGTATGATTAAAACACGTGATCTTTCTAGAATAAGGAACCCATGGTTGTGTGATAGTACAGAAATTTGCCATGTTTCCTTAGCTATCCTTGCAGGCATCAGGACATGCCTCTTTTGTTTTTAGTGCAATGGAGAAGTGCTGGCCTGGCCTATTGGGCAGTTAATTTTGTTAGTTTTCAATCCTGAAATACTGGAATTAATCGAAGCTATTTCATAACACTTCTTTTTATGCATTACGTTTTACATATGCGTGAAATGATTTGATAAATTAAAGCATCTTTCCCACCATTGCAAAGAATATAAAATATTTGCTTTTGTTTGAAACTTTTGAGTTTGATTTATATACCATACCTATGAACACTAATGGATATGTCCCAATCCTCATAAATACATTGGACACTATTGTAAGTGGGTGTAATATTCTGTCTAAGTAGTCCACCACTAGCAGTGGTACCTACTTCATGCTGCTGATGAGTATTGTATTTTGTTGATGTTATATAGATTAGCATTTCATTCCCAACCTTTGTTTTGGTTATTCCTCATTCATTAACCTTTTCTAGGTTACAACAAGATGTATTTCATTTGAACTTGTTTTTTTTTTTGGCAAAGGTCACAAGTGTTGGAAAAAGAGCATAAGTCTATGAATCAACGAGACATTACTTAAATATACTAGTCAACTCGTAAATAATAAGTAATTTTTTTTTAAAAATAACTTTTGTGGATTAGCATCCATTAGACCATTCTCAAGGCACAACATTTGGCAGAATCAAGATACTGAATTTTGTCCTTTTAGAAACGGGTCCTGTTCATAATATTGATATAGTGTAATTGATCCCTGACTTTTTAAAGAATTGTCTACCTACTTTTTTTTATTGATAAATGTAATCTTTGAAGTTATTTATGTCATTGACATCTACATATGAAAACAGACGTTTTTTTCTCCTTTTTAAAAACAGATTTCTTAAATAAATAAAAAATGTATACGTACATATTTCAAACAAGTGTAAATATTTGTTTTGTCTTTAATCAAAAGGAATCTTTTCATAAAAAAAAAGATGCCTCACTTGACAATCAATTGCTTTTTGAAATATATATATATATATATATATAAATATTATTTTCGTCTGTTCTTTAATTAAAAATATATTTATCTTTTTATTCTTTAATAAGAAATCTCATTGAAAACAAAACATATATTTTACCATACAAATAATTGTCAATGCTTGTTCAAAAAAATAAAAAATGCATAAAAATGTATACATACATTTGTTCTTTATTTAAAAGAAATCATTTTGTAAAAAAAAAAAAAAAAAAAAAAAAAAAAAGAAAATGTCTGCTTTTGTATGCAGATATAAATGACATAAACACTATTTAAAACTTGGCATTTTCAAATTACACGAGTAGAAGTAACTCTTTAAAAAGGTCTAAGATTGATTTAACACTATATTGATATTATGAATGGATCTCCACTTCTAAAATGATAAAGACATCAATATTTTTCAATTCTGACAACTGTCATACCTTGAGCAAGGTTTAAGAAATGCTAATCTACAAAAATTACCCCCCAACCAATTCTTTTTATGAGTGGGCCATTTTATTTTAGTAGTGTCAGAATAGGTTCCATTCAAAATTACCAAAGACAAAAGACATCTGAAGAAGGCTGTAGTGTACAAAGGTCAAAACATTTGTCTTATATTATTGTGGAGAAGGTTGTAGACATATTTACAGAGCCTAGCTTACTGTCTATGTTTTTATGTGGATCAATCTATTTACTCAAGCCCTGATGTATATTTATTGGAACACTCAATGATGTTTACAGAGGGTGACAATGTATTGGCTTTGGCAAGATGACTGACTAGTAAATAAGAGACAACACTTGAAGAATACTTACAAACAACATCTGATGCAGTGTCGCCACCTTCCTTATTGTCAATTCCATCATACAGAGACATTTCTGTTCGAATTTGTGGACAAAGTCATGAATAAACTTGAAAAATAAAAGAAAAAAATAAACATTTTTTTTTCTCAATGAAACAATGCACAAGTTTATTTTTAAAAATACAAAATCTTAATTGTTGTCATTTTACGACTATTCCCTATTTAGCAGCATCAATGTTCATGCTACACTAAGAAAATTATTAGAAAAGGAGGCATACTTTTCTTTTTAGAAATCCTTACTGCAAATCACTTGTACTAAATGTCTCAGGGCAGAGCTGAAAGTCTGTTGACATAAGTTAACTAAGTAACCATTAATCAGTGTTTTGAAGAAAGATCTTGGAAAGCAAAGGTAGTGAATATGTTTTTATCTTATATTTCAAGAGAGAAAAAAATTGAATTATGAATGTTTAACAAATTAAAACACTAATTTTGTATATTTTTTCTTTCATTTCCTTTAAGAAAAAGGCAGCTGTAGTTTTTATCAATATTGACTTTTTCTTTTTCATTAAAGTGTTGAATGTAATAATAGTTCTCCATGATTTGAGTCTTACAAACTGGACCAGTTTATTTAAGTAGTTTATTCGTAAAATAATAATAATAATAAAAAAATATCTGTTCATTCTTCATTTAAGATAAATAATTAACCTCAAAATGTCAGCTTCTGGAAAATAAAATCTCATATAAACAATTTTTTTCGGGAAATTAAAAAAAAAAAAGTTTAAAAATTCATATTTGCAGCATTTCAAACGTGTCATTTGTGAGTAACAGCTAAAGTGATTTTTAGCCTAAGTCCAATAACTCTGTAAAAATCAGGGATCGATTTGACACTGTATCGATGTCATAAACAGCATCCCCATTCTAAATCGATAATAAATAAATATTTTTTAATACCGACAAGTGTCGCAGAGACTAAGGAAGGTAATGAATTCTAATCTACAAAAATTATTTCGCCATATTTAACGAGAGGACCAGTCTCTAATGCCAAACTGTCAATTGATAGTGGACGAAACTTTTTTTTTTTTAATACATATAGAAATTAGGCTAAAAGTAATTTAAATTTCAATAGAGATTGTTTAACACTTAAACAAACATTTTTAAAATTAATTTCATTAGCGACTAAACCAAAAAGGAAAACCAACTAATGTTTTTGTTTGACCGATAAATTTGTTTATAAAGTCGTTTAACATTTCAAATATTGTCAGGATCAAACAACTGAGAGCCTTTCTTAATATATTGTTTATATTTCAGCTAATTATTATTTTTTTTTTAACAAGGGTTTCATTTCCTTACGGAATAAACGAAATTTGATGAGAGTTGAAAGATGTATCAATCGAAACGTTAGGGTTCAATTTAGATAACTTGTTTTGTTTCTCTGTGATCGTGTAAATAAAAAGTCATTATTATTATAAAACTTTCAAAAAAATTTTAATGGTTTAAAAAAAATAAAATTTTAATTCAACATTCATTTCAGTTTTTGTGGATTTCCATTTTGACACAACAAAACATAAAATGAAGTATTTTTATACAAGTAATATAATGAATTAAATCTCATTTTTTTTCAACAAAATCCATGAATAAAATATATCTAAAACGTAGAATTGATTAATATTTACAATGCATTAACAGAAAAACAAAAATAATCACAAAACATGCTTACGATATCCACAACGATAACACCGGTGTAACCGGAAGTTGATATAAAAATGTCACGGAGAAATTTAAAAAAGTAAATTTTTTAAAATATCCCACCTTTAAATATATTAAATGTAAACCATTATATAAAAAGCAGTCTTTTTTATTAGAATTTATGGAATATGAAATATCTACATTGTGAGTATACTTAAAAGTGACTTAATCACAATTTACTTGTAGTTTTCAAATTCCAATCCAGGGGAGATAACTTATATTTTCGAGACTAGTTAACGGAACATACTTAAAAAATGGTTTGTGATATTCGTGACTTGTATTTTGTATTCATAGTCAAAGTAACGAGAATATACTCTACTAGTCTTCTTTCCTAAGAAGTCATATAAATTCACACACAGAAAAGTAAGTAACAAAAAAGGAGGGTCATGGTCATTTACGTCATTAATTGTATTAAAAAAAAATTGATCGCTATGATGATGCCTACTAGTACTCACTGTTGATATTCAAATCGACGAGTTGGGACAATTCTTTCAAACCGTCACGGACTTTCTCTAAAAAGACCCCCAAAATATTTAAAAATATTTTAAATGCCTTCTTTGAACTTAAATTTCGCTTCTGTTTCAAAGATAATGGTCTGACTAAAGTTTAAACTTAAGCTAATTCGAATTAAAAGAATTTCCGTAAAAACTTTTTTGGAATAAAACATTTACTTCTTTTTTTCGTCACTCGTCGACTCATCATTTTTGTTTTGTATGGATACGAAAAATGTAAACAACAAATTTAAAGTTTTCTTTAAAATCCAATATTTGTACTAGAAATGTGTCTCGAAGTTTGTTAGTAAATTCAAGGATTAATTAACGATTTTCTAAAAGTAACGCTCACCCTTTTTAATTTAAAACAGAATGAAAATAACGTTTTTTAGGCACGTTAGCCTGTGAGGTCACAGGACAAAATACAAATACAGTTATTCTACCACGATCCGAAAAATCGCGGGAAAAACGTAAAAATAAGCCCTAAAGATGTACGGAAAACCAATAATCAAGAATTTGTAATTTACGTTTAAAAATAAAACGTCTTTGTCTTTAACCTTATTTAATTAATTAATAGTTCCAATCGAAAATAACATTAAACTTTATATTTTTTAATTCATCAAACATATCTTTATTTAATAAAATAAGCTCTTGTGACGAACAAAAAAAATGTTAATTTAAAAATTTCACTGATAAGTTACAAGGCATTTTAAAAAAAATAAATATCAACTTTAGATTTTTTCTGTCGAAGCTGAAAGAAAATAACTTGTCTTATTAAATTATGCAAATACCAATTTTCAAAAAAAAATTTTTTCAGTTTTATCTAGATAGTTTGCGATACGTAAG
>OZ010589.1:41180478-41198694 GCA_963932145.1 Acanthosepion lycidas
TCGGCCAAAAATATGCCCTTTGAACCCGTATAAACGGGTTCAGGGTCGGTTTACCTCCCAGAAAGAGTCTCCTCCCTTCGGCGTAGCCTCGTTCGGGTTCCTCCCCGCCCGAAGACAGGGAGTTCAACCGATCAGCCGATCGCCTGACTTCGGACTGAACAGTATTTAGTCACCCCCCACGAGGGCATCATGTGGCACAAGGCCGGTTTAACGAAAAGGAGAACAAGAGAAGGCGCATCTTTTTCTAACACTTAAACAGCAGCATATTGAGTTACTCCACTTAATTTCTTAAAAAAAAAAACACCACTAGAGGACGCCACTTCAGCCTATAAGTAGGCAATGACATCCTCTTTTTTCTATTTCACCCAGGTACGATAGGATGTAGGTCAAACGCGGAGAAAAGCGCGACGCGCGCCTACATCTTTCTTTTCACTTTCCATTAGTATTCTCTTTTTCCTACTTCAACCAGGGAAGGTAAGATGGAGGTCGAATGCAGAGAATAGAAAACTCGCGCGTCAACTCTTTTTCCTATTTTCCTTAGACACGCTAAAATGTAGGTCTATCGTGAAAACGCGTTTCCCATTGGGAAATGCACACACACACACGTACGTACCCAACTTCATTTTTCTTCAATTTTTCTAGGACTTTTACACACATTTTATTAGGTTGGTGCAAAAATAATGTCGTTTTCTCACATATATGTGAGAAAACGACATTATTTTTGCACCAAGCTAATACATACACGAACAATTCTCAAGTATTTAAATGTTTTCATGCATGTTCTTTGTATTGTACACATAATATTGCCTTTGTCGCTCATAACAATGTAACCTTTTTTCTTGTTAATAATACATTATTGTTTGTTTGTATATATATATATATATATATATATATTTGTATTTTATTAGCCGAACACACGTGCAAATTCACCATTTTTGCTGTGGGATAAACCTTCAAGAATACACGTGTTTCCCAACACAAGGACCAACGTACATACTCCCGCAACAGGCACAACGGTTTCTTGGTAGACCAATTGGATGTAATTCCCATAAAAAAAAGTCTGGACGGATAGAATTAAAGAATATAGTTTGCTTGAATATTTGCCATGAAAATAGCGAGAGGCTATCAATGTTTCTTTTGCGGGGAAAAAGTTGTAGGATGGAAAATAATTAATCAACCACAAGGCGGCCTAAACGCTTTTGAAAACTGGATAGATAAGCAACTCCAGCCCGGATATGGCAACAGTAGTCCATGTTTGATCTGAGTTGACTCTTTTAAAGATAAAACATTTCAGGAGGAATCAGACACATTTTGGAGTGATAAAAGGAATCGGCCATTTTTCCAGCACTTTTAGCGATCATTCGTATATACGAGTTCCACAATGTCTGGTGTTAGCTTGAGTCCCAATAGACGTTGTAGGGATTACCCCACATATTTTTCAGCAGTAAAATCTATAATGTTTTTCGCCCCTTTTCAGCTATCTCTGTACGTACAAATATGTTTTATCTTTTTTTGGCAAATAATGAACCCCCAAACTGGTGTCAAAACATGAAAAATATAAAAATAAATTAGAAAAAAATACCAGCAATACAATTTTGGAAAAAAAAAAGTATTACCAAAGCTCACAAAAGAATAAAATTTTGGTATTAAATGACCCATAAGGAGTTGATATGCCGTTAAACAATCAAACTAAACCAAACCAAACCCACAATGCTTCAAGCCCGCCAATCGCATTCCAAACTACCAATTTCAGATCACAACAAGCTCCATTTTCAAATGGATTCTAGTGTAAAACTTACTCAATGTTTACCTTTTTGGTCTTAGTATATACTGTGCTTACCTTTCACTTAATTGCGATTTGTATTCTACATTAAGTTACCCGATTGGTATGGCGTCAATAAAATAACCAATATATTCTAGGTAGCATTAAACCGTCTAACACTAGGACGAAAAAGCAGCATTGTACAGTTTTGTCGCAGTAGTTCGGGGCTTCCTGGGGGATCACAAGGCCAAAAACTACGTGGAACTTGTCGAGACCTTGGCGAAGAACTCTGGCAAAATGGGCTGCAAGAGGTCCCTCAAAGTCCATAGAGGAGCAAGGCGAGCGATTCCACCAGGATATAGTGGAGTTTGGACGCCACTACCAAAGATCGTATGATGAGAGACTATATTTGGATAATGATTCGTGAAGGGTAATTTGCAATATCGCGAAAAACTATTGACTTCTAATTTTTTTGTGGTCTCTATTGGGTAATCCTAGAAAAGTAAATGCTACTTTTTAATCATATGTCGTTTTGTTCTTAATTTGCGTGAACGAGAATGTTCACATTCGCCAGTTTTCACAATGAGAATAGGTAAATTTAAAAAAATATCATTATCCTGGCCACAAAATCAAAGTTTGAAGAAAATATTATCCACTAGCAGCATGGCCCGCCGTTGCCCGTGCTTGGTTCAAAAATCGTGCGACTCATACAGCAATCGCTATCACTTGACTTAAAATATTTTTGCCCTTCCTTGCCTTTAAAGGAGTGCCCTTTGCCGTGCTGATGTTGCTACATGCCTTACTTCTTGCCTATCTGCCATTGCGAATTTTTTCTAAGCTCTATACTAAACATTAAATCTGTTACGAAAAAAGAACTAAACAAAATGAACACAAAACGATCAGCTTTAAAAAGACTCGTAACTGGAAAAACCAAATGAAAAAAGAATGTTAACAATAAATACTTTTTCACATCCAACCCAGTTCAGCGGAATCAGAATCAACGTTGATTTTAAGCAAGCGAATGAGCCAATTGTAGTAAAGTGCCATGCAGATTTAAATTTTTCCCACTTGTGACGAATGCAGCTATCGATTTTTTTTGCATGCTAGCATGCTAGTTAATATTCGTGTCAGTCAGCTGTTGGCTCTCACGCTAGCCAATAGAATCTTGCTGCCTATTCATGGCAGCCTGCTATAGGCTCTCACTCTGGCCAGTAGAGAGTGGCCGCAAACTACATGAAAAGTGCCGTAGAAGCTTGAAAAAAATCGATTATTTCCATTATCGATGGGAGTTGGGAAATGCAAAGTCGGTCTTGGCCTTCCCGCTAACTTGGCGCATGTGCATGTAAATTTTGGTGCAAATTCGTCGAAAATTGCGGCCGTGCATTCGTTACACACACACACACACACACACACACACACACACACACACACACACACACACACACACACATCCTGCCTTTTATAGATTTTTCATACTTTCTAGGCGTAAACTAATAGGAAATAAAAGTTGCTACCGATGGTCAAAAATCACGTTACACAGTGTTATCTTTTCAGATCACTACAACATTTTTTTTTAGAGGGGAAACAGTTTATTTTAGTTTTAGTTTCGAAGAGGTTAAAATGACAGTGAGTGACAAGTGTTTAACATTTTTGCTGTCCATTTACGAGAACAAAAATGTATTAATCCAGTTTCATACGTTTGGGTCTTCTTAAAATTTTAAAACAGTTAAAACTACCGAGGGAGCATAGTGATTTTCTAAGCCCGGCTTAGATGTGGCACAAGGCCGAAAGTATGGGGCATCCAGTGAGGACCGAACTCACTACTCAGTCGTAATTGATCTAGCAAGACAAGCTTTCTAACCATTACACCACGTCGAGGTGCCCAAACCGAGGGAGAATATATTAGGTTGGTGCAAAAATAATTTCGTTTTCTCACATAGTAACATATGTTAGAAAACGAAATTATTTTTGCACCAACCTAGTAACAGCGGTACCAGGAGGAAAAACGTCCTTTTGACAGACTGTTTTTTTTTTTTTTTTTTTTTTTGCCGGTATGTTTACCAACATTTGCACAGAAGTGTTCCCAACAATATCAAGAATGAACAAGAAAATAAGTTAAAATTGGAGATTTGATTTAGATACGCACATTTCGTGGAGCAAAGAAAATAAATTCACATAAGAAATTCGAGAGATTGGTCTGGTGAGACTGCAACTTTATAGAATCCACTCCATCATCATTATGGAAGTTACGACAGGGTGATTCACGACAGTTAAAAACATTCCTTGTCGGTAGCGGTCAGGGATAATTATTCCTTTCAAATGACATTAATTCATGCATCAGGAGTGGTTAGGTTGAGTCTATATTTACGCCTACTTTCAAGGTTCAATGACAAGATTATCGTCATACACTCTCCCTCAGACCATTCTAGAAATTGGAAAAATAATTTCCTTTGGGTATACTTCATAGCCAATTCTCAGTAAGAATGCAACAGGTTCAGCCAGATTTATAAAGATTGAATACGGATGTTTTATATGCAATTCAAGATATGCTTCATGCCAATAACAGATTGGTCTAATGGTTTAGAACTGCATTGGAGAAACCTACCCCTGGAGAGGATTCTGTACGTTTCAATGCACCTGCAGCAATTTAAAAAAAATCATTTCACCCTAAGTAAGGTAATAAAGCCACTAAGAGGGGAGGTATTAGTAAGTGAGAAAGAACAGGAGAAAAAGAAAACATTTCTAAGGAGAGAAAACAATAAAATCAGCAGAATTAAAAAGATAACGATTGGCATTGTATTTCAGTTTTTGAAGATCAAAGATAACTGGTAAGCAAGAGGCCGGAAGAGAGCTCCACGAGCTAGAAATGCGAGAGAAGAAATTGTTAGCATAGAACTTACGGTTACATTAAGCCTTTTTAACTGTAAAACAATTATACTTAGCTGCCAATCTACTATTGCAGTTTATTTCTTAAAGTCAAAGTACCAAAGAGGACAAACAACCAGAATAATTATCATGAAAATATACATAGAAAAAACACCGGGAAATCGGTGGCGGGAAAGTGACTGGAGCCGTTATACCAGGTTTGGACTAACAACATTGCAGATTCTTCTTTTTATCTAGAATCTCTAAATACATAACAGAAGCACCAGACCGGATGCGACAGCAATATTGAAATCATGGACGAATGGTAGACTTATAAATATGTAATGTAGATTCTAGCAAGAAAAAAAAAGTGTAGCACGACACAGAGAAACAACTTTCTAGACCTAACAATTCATTCAATATAATCGTTACACCTCATGTTAGAGGGAAATGTTAGGCCGAGAAAGCGCAGTGAGTAACTCTCCTGGAGGTTAATATCAATGTGCTGCCTGTCTTTTTTGTTGAAGATACCCGTGAAAGAATGGATACCATCCATCCACATGACAATAGACGATAGAAAATCTCTAAAATACAGTTTTTTTAAAAAATAATCTAATTCTAAGCAAGGTGATAAAGCGACTAAGACTCAACGAATTACTGAGAGTGAAATAAACTGAGAAAACGTTATTGAGTTGAAAGGACAATAAATTTAATTGCATTTAAATTTTTGATCATAACTGACAAGAAAGCAAGAAGCTGGAAGTGTTCGATAAGCGAGAAGTGCGAGAGAAGAAACTATGAGAATAGAATTTACGGTTACCTTTAGCAATTTCAACAGTACAATGGTGAGACCAATATGCCCCTCTAGTACGTAGCTTAAATTTCAGAAAGCTCATATGTTGTGGCCTTGTTAGCGCCAGAAATAAAGACACAAAGAGAGGAGTTGAATTAAACAAATATATTAACAGAAACAGTAATACAAACATATACAAACGAGAGTGTTACAGCAAGAATGTTCGGTCCGACTATCAGAGCTGACTGCTGCAAACTTCCTTCTCCAGTACCTGCTCCTATTTATAGCTGGGAGAGTCCATGCGTGCGTGGGTAAATTGCCATAACACTATAAAATTATTATAGAAAAAGGCCCGGGCAAGCTACTTTACAACGGTGGGGAAGTAATTGAAACCGAGATGCCAGGCTAGGGCCGATAACATTACAGATTCTTTTTTGGATTTTTCCAAGAATCTCTAGATATATAGGAGAAGCAACCAATCAGATATGGCAAAAATAATCAATGCACTGGTAAATGGGAGATATATAATGGTGCAAGATGTTAGACATTTTCATGACAGTCGTCTTCGAGTATAGAATCCAGAGGTTGGCAGTGAATATTTCGGAGACAGTAGGAAAGCCTAGTTTAGGTTCGCAGTGGATATCGTAGCAAAGTAGCAGAGCGTAGTTCTTCCTTCTATCATCTTCGCCTCTCAAGTTGGCACTGGTCCTTCCGTAGGGTAAACAAAGATGGCCGCCTTTATACACGACGGATACAATGTTCTGCGACTTCTGATTGGTTAACCTTCTATTGGTAGACTATAAAGGAAGTTAAGTCATTTGGATTGTCTCACTAGTCACATATATATATATATATATATCCAAAAAACCGTAACACAAGATAGATTCTGACGAGAAACATTTTCTACGCAGTGAACCAACTTTCTTAGGAGCAGACTTAACAATTAATTCGGCTTAGTTGGTTCCACGTCATGTCGGTGGAAAACCGAAAAAGTGAAACGAGTTACTCACTTGGAGGTTAGCATCAGCCACGCTTTATTTTGGAGGCGTTAAAAATGATTTATTGATAATTTTATACTTAAGGGTTTATATTTGTAAGAGGATGTCAACTGTGACACGTGGGTCAAATGATATTACATCTGGCCACATTTATTTATTCTGAAATAATATTTCTGATATTATTTTGATGTCACGATATCTTGTGATTGAGTAGTTATTTAAACTTCCGAGTTTGCTTGCTTCTAGTGTTCCCGACTCGTAAATCGCATTTCGGGCTAATCCTTTTACTGATGACTATGCATTCTGTCTTGTAGTTTATGCTTAGTCCTTTCTTCTCACTCTCCTTTGCTACTTTCTGTAGGAGATTTTGTAATCTAATTTCCGTGTCTGCTATCAGTACGCTGTCGTCTGCTTATCTTATGTTGTTAAGATTGTGGCCGCCAATGCTAAATCCCGGTAGGGTTTCCAATTCTCTCAGAATTGCCTTGCTGTATAGGTTGAACAGGTCGGGTGAGAAGACACATCCTTGCCTTACGCCCCTTCCTATTTTTGTATATTCACTGAACTCGTCCCTTATACGCATGTATGCTGTTTGCTGCCAGTATATGTTCTTGATTATTCTGATAATCTTTCCCGGATATGTCAAGGTTGTTGAGCAGTTCCAGCAGATCATTGTGGCGTACTTTGTCGAAAGCCTTTGCGTAGTCTATGAAACATAGGTACTCGTCCTTCTGCATTTGTATCGCTCTTTCTGATAACATTCTGAGCATGAATATCGCGTTCCTTGTTCCGGTGTCTTTAACGAAACCGCACTGTTCTTGTCTTGTCTCTGGCTTTATTCTGCTGCGCGCTCTATTCATCAGTATACGGATGGTGAGTTTTGTCATTAGGCTTATTGTTCGGCGGAGTTCGCATTCGTTTGCGCTTGGTTTCTTAGGCTATGGAGATAGATCTGCTGATGTCTTCCGGTATATCCCTGCTGTTGTAGATTTTATTTGATATTTCGGTGATCTTGTCTATGCCAAAGTCATCTAAGGCTGTCAGCATTTCCGTTACAATTCCGTCTGGCCCACCTACCTTGTTTCTGTTCAATTTGGCCAGTGCGGCTTTTACTTCGGTTTTCAAAATTCCAGATCCGTCGGTAGTTCTGTGTATTGCTGGTTGTTCCCTTTCGTCATGGAAGAGTAATCCAATATATTCATTCCAGCGTTGAAGAATTTTTCTTTCTCTAATATGAGCCTTCCATCCTTTGACGAGCATGTCTTCTGTCCTGTTAGTTGCTTTGTTTATTTGTGCATGTCCCTTTTGTTGGTGGTACTCAAGAAGCTTATTCGGATTTTTGGCAACTAGTACGACTTTTATCCTGCTAGATAAAAGAAGGCAAGAAAGCAAAGAAATAAATATTTTTTTCCCTTTTCTTTGTCTTATTTTATTGAAACGCAAAGTCGCCATTCT
Organism: Acanthosepion lycidas; assembly: GCA_963932145.1. Lineage (NCBI taxonomy): Eukaryota > Metazoa > Mollusca > Cephalopoda > Sepiida > Sepiidae > Acanthosepion > Acanthosepion lycidas. Next base: position 41,188,352 of record OZ010589.1, read on the forward strand.
TAACTGCTGTGGAAGGGACGTTGACGACGGCATGTCAGATTTACCCCCAACTGCTTGGTGGTCTTTGAAGCCTGCTAGTAAACAATAAAGGACGATTAACCAGCAAGAAAAGCTTGTGTTACGAATAACGTCGTCTTCGTTGTTATCGTCGTTAACTTTATCTCATATCCAAGAACTTAATTTCTACTTTGCCGATCGCTTCTTTTATGATGATGGCATTGATGACTAAATTCGCCACCAGGTGCAGGTTCAGGACTAGAAGCCTCCAGCTTCACCAAAACCTGTTCCCGTCATCCATTCTCTATCACCGTTTAGTTTTCAAAAGTTAGTTGAAGGTGATAGAAATACAGAGGAGAATAAAGTGCCGATAGTGTGATTTCTTTAAGGTAGACTTCAACTTGTCTGGAAGTGATCCACACACTGCGTGTGCGATGTATGAATGTATTACTCTTGTTGTCACTCAGTTTTGTTAGGCATGTTGTAGTATAACCAATATAATTATACTGGATATACTACAACATGCCTATCAAGAAGACTCACGTTGCATCTTTATGATCATAGCTCAATTAAGTCTCATTTAAATACACACGGAGATCTATCAAACTCCATCCGCAACATAATCGTTGATAATACAAATATTATATCATCGTCTACATGTAAAAAGGGCTAAAAATAATGGAAGCATCTTACTTATTATAAAACGCAGATTGTGTGTGTGTGTGTGTGTGTGTGTGTGTGTGTGTGTGTGTACGTTTATATATTGGATCGGATTTCCTACATTTTTCAACCGATTTCAACAGAACTTCACAGGACTACGTAAAATTACCTTGCGGTGGTTCTGATAGCCCAAAAATTAGAAAACACAATTCTTTTTGCATGAAATCAGTTTGAAAACACGATTAAGAGGCATTAATGAAAGGGGCACAACTCATATCGAGTTATACTTATTAATATCGAGTTATCGAGTTATACTTATTATAAAACACAGGTTGTTTGTTTGTTTGTGTGTGTGTGTGTTCGTTTATATATGGGATCGGATTTCCTACATTTTTTTAATCGATTTCAACAAAACTTCACTTTTTTTTTTTTGGCAGGTAGTGTTTCTTATTGTCTTGCACACTTTTTTCTTTATTTTTACATTCAGAATGCTTTAAAAATTCCATTTACAAGACAATTGTTTATAATAAAACTGAAAAATTCTATTCAATCGGTAGACTCATAACGATTGAGAACAATGTTTTTGTTTGAGTTTGGGTTTGGCCAATTCGTAAAAAAGAACAACAAAAAAAAAACAACTAATTAAGACATGCGTGTCCGTCAACCTTAAACAATAATCTTTCTTCATGATGGTCAATACTTGATCTATCTCTTACTGTTACATCCCCGGGCAACGCCGGGCTCTACTGCTAGTTATTAATAAAAAAGAAAAGGCCAACACCCAATAATATCAACTATGAACACGGCCACAATGTGCTGACATTTCTACAATTCTAGATACATGCACAAAACAATCCATACTTTCAGTTAAAAGGTAAAAATAAAATTCATCCTTGATAACAGCTAAAAGTATAGCCGAAAGCGCTCGGACAAAAAGAACATCTGGGCAATTTCTACATAATTAAGAAAAGAAGAACATTATAAGAACACAAGTAAAATTATATAAAACCTTAACCGCAGCATCTTGTCAGTCATTTTTAATGGAATTGCTATAAAAGAGTGATTTCTGCCCAAATACTCAGCATATATATATATATATATATATATATATATATATATATAAGTCGTCCCTGGTTTATCGCGATTAATCATTTCCAAACTCTACCTATTGACTGGCGAGCTGAAGAAAAAGTTAAAACAAATTCGCGAGCCTACGTGAAATTTTCTTTGGACCAATGAAAACGTTGTTTTTACAGGAATTAGCCGTGGAGCCTAGAAAATGAAAGAAAAGAAAATAGCGATCCTATGCGAAATTCTTTTTTTTTATATAAAATAAAGAGAAAAATGAAATCAACAAGACGTCCGAAGTCATGTGAAAAGTTACATTTCTGTTCACGCGTCCACCGTTCAGATTTTTGCCAGTGTCAAATTACTCTCTGATTATATTACTGACCTTAACGGAACGTTTGGCAATTCAAAGAACTTTATTTCAGCTATCCAAGAAAGCTAAGTATTCCTCACAATTAGCATCCATCATTAATCTTCTTGGCGTGGGTAAACCAACTATTCATTTTAATCCGGTATTCCCATACCACTATAGAACAACTTCGAACGAGACTTTCATCAACTCAAGAGAAAGCAAATTCAAAGGGTTCTCCAAAGAGACCTATGGAGGATACCAGAACACAGAGATAAACATATTTGCAACCGGGAAATGCATGAAATTCTTTACATCGGGCAGTTGAAACATCGGAATAAAGGGAAGAAAGACTGCGAGCCGAAAGAACCAGGACGGCTGCAGACGATCAGAGACAGGAAAGGCTTCGGAAAGAAAGAGCTAGGTCTGCTCTGCAATTCCTGAGCTGAGACAGGAAAGGCTTCGGGTAGCCTTCAGGCTGCTAGAGCTAAGAGGGATGCCAGCAAGGAAGTAAAGACATGAAAGACTGTAGGTTAATAGAGCTAGGTTTGCTGTTAACAGGACAGTGGAGACTCCTGAGCAAAGAGACGAAAGACGAGAAGTTAATAGAGCTAGGTTTTCTGCTGGCAGGGTAAGAGATACTCCTGAGCACAGAGTCGAAAGACGAGAAGCTAATAGAGCTAGGTCTGCTGCTGGCAGGGCAGGACAGACATCTGAGCAAAAAAACGAAATACTCCAATAGAACCCGGATGGTTGCTCACAGATCAGATGAAACTCCTGAACAAATGCAAGAAAGACAGCCGGTTGGCAGAACTAGGGGACGAAGAAGATCTGCCCTTACCTGGGAGCAGTGGCATCGTGCTGCTTTTAACTATCTGCTGGAGCATAACTACGCTTCTGAAAAGTAAGTGACATTAGGCTGTATGTCTAAAATCTGTGTTAAATGTAAAACCAAGAAGTTTGTTCGAATGGATTCTATTATTGGAAGATCCACAACAACCTTTGAAGTTACTTCTTTCAGACATCACTCAAGAGTCAAAACAATTTTTGGAAACCATTAGGAAATACAATTGTGCCTTTCAAAGGATTTCATTCGGGGCTACCATAATTAGGGAAAGTGGTTTCGTGCCTCCTTTTAAAGTTCAGGCTCAGCTGTATCATAGGACTGGATCCCCACGCACACTAACAAATAAAGACAACATTCCGGACGGTATAAAGAACCCTCCTGCAATGAAATAACATTGGCTATCATAAGAAAAGAGACATTTTTTCTAAAAACCTTGTTCAAAGCTCTTCGAATAAGTTGTTTGATTGGCACTGTTAGAATCCCATGATTGGAAAATCCACAACAGTTTTTGAACCTTTTACTTTCAGACACCATACATAAGTCAAAACATTTCAAAAAATAAGGAAATACAATTGTGCTTTCCAAATGATTTCATTCAGGGTTAACATTGTTAGGGAAAGTGGTTAAACACCCCCTTTTAAAGTGCAGGATCAGCTGTATCATAGGACTGGATCCCCACGCACACTAAAAAAATAAAGAACCACACTTTCTTCACTTATATTTTGTTGGCAAATTCCAAGAACAAGCGGTCAGTCGTAATTCTATTTCAGCTTGCACCATTCTTGAGCTTACTCAGAGGCTACAAGAGATGATACATTGTAGAAATAGATATGTCAAAAGCTTTAAATGTGGTCTGGAAAGTTCTCCTACTCACAAATTCAATGTGTTCATTGATGCAGACAAGCGACCTACTGGACTCCATCCGGGTAGGTTTAATGAACCATCCTGCATTGAAATAACAGTGATTCTCCATGGTGACCAACATAACAAGAGAGAAAAGCGACGTGACAACATGCTTCAACGAATTAATGAGACACATAGATCTTATGACGCCCTTCAATATCCTCTGCTATTTGTTAATAGGGAAGATGGTTACCATTTCGGTATTAAACATCGTAATCCAAGCAACCCAGAAGATATGTTAAGCAAAGAGGTATCGTGAAAGGAATTCTTTTAGTAGCCATATAAACTGCGTATAAATGAAAGAGATGTCGAGTGTAATGAATATGAGTGAATGGGTCATAAAACGCGTCATAAAATGGTTTGCATAGAAGTAACGTATAAGGAACTGCTTTATGATGTCGTAACACATTCAATCATATTACTCATTCTTGAGATCTCTTTCCGCAATATACAATATGGCTGCTAAAATGAAGTCTGAGAGTCTGTGTTTCATTAGAAACAATCAAAAGCAACTGCGATCGGAGAATTATATTCATCTGAAAGTTGGTGTAAACAATGATGTAGCACCTAGCAATCTTGGGCAGCTCTGCAATCTACCATCAAGCTTTACACGTGGACCTCTATCCAACCATGAAAGGGTGCAGGATGTCACGACCTATGTACATCACTATGGCAGGCCAGATCTCTTCGTAATATTTACATGCAACCCAAAGTGGAAGGAAATTGAAGACGAACTGTTTCTGTACCTAAAGGCTGAAGATAGACCTAACCCACTTGTCAGAGTCTTTTACTGGAAGTTAGAGAAGATCATAGATCTGATTAGAAAGGGGAAAACATCTGGGTCCATAAAGTGTGACATGTACATTGTTGAGTGGCAAAAACAGGGGATACCACATGCTCACAGTCTGCTTTGGCTGGCAACATATTCACTCTAATGAAATTAACAGGATAATCTCAGCAAAGTTTCCAAATCCATCGACCGATAAGGAGCTATATGAAATGGTTAAAAGGAACATGGCACCCATAGACCATGTGGAGGGTGGTAGGGGTTGATCTCAACTCGCCATGTCTGAAGAACAATGTATGCTCAAATAAGTTTCCCCAAGAGATTTCTTACGGAAACCCAAACAGGTAATGATGGATACCCTTCTTACAGGCGTAGAAGATCAGACGATAGAGGGTTTTCAGAAAAAGTTGGACAACATCAGGTTTACAACCGGTGAATATTAGACTATTGTTCCTTGTTGTCAAAGACATTTAATGTCCACATTAATGTTGAGTTCTGAAACTCGATGAAATCTATCAAGTGTGCAAGTACGTCAACAAGGGATCAGATGCGGCCATGTTTAGCTTGCAGCAAGAATATAGTCTAGATAAGGTAACCCAGTATCAAATGGACAAGTACATCAGTGGTAATGAGGCATTTTAGCGCATGTTTGACTTCTCACCACATGAATGATACCAAGCTATTGTGCAACTTGCAGTACATTTGGAAAAACGTCAACGTGTCCACTTAACTGAAGCAAATATTGTTCACGTAGCAAACACACCCAATGATACGACACTCACCACTTTCTTCCAGCTGTGTCAAAATGATCCTTTTTTACTCCTAAGTGCCATCTTATTATGTCTGGAAAAGAATGGCTGCATAGATTGATAGGTCAAGATGTACCGGAGCAACATGGCATTAAGTTTGATGAGTGCCTAGGTAGAGTGTACACTGTACATCCCAGCCAACTTATGCTTTTATCTTCGTCTCCGTCGTCACAAAGTTCGAGGTTCAACATCCTTCCAGGATCTTAAATGTAAGTGCATATGTTGATGAAAATGAGTGAAGGTTTCTTCTGTTGTTGACAGTGTCCGCTTCTCCGAAGATATAATGTTTTTACTTGATGCTCCTGGTGGGGCATTTGTTACTAAGCTGCTTTCGGCCGAAGTCCGGCAGCACAAGGACATATATATATATATATATATATATATATATATATATATATATAGATAGATAGATAGATAGATAGAGAGAGAGAGAGAGAGGGAGAGAGGGAGAAAGGAGGAGGGAGAGAGAGAATGCACATTTCTTTGAATACGACAGACAAGGTACTTTGATTTAGTTTTTTTTTATACAATTTCTCATATGGTCTAATAATCTTTTTCTTGGAAAGGCAAAAAGGAATGGCCGCGTACCGGAGCACCATGGTATTAAGTTTGATGAGTGCCTAGTTAGAGTGTACACTGTACATCCCAGCCAACTTGGATGCTTTTTTCTTTGTCTCCTTCACAAAGTTCGAGGCCAAACATCCTTCCAGGATATTAGAAATATAAACGAACTGGTTTGTGCGACCTCCCAAGAAGCATGCTTGAGTTCGAGGTTTGCTTGAAGATAATGCCAAGTGGGATGTAACAATGGCTGAGGCTATTGTGTCACAATCCCCTGGGAATCTTAGGTTGCTTTTTGCGGTCCTATTAAAAACATGCGAAATGATACTGTTTGTTTGTACTATAAGTATAGTGATAGCTTATTTAAAGAATTTAAGAACCAATCGTAACTCCAATTTCCAAATGAAAATTGATTTCAGTGATGAAATTTACAACATGGCGTTAATCGTTATAAAATAAAAACAATGTAATTTCTATGGGAAGGAATATGCTATCGAGATATGGATAGCCCAAAGCTCATCGGACAGAGATCGATGCCTTACTAACAGAGGTGTTGAGAGAAACATCTTATAACATCATGTGAATATATTGATGAAAATGAGCGAATGTTGCTTCTGGAATAAAGTAGAGCTTATGACACTGTTGTTTGCAGTGTTCGCTTCTCCAAAAGTGGAATGTTCTTCATAGATGCTTCTGGAAAGACTATACTGCTTTTGGCCAAAGTTCGACAACACAAGGACACAACCTTGGCAGTGACACCAAGTTGCTGCAAGTTTGCTGCCTGGTGGCCGAACTGCACATTCAACTTTTAAGCTTTCATTGGACTTGACATCATCCGATAATCCAATTTACGCTATCAGCAAAACCTCTGAATAGGCCTAAGAGCTAAAAAAAATGCAGGTTCATCGTATGGGATGAATATACCATGGCACACAGAGCAGCCCTGGAAGAATCATACATGAGAGACATTAGGGATTGTCGGTCGCCTATGGGAGGTATAACACTCCTGCTATCTAGAGACTTTAGGCAAAAATCTACCGGTGATACCAAAAGGGACCAGAGCTGATGAAGTCAGAGCATGTCTCAAATCTTCTCCGTTGTGGCAACATATTCGAACGTTGACTCTGAGCACCACATGAGAGCACAATCATTTGGAGATCAGCTGTCATCTCAGTTCTCCTGTAACATTTTGAGACTTAGCAATGGCCACGTACCTTTAGATGCCAATAGAGAGATGACCATTAGCCCTGTCTGCAATGTTGTCAGTATTGCTAATGAGCAAAGGTTTTCTCCAAACAGCAACATGATTACAGAAACTACAATTGGTTATGTAACAAGGCAATAGTGGCTCCGAAGAACAAATCATTTGATGGAATTACTAACTGTTGCAGTACCCCTCGAAAACATCACATATCTACAGGTCAGTGGATACCATTCCAGATCCAGAACAGGTGGTCAATTATCTAGCGGAATTTCTGAATGCTCTAGATCCTTCCGGACTACCTTCACAGAGATTGGAACTCAAGATGGGGGTGCCTATAATGCTATTACGGAATCTGGATCCACCAATATTTTGTAATGGCACCAGACTGAAGGTGAAGAAGTTGATGACACGTATAATTTAGGCATCGGTTCTTATTGGGTATGGAAAAGACGAATATGTCTTTATTCCCAGGATTCTCTTTATTCCATCAGGATCGGATATTCTATTCACCTTTAAGAGACTTCTGTTTCCAATACGAGTAAGTTTTGCTATGTCTATTAACAAATCACAAGGACAGAATCTGTCAGTTACTGGACTACAATTAAAATAATCCTGTTTCTCTCATAGGCAGATGCATATTGGTTGTTCAAGTGTGGGAAGTAAAACTAATTTGTTTATGCTCCATAAGGAAATACAAAGAATATAGTCTACTAACAAGCATTGTAGTGTAAAAACTCTTTAAATATATTTCTGCGTTTGAATAAATGAATTTGAAGTCATATTGCTGTTATAGGTTTATTATTAACGTTTTATATCTCGGGGCAACTACGGGTAGCTCTGCTTGTATATAATGGACTCTCCCGTCGGTTTCGACGTATGAGGATCTGACAGCTTATTGATTCAGTTATGAAAGTTTGTGCGATAATCTTAAGTGGCATTTAAGACCGGTTAGTGATTTACAAAGGAGGCCACATATGAAGCAAGTGTGAGGATTGTGAGATGAGATTACTATTAGATTGGCTGACCTTTTAGATCTTGCTCTCGCTTCTTGAAGATGATTGAGACAAGCAGATTGAAAATTGCCGAGTCCACTAAAACACGTTGATCTCCATTCTACCCGCTCCAAAGCTAAGCGCTCAAGGGTGTCATGTGGTATATTGACTGCTGACAAGTTGCTTTTCAGCTTGTCTTTGTATCTTAGCTTGTATATATATATATATATATATATATATATAATAGAGAGAGAGGGAGAGACAGAGCGGGAGATAAATTATGCATGTGAGTGAGAGTGATTTCATTTTGCATTTGGTCTTAATATGCCTATATTATTCAAGGAAACATGTTTGAATAAAGATATATATATATATATATATATATATATATATATATATATATATATATATATATATATATATATGTGTGTGTGTGTGTGTGTGTGTCTGTGTCTGTGTTTAGAGAGAGCGAGCGAGCGAGCGAGAGAGAGAGAGAGAGTTGGGTTGTACGCGTGTAGTGTAACAATTATTGACGAAGAAAGCAGAGTCGGCGTATGGTGTTCAAAGTATGACAGGATTCGTTATTTTTTTTTACTTTGTACCAATGCCGTTTTAAAATGCTTGAATTCATCTTTTACGCGGGCATTAAAAACTGGTACATATCGAGATTTTTACCCTTCATAGGTCAGTCAATCTCGGAGAAAGACAACCCTGAATTCAAGAACCTGTCTGCAGTCCACGTGGAGTGCCTTCAAGACCGCAATGAACCTCGGGATCATTCTTTGTTCGCAAATTAAAAAATAAACACCAATTTCAATCATTTCTAAATAAGTTTTACGAACCTTTGTATTACACAGTATGAACTATTGGTGCATATAACCGATAGATGTTTACTTAGCTCGAGTTTCTCAAGCATAGGGTTTCAGGCACACGGTGTTTAATGAGGGCCAATTTAACAGCAGCTGTAATAATCCACCAAAAGTTTTTCCGCAGCGAAATGATCAGCGAAACTCATTTAATACGATTCTTTCCGAGCGGAAAACGTTTTACAATTTAATCATTTAAGTACTAAATGTATTTTTGTTTAACGCTTCTCGTTAAAGTTCTTTTTCCCAATAAACTCTTTTTTTTTCTTTTCCTTTAGGCTTCCTTCTGGGAAATCTTCTTAAAGTCTTCTTCGACTTTAAATTTGATCTTTAACATTTAATCAACTAATTCATTTTTTTTTCTCCATTAAATAGAAATCCCAGCCGAAATATTCATCTCTATTCAACTCGATGAAGCCAAATCTGTCCAGCATTTTCAAAGTAATCTCTTAAATTAAAATCAGGTATCTGTTCGTTCGTGTGGAGAAAGGTAGGGACAATCTGTTGGAGAACATTTCTCTCTTTCACGGGTTTTCTTTTCAATAGTAAAACAGTTTTCCATAGTTTAAATAAGGACAGTCACATTTAATTTGAAATACTTTTAACACAATCGAATCTTGTTTTTAGTATTTCAGGAAAATACATCTCGAGGAACAGAAAAAAATTGCTTTGTAATTAAAAATTGCCCGAAATAAAACTCTTCATATAATATTACCATAAAATTGTCTTCGTTAAAATCAACGAAGTTAAGCTATTAGGTTGGTGCAAAAATAATGACGTAATAATGTCGTTTTTGGCGTATTTTTTAACGTCACAAAACGACATTGTTACGTCATTATTTTTGCACCAACCTAATACGTTGAGCCTGGCCTGGCCATCTTGATGAGTGGCCGATTGCAAATACCTATGTGCTTGGATTAATGGATAATAGCTAAGAATTGTTAATCGGAGAGCCGACTTCCAATTCCATCTAAGTTCGTTATATTCAATTACACGCAAATACTTTCGGGAAAGCTGTGAATTCACCTCTTCTCTCGTAGTTAATAAATAAAACTTGTAGCACTTAAACACTATTATCTAAAAAAAATTCTTACAATCTAAAAATATTTTCTGGCTTTAAATAACCTGCAAAGTGTTGATAAACCGTTGATAACAAATCAATCAATCAAATACTGATAAACTACACAAGCTTGTCTTTTAGATTTATTTGCATTCTCTGGACTTTAAATGTGTAGAAACTACCGAGGCCACAAAGAGGGGGTCAGCTTATATATTGATTGTAATATAGAATTGATCCCCC
>OZ010589.1:41198894-41251394 GCA_963932145.1 Acanthosepion lycidas
CTGCTTGTACCGTCCCAGTAAGTACTTGACTCCTTCTGGCATACTCTATCTCTGCAAAAGCCAGATCAGACAAAAAATAGAGTATTGCTGCCATATCTGGGATAGGTTGCCCCCTCCTCACTTTCCAGCATTGTCAAACAGTGTTTACTTGGCCTTGGTTGGGTGAAGAATTATTTTCCACCATACAATCCCTTTCCCACGAGCTACATTCCTTAGTTCCACTAGTTCAGACCTTCTCAACTAGGGCTTACTATGCCACATACACAAGTGGGAATGATCCCTATTTCCTTCGTATTCCATTAGTAAGGAGGGATTTCCACTTAGACAACTTTTTCTCCAGAACGGTTACGTCTACTGAAAGCGGGTTCACTCGATCACTATAATCGTAATCTCTTCAAGTCTAGGGTCAGCTCTTATCTATCCTACATATCCTCATAATATGCGCTTCTTCTCTTTTCATGTTGGATATCGGTTGAGGAAAGACCTTTGACCTTACTTCCGCTGCATCAGTGTGTGAGCGGAAATCGAAACTGGTGATAGCATAAACAGGAAATACATGTCTCCTGAGCCTTCAATAAGCAGGTCGCACAGGTGTCCTGAGCAGAAGGAAACGCGTGCTTGCGTTGGCGCATGCTGGAAGAAGCGTAGCCACACGGAGTTGTGTAGACGACACACAGAAAGAAGGCGTAGCGACGTGTAGTTGCATAGTTGTCTAAATGTTATAAAACCGGTTCGATTCTTGATCTGGACAGATAGGCTGGCTAGAGGTTTACCGAAGATTTGTCTCCGTCAATTCCTGTGTGCGCAATCCAAACCTCTGTGATTCTCCCTCACTCTACCACTTCGCCATAACTCGAAGAATAAAGATATTTATATATTTATATAGATATATGTGTTTGTCGTCTTATTTGAGCCCAGCAGCAATATAACTACAAGGCTATGCAACAACCTCATTCAGAAATTCTCTACCTTGAATAAATATTAGCCATAAGCGACCTATCTGGCACTCGTTTCTCAGAGTTCTTGTTACGCAAATAATGTTTGGAAAATATCACTGAAAATAATTAATTTTAAAAAAGTATAGAAATATTAAAATGGGCATCACACCACGTATCGTTTATTTAATTTCATACAGAGGAACACTGATGACTTAGATTGCTTTTTACACAAAATGAAACTGACCCTAATGTAGCGTTAAGTAAAAAAAATATATATTCAGTTGGAAAGAAAATTCTTTCGGGTTTTTACAGGATCACGTTAATGGTACTTTTTCATTATTGACGGTAAAATAACCACTAATTTTTACCTTCTTTTTTTTTTTTTTTTTTTTTTTTTGGCAAACATGGATTATCATGTCCGCAATAAGCTGTAGTGTCAAAATGAAGGCTTTTTTCCATGGCACCGCTGTTATTTTAACTACAGATTGGCAATGCCTATTGCTTTCAAAAGCGATGATTAGTATTGTAATAAAAACCTAAACATGTGAAATAGAATTTTACATTTTCTTTCTTCTTAAGAATTTACAACAAAAAAACAAAACAATATTTAATGGCCCTCGTGAATTCGTCCTTCTCAAAGGGAGATAATCGCCATTTGCATCCCTACAACATGAACATATTTGGTGCGGCTTGCTGGAGTAACCGCAAATGGTTCACACGAAGTTTCAGGCAGTTTAAGTGGGTATTATATCCCAATGACGAGGAAAGTCGAATTGTCAACCATTCATTAGGATAATGAAGGTGATCCGTACTGGGTGCTACAACGATTTAAGTTAAACTTAGACTCACCAAAGGCCAATTTCGTCACGAATAATAATAAATACATCGCTGTTTTAATTTCTGTGATGATGAGTTAACATTATTTACATTATTTATATTTGGATTTCTGGTAAGACAACCTGATTACCTCCCTTGCCTTATGATTTGTATAAATAACTCACACCGTCTTAGCCAAAACGGCAAGACTCTTCAACTACGTTCAAGAAAGGCACATTAAGACTCCGAGTTTTCATTCAGTTATGTGCCATACGTGATACACGATTAGGCAATCATGTATCTTTCGATATATGACGGACGAGGCAGATTTTTTCCCGCAGTAGGTTGCCACTTCTTTCTGTGGGAGAACCCATTAGAAGAGGATTCATACATTTCCCAACGTAAGTGGATTCAGTTGGAAGTCTTGATTATTTTAATTATCCGTTTATTTTTATATTTAATTGTTAATAGTTAACAGCCCCCCCCACCAACGAGGGATGTATGTGGCACAAGGCCAAGTTTACCGTGGGTTTTCCGAGCCAGTAGGTTCGGCCATAAATATTCCCTTAGAAGCCACATAAACGGGTGCAGGTACTGTCTACCTCCCCAGACGAAACTTTGCCCTGCGACAAAGCCACGTCCGAGTTCCTCTCTGCTCAAGGCAGAGAGTTCGACAGAAATGGACTATAAATGGTCGACTGTTCCTTATATTTAATTGTTAAAATACATATTTGTTTTCTTTGTTTTTGTTATATACTGTATCTATGAATACTAATGGTTATGTCCCAATCCTCATAAATACGTTGGACACTATTGTAAGTGGGGGTAATATGCATTCTACGGTGGCAGCGTGAGCTGTCAGCGTGGGAAGCTCTTGACGTGTCGAACACTCTGCCTTTGAGCAGAGAGGAACCCGGACGAGGCTAAGCCGAAGGGCAGAGTCCCGTCCGGGGAAGTAGACAGTATGCAGGGTCTACGGGCAATTTTTGTCGAAGCCCACGGGCTCGGATTTCCTCACATTAAATTTGGCCTTGTACCGCATCCTACCTCCTGGGGAGGCAGGTAAATATCGTAATATGCTGTCTAAGTGGTTCACCACTAGCAGTGGTTTACCTATTTAACGCCGCTGGCGAGTATTGTATTTTGTTGATGTTATAAAGATTACCATTTCATCACTAACATCCGTTTTGGTTATTCTTCATTCAGTAACGCTTCTTAGGTTACAACATTTTTTAAGATAAGTCTTTTAGTAGGTTTACTTTATTAAGAATGTCTATTATTATTAACACTTTGCACCCCGAAAACTGCTTTAACGGCAATGAAGAAAAATGACATAATGCCCAGCCACCGATTGAACAATGATAGAGAAAAATGACTTATTGCCCAGCCACCGGTTGGACGGTGGGTAAACACTTGTACATATTTTTATATCTACAATTATTTGTGAATTTTGACTCTGGAGCTCAGGCAGAAAGGTTAAAATTGTCCAGTGCTCAAAGGGTTAAGAATTATTATATTAAGAACATTTTGTGCGAAATTACTTATACATTGATATGAATAATTCTAATTTATAACACTGAAGCGTAGCATTTCAAGTTTTTGCGAAAAAGGGCGTAATTTTCGAAATTGTAGGAAAAGCATTTCCAGTCGTAATGTTTGCTATGTTTATCTTTGACTATTGGTTCAGTATCGTACATTTCTTTCCCTATGATTTACCATTTAAACATTTTTAACAACACGTGCGATAATTATATCCTTTTCTTATTTATAGATTGTAAAATATGCAAGGTAATACTTTTATAGATAAGATCGTATTTTCGAATTTATAGGAAAAGCGTTTCGAGTCGTAACGTTATTTTGTTTTCTTTACTTCATTATTTATTTTATTTTTTTTTACTATTGGTTCAGTATAGTCACTTTCGATCTCTATTATTTATCTTTCAAATATTTTTAACAACGAGAATAATAAAAATTTTCTTATATATTTGATGATGATTTTATACTTTTAATTCTTTTCTTATTTATGTTTTGTTTCTATTATTGTTATCAAAGTAACATTTGATGACGAACTGTTTACTCCGGCGTCCAGTGTAAAATATGTTTGTTTATGTGCGTATGTTTCTATATCCCTACTTCTGGTGGTCGCTTCTTGTCGCGGTGGAGGGGCTTGCGTGATTCAAGGAGTCTGAGAACGATGCCGTGAGGAGTTCTAAACTCCTGTTGTTAGGGCCACCCTTAGCGGCAAGGTCAAAGACGAAGACATGCTAAGCGCGACTAACCCCAAAGATCTCAGCGGTGGAACAAGCAGATGATGATTATAACAGATCTCAACAGTTGATGATGGACATGCTATAGAAGGCGCCACTCGAAATTATAACAGTCAGTGGCAGTCCGTTGCAGTTTTATAACTGGGTTCTGCATGTCTCAATCCATATGAGCCAAGGAGGAAGGTTATGAAATCAAGTGCGTGCCTCATTTCGTGGCAAGTTGAGGTCTATCGGAAAGGAATTTATGCCATCGGCACTTTCTTCTACTCTGATTTTGTTTCACCTCTTCTTACAAAGCCAAATGGCGATAGGGAATGGATGACTGGAGTAGGTTTGTTGAAACTGGAAGCTTCTAGACCTGAACCTGCACGTTGGCGATAAATATAGTCATCATAAAGGAAGCGATCAGCAAAGAAGAAATTAAATTCTTGGATACGAGATAAAGCCGCTGCCGCCGCTGCCGCCGCTGCCGCCGCCGACGACGTTATTCGTAACAAACGCTTCTCTATATATTCTCTTGCTGGTCAATTGTATTTTATTGCTTATTATTTATTTAATTTTTCTCTAATCTATTTTTGTAACATATCTAAATGTTTTTCTTGTTCTTATATTGCTAATGTTTTTCTTTTTGAAGTCGTATCTTTCTCACGCCTCCTAGCAACCGAATTTAATTCTTTGAGCCCTGCGTTCTTGAACAATTGTAACCCTTCTGTCTGAGTTCCTAAGTCAAATTTCGTAAATAATTGATATGTAATGTTTCACGGTAGATATAAAAATACTTACAAGTGTTTACCCACCGTTCAACTGGTAGCTGGGAATTAAGTCATTTTTCTTTACTACTGTTCTACCAGTGGCTGGGCATTACGTCATTTCCTCTACCACCGATAAAGCGGTGGTCAGGGATAAAAGGGATAAAATCAACGTCAATGTTAATACTAATATTAGCCGTTTCCTTATAAGGGAACATTTAGCATTCATTGGCCGAGCTGCCAATACTGTTTTCGGTTGAATTCATAAAATTTTTTCTCTTAAAACAATTTTTTAGGAAAATAGTTTTTCTATTGTCGCTCTTTCATGGGGTTTTCCTTTCTAGGCTTTTATTTAAACTAATGTGGAATGTCGGCATGTTGATTATGTCATTATTTTCTCTTCGATTTAAATATATTGTTTATTTTGCTGCTTTAGATATTCCTCAATTGATGTGATTTCTGTTATTTGATACAATTCTTTGTGATTCTTTAGCGCCAGTTCACAGCGTTCAAAAAACGATCGTTTAGCAGTGGTACAAAAAAGTTGATGGAAAAACTATGGAATTATAGCCACGTACTTAATCATATAAGATATCGTGACAACATCAAAATGATATCAGAAATATTATTTCAGAATGTGGAACCTAAACATGCAGTTTGTTGACTTTCCCTATCTGTTCTAAATGTCGGCACATTGTAGATTGTGATGTGTTTAACGTCTTTGCTAATCCCAGAGTACGTTGATTGCTTTTCACCAATGATTTCAGGCCTTCATCGTCAAAATTTGAATGAGGACCTCGGTCTGGGTCCATCTTTTCTGTGATGTCAATGAATACTCGTTGCCACTTTTGTGATGTCAACGAATACTCGTTTTCACTTTGGTAAAACTCGTTGCAGTAGACATTTTGTAATCGCAGATGCAACTATAGTAACGCCATTGAACAATACTAGTGTCAGATGACTTCGAATATCATTCGCGCTAATAGTATTTGCTCGATAATACTCGCTTGAAAAGTAATCCGTATAGTGATCCGAACAGAGAAATAGTATAGTGAATAGAGTAGAGAATAGCGGTCCGTATAATGATAGAGGAGAAATAACGATCAGTTAGACGCCAAGCTTCTTACTAATGCGTTTCTCTATGGTCTACTTAATCCAATGATGGGATCGCCTGTGTTTGCTTACTGGCGATCTATGTTCAGACTCAGTATCGGCAGCGACACTATATTTCTATATAACAATCTTCAAGCGACTTTTCTCCAGAATGAAACCTATTTCATATTTGTAAGTCATTTTATGACTATGCAGCTATACACGTTTTTCTAGATGTTTTAGAGAATGCCATGGACGGAGAACGTTAACAACGAAGAAATCGTAAGGAAAATAAAAACAATAATGAGGAAAGAGGGCTTGGAGAATTTGGCACTCACGGGACATACGAACACAGAAGGGGCACCTACATGACGAACGTGTGTGATTGGATCGTGGAACAGGAGTGTGAGAATTAGCGAACTGAGAAACGTTGCTAAGAGCTATAAGGGATAGGAGGTTGTGGAGAGCTATGTTTGTTCATACACCGAAGGGAAACAGCAGATAGAAGAAGGTGAAGTACCTGTGTTGAGCAAAGGGAAAGACAACTCTTGAAACGATAAGTGATGTTCTTTTTCGTAAGATCTCGTGGAACCAGTTTTCCAGATTCAGCCTTTTTTTTCCTACGGCTTGTAAACAACATCCATCAGTTGGCTGATGGCACAAACGTGAATAAGCTTCAGAAACACATCTAAATTTTTTTTTTTAGAATTACACAAAAGACGACCGTGCGAATTTTTACGTCAACTTTATTTAATTTACAGTGAAATGAAGAAAAATGGACCCGAACTTTTTGTGTAAACTTTATTTTATAAATCTTTAATTTTTAAAAATATACATCAAGAAAAGAGAATATATATATATATATATATATATATATATATATATATATATATGAACGCATCACAAGAAAACTTTTTCACTTTGTCAGACATTTTCTAGAATATTGTTATACATTTTCTAGAATATTGTTCCTGATATCCGTATAATATATATATATATATATATATATATATATATATATATATATATATATAATTTATTTGAAAATTATAACATACATATGTTATAAAATCATTGCAAAAATAACCATTATGTTTCAACACTTCTGGTGTCTTATAAGAATACTATTTTTTGATTATTGGAATGTTTTCCGTATACACCAATCCCATACTCGGGTATATATAGACACACACGTATATATATATATATATATATATATATATATATATATATATATATATATATATATATATAGTTGTATATTTAGGCAGCAATCCTTCCTTTATGCATGTTTCATTAAAAACGACAGACAAGGTACTACGGTTAAGCTTTTTATTTAATTTTTCTTGTGTTCTAACAAGAGCTTTCTTTTATGGACAAAGGGTGTGTAAGAACTGTCCAAATGTTTTATATTTCCAAGCACTTTCGGCTATACCTTTAGCCATTATCAAGGATGATTCGATTTTTCAGCTTAATTGAGTGTGTACATTCTTCGTATGTCTTAGTGTGTGGTAGGGATGTTTTTAAATTTCCATATACGGTTAGCACATTGTGGCTTTATTCGTAGTTAATATTGTTAACAGTTGACTTTTTCTTTTTTATTATTAAAGCTTCCATTATTTTTAGTCTTTTTTTTTTTTGCAGGTGGACGCAGTTAATATAATTGTGTTTTCTACTAGAATGTTTCTAATGGAGTCTGGTAAACACTGACATACACAGAACGAAAGCTCTCGGAAATATAAAACATTCGGACAGTTCTTACGCAGCCTTTGTCCAGAAAAAGGAATCTCTTTTTCGAACACAAGAAAAATTAAATAAAAAGTCTAAACGTAGTACCTTGTCTGTCGTTTTTAATGAAACCTATATATATATATATATATATATATATATATATATATATATATATATATATATAATGTTAATAATGTTAAATTTATCTGTCTTTGTATAATTTTATTTTTAATTATATATTAATACTGAAGCTTAATTGATATTATTGTTCTTTTTTTTATATTGAGCGCGTTTATGCTTGTTTTAAAAAATTAATCTCTCAGAAAAGCTCTCGTCTACTTTTTTTTGTGAAACAATTTTTATTATATAAATAACGTATGCATGTATGTGTATTCTGTTCTTTGAACACTCAGATTTTGATTATGTTGGGAAGACGCATATATTAGGTTGGTGCAAAAATAATGTCGTTTTCTCACATAGTAACATATGTGAGAAAACGACATTATTTTTGCACCAACCTAATAGAAATAACTAATAGAATCTTTTATTGATCCAAGAGTCGAGAATTCTCCGTAAATGTCTTTTATTCTTATAATCTAAGATGGTTTAAACGTTTTCAAAAAGTAATTTTTCAGCCTGCTGGTCTAAGAATATTAAATACTGAGATTCTATTTTTAGAAAACTTTAACTTCATTAGAAAAACAGAGGCCCACTAACACCCTCACATATTTTCTTGACGCTATGACTGTTTCAAGTTGCGGACATATCCAATAGAATTTTTTTAGTATCACACTCTCTGGGGTACACATTGAATTTCTGCATAAAAATCGTTAGCGTACGCATTCTGCCGTTGTTCCTTCTGTAGAAAGATCATTTCAAACTAGCACTCCTTAAAATTCTTTTTCTCTCATAATACAAAAGCCATAACGCTAGCTTAATATTTTCCCCGGGATCACTTTTCGCACACTGAACAGAACAATAAGGATAATGCAGCAGAGGTCGAGAATAAATCACCTTTCTCTGATGATACTCGTGTTTCCGCGTTGTAAATGTTTAGGGAGTAATCTCATTTGAGCTGGATATATCTAACTTTTTTCTTTTTTTTTTTTTATAAAACCTTGCTCAGGCTATAAAACCTAACTAATTTTTGTTTTTATAAAACTTTGCTCAGTACAGAACAGTTCCCCCAAATCGGGATACAGTATTGCTAAGTTTGGACTTAAGATCTATGACTTACGCGACAAAACAGTCAACCAGAAATCTAAATTTAAAATTTTAAAATATGTTGGTAGCTGTTTTAGTTGATGAAAGATCTGGTCTCAGGAACAAGCAAGTTAATCATTTGTAGATATTTATTCCTTTTGATGAGAACGTTAAAATAGTTGTAAATCAATAATTGTAAAATTGATATGATTTTGGATAGTGTGAATATGGAATCGTTTTAAATATGTTGGATTTTGATCAATATGTTTTGGAAGGAATATATCAGGAAAAAGACATGGGTTGCGAGTGAATTTCTGATAATTATTAATTCAGTGGGGTGGGATTATATTGATGAATAGAAATATTATTTTTATGAGACCATTATCCTATTCGTGCAACAACGAGTTAACTTTTCTTTTCCTGGACACGATTGGAAATGTATATATGAAAAAGAGGCAAACTTTAAAAAAACAGAGCCTCATTTTCAAATTAAACGAGACTGTGCATCCCATCCAAATGTTATAATATCACATGAAACTATTTCTCACATTCCCATGCCATAATATCGCATGAGACCATTCATCGCATCCTGATTCTATAATATCTCATGTAACTAATCATGATATATCCATGCTATAATATCACATATGACTATTTATCACATCCTAATATCACATCCTAATATCACGTGAGACTATTCAGCGCATACTAATTCTATATTATCATATGAGACTATTCATGATATCTACATGCTATACTATCACATGAGATTATTCATCACATTCAGATGCCGCAATATCTCATGAGTCTATTTATTTTATTCAACCTTTGATATTCAAAATCAATTTTTAAAAAATCCCATTTTATCAGCGGTAGCATCACCAAAAGATAAGGATTATCATTTGATTTCTACTGCCGATTATTACTGTAGTGCTTTTGATACTCATCTTAAACCTCACGGCCTTGTACCAGACTAACCTGAATTTATTACTTCGTTTTGGCTGCCTCATCTTGTGTAGTTTTTAGAAAGTTGGTGTCGCTGTACGAAGTTAATCTAATCTGTTTGTGGTTCCAAGAATGTCTTATATCTTGGCCTTGTGCCAGATTAGCCAAAGCTTTGTAAATCTCTATATGTAAAACCTGATACTTCCACCTGAACAAAATCTCATCTGAACTTGATAGTATATCGTACACAGAAATGATTAAGCTTTTTTTCAAGATTTTTGGTTCTCACTTAATTTAGCTGAGTCGGACACAAGGTCAAATGGGTATTTCTGAGATCAAATCCTATTTCAGATGTATATGTATTTTACAGGCAAACATCACAGCTAAATATTTATGTAGTCTGTCTGGACAACGGTCAGATATTGTAAATATCTCAACAACCGGTTGTGAGGTCTGTGTATAATATAGCAAACAATTTGAGGAGGTCTTACAATATACGCATGCAGTGATATTTTCTTAGAGCAACGTTTCTGAAACTTTTTACCCTTGCGTAACCCTTAAAATAAATTACATGTCTCAAGGAACGCCCCAAAACAAAATTATATACCATATCGCTCTCATTTTATTCTCACTGTAGTTTACGTGGTAAATATCATAGTATATATTTCTGAATAACTGGTTTAAGGAAAAATTAATACTTCTTTGTTAAATTTTTCGGTAATGCTAAATAAAATTCATACTGTTCGTTTATAATACTTCATTAAAGAATTTTCATTCACACCAAAAAATTCTAAACTCAAACGTAAAAAATAAACATAAGTAACCAATATCATATATCTATAATATAAATGTAAACAAAACGAAAACAGATAATTGCTGCATCATTCTTTATTGGCAATGTTGAAAAGACGTAAGGTAAATCAAGACAATATTACAATAACCAAGAATATATTGTGTGTGTTCAGTAATATTTGTTTGTTTGTTTGGGTTTTATGGCATATCAACCACTGTGGGTTATTTAATGCCAAATCCAGTTTATATGAATTTTAAATGCCTATTTTGTATGGAAGAAAAAACGTATAGCTGACAACATTACTTCTTTCTACAAAAAAACGTATAGCTGGCAACATTACTTCTTTCTACAAAAAAACGTATAGCTGACAACATTACTTCTTTCTACAAAAAAACGTATAGCTGGCAACATTACTTCTTTTACAAAAAAACTTAGAGCTGGCAACATTATTGTTTCAAAAACTTAGAGCTGGCAACATTATTTTTCTGAAAACATTATCTGAGACCTTGCTGTTGGATGCAGTTTATCGCCATACCCAGGACGTGGATGTAGTTTACCGTCATACCCAGGACGCTCAGTAATATTACGTATATTATATTAAATAAGAAGTCAAAAGTGCATTAGGTTATCTCACCTGTTCTCGCGGAACACTTGGGAACCTTTTGCGGAACCTTAAAGTTCCGGGGGAACCCCGTTTGAGAAACGCTGTCCTAGAGGGTTACTCAATTGACATTGAGACACTATATAGTTAACTCGTGTATTGTGTAATCCTCGGATTTACAAACGACCGATTTTGTCTATACTTCAAGTTTCGTGCAGGTTTTTTTTTTTCTGGACGTCGCATCACACAGGTATATTTCTTCTGGCACTGAACATATTTCGTGTTGCGATATATATGGAATTTTATAGTTTTATTAATTTTATAATGTTTTAATTTCATAAAAATAATAATGGATAAATCTTAATGATGGGTACTTCTTCCATTTGTGTAGATTTTTCTTTGTGCATTGACAATAGTTAATTTTTTTTCCTTCCTTTATTGCATGAAAACTCTTCAGTTTGCGTCTTCTGATACAAATAGTGTTGGTTCTTGAAGTCTCTTGTTGAGACATGGAGACATATCGTACTGCACAAAGAAAAGACATAAGAAAGTATAACAACAACAACGTATAATAATAATAATAATAATAATAATAATAATAATAATAATAATAATAATAATAACATAATAATCAATGATATTGTGATCAGACATCGCGATCAAAGACCACAAAAACAGAATGTGCTTTCCCTGCAGATTCTAATGCGTCTTTGAAGATGTTCAAAAACTACCAAAACAAAAGGATCTTGAAGTGGAAATATAAAAAAAAAATGTGGCACATGAGGATATAAATAATTCCAGTTGTAGTTGAAGCTTTCGAATTGATTGGAAAAAGGGTCCAATAGATTCATTGAAGGGATTATTCCTGGTAGACCATGCCTTAAAGAAATACAAAAAAAAAAAAATTGTACTCCCAGCTACAGTTCACATATTACGACGAGCTTTATCTATGTGATAATGTATATGACTTTATATTTTTTTTTTCGTTTTTGTTTTTACAAAAATAATCAGTGGAAAATGTCACGAAGGTATTTCTGACCTTAGGTCTCTGGTTGGAACCCGGAAGGAAAAATATATGCAACAGAAATCAAAGGGAATAATAATAATAATAATAATAATAATAATAATAATAATAATAATATACTTTTATTTTTATAATTTTCATAATATTTAAATTTTCTTTTTAAATTTTTTCTTTTATTTTTTTTTTGTTTTTGTACTCATATAACTGTTTATTATAAGGATTTTATAATTTTTAAAAATATTTTTAATTTTTAAAATTATAACAGCACGACATTTACTCGCTTTGAATGGCAATAAGCATTTTTTATATTACTATAACAGAGTTTTTCATTATCCAGACTTAATAATAATTACGGGCAACGAACGGTCGATTGCTACAGACAGAGACACACAACAATTCATATTTTTTTTTATTATTATAATATTTTTTTAATTATTATATGATTACTTAAGAGGGACAAAATGTCCTGATACAGAAATTTTTCAAGAAAAAGAAAATCATCAAATTTTACGCTCTGAGTAAATTGGTCATACGGCGAGTAGAAGTTTTTTTAAAACAAATATATTAAAACAGTCATTCCCCCTAATGATTACAAATACAGAGCGACCCCCCAAAAAACGGGAATTTTTGAAGTGCGTATAGCCAGACATGAGCAAGTGGCAACACTGCGAGACAGTGACCCTGAGCAAGTAAACATTTCACCATTTAGAATTCAAAATGAAATTCACAGTATCCCAGCTGAGATGTTGCAGCAGTCAACGGGGAATCTCAACAGCAGATTCCAAGAATGCATTCGTACAGGAGGACACCATCTACAGGACGTAATTAAAAAAAAAAAAATGAAAATTACATCATTGTTACTGAAATGGCATCTTTTAAGGTTTCAATTACTATGAATAAAATATTTTTCTTTTATCCCTCTTGGTTTTATTGGATGATTAAAAAGTTCCCGTTTTTTGGGGTCACCCTGTATAATACCCCAGCAAATACTAAAATCATATGTATGCAGTAAACTGGCAGAAAACGGCCTGCATCTTCTTCTTTTATCTGCCTTGTCCCTCCAGGACGTAGGTAACACACGGTCAGGTGACACCTGTCGCTCATGTCGATCCGCACTTAGCGAGGAGTTAATCTCATAGATTTAAACACCTTCACGCCGTTAGCTTTCATATTTCGTTTGATAATTGCCATGATTTGTTTTGGGATTGATATTTGATTGGGATTTACCTTCTCCGCGGTGATTTATTAAGACACCACCTCTATTTAGCTGGCCGTTGACTCGTCGAGAGTTCTTCCAGCCTTTGTTAGATATTTTTCATCCTACTGGGTTGCAGACAACCCACCAGAATGACCAGAACTTGGACTTGGATAGCTGGTGTAGTTGCCTACACCTCGACAGTAGCGTACATGCACACACATACGCACACATACACACACATACACGCGCACGCACGCACACACACATATATAAATAGCAACAGGTTTATTGTAGAAACCAGTACAACAAGCAAGGAATTAATAGTTATGCGAACGGTCGTCGCAAGTCAGTACAGTTGTGTGCGTGCTGCTATCGGAAAGCCGCTAGTCTCGTAGATCCCAGCTCGATTCTCCTATCCGCTGTGCTCACGGATATTATAGATGGTTACCACCTATAGTGCCGCCACTCATAGAGGTGGCAGGTTATTCCGTCACATCAGGCAGCAATTGTTCACTTATATATGTTTTATTAAAGACGACAGATAAGGTACTACGGTTAAGCTTTTTATTTAATTTTTGTTCGGACAAGTGTTTTCTGTACATACAGTGTGTAGAAACTGTCAAAATGTTCTGTAATTTCGAGCGCTTTCGGCTATACTTTTAACCATTATCAAGGATGATTTTATTTTTGCTTTTTAACTGGGTGGATGTGTTGTGTATGTTTCTAGAGTTATATGGATGTTCTATTTTCCGAACACAGCACATTGTGTTCCAGAATAGAAAGCACTTGTTCGAACACAAGAAAAAGTTTAATTGCAGTACCCCGTCTGTCGTCTCTAATGAAACATATATATATATATATATATATATATATATATGTGTTTGTGTCTGTGTGTGTGTGTGTGCGTAGAGAGAGAGAGATAGAGAGAGAGAGAGAGAGAAAGAGAGAGAGAGAGAAAGAAAGAAAGAGAGAGAAGTGTGACGGTTAAATTGGCACCATTGTATATTTTTAATTTCGCGCATACGCGTTGTTTTTGACTTTGTCGAATGCACAGTTTGGTAAGTTAAGTTGAGCACCGTCTATGAGAAAAAGAGCATCATGACGCAATTCAGTCCACCAGAATTTCGAATTGAAACCTTTATTTTGCCCACCCGGGGGGGGGGGTTAGATTGCTCTAGTTCAACGTGACATGCCTCTTCCGTATGTATGTCTGAGTTACCCTTTAAATCAACTCTCCAAGTTTTTATTCACCACTGCTGTAGTGAGATTGAACCCACAACTCTTTGGGCCAAGTCACTGGATCCAACCAACGATTTTATCCACCGCGTTACGGCACATGGAACTAAAACAATCTATCCCAGTGGACGAAATAAAGGGTTCAGCTCGAAATTCCAATCATCTGAAGAAGGCCGGTGAGTACTACGGCTGAAACGTTGTGAATATGGCAAGAAAAATGAGGACAACAGTTCAAATAATGTAAATAATTACAGTACCTCATCTCAGGAATATAGACAGATATTCGAGGAAAATTTAATTAGAAACAAACA
Source organism: Acanthosepion lycidas (assembly GCA_963932145.1). Classification (NCBI taxonomy): domain Eukaryota; kingdom Metazoa; phylum Mollusca; class Cephalopoda; order Sepiida; family Sepiidae; genus Acanthosepion; species Acanthosepion lycidas. Next base: position 41,213,799 of record OZ010589.1, read on the forward strand.
TAAGTGCTAAAGTGCAATGTAAAATCGGTTCTACTCCATGAATTCTGGGCCATCTTTTCACAGATGAAGGAAAGATTTTAGGCAACAGAAATGTGGCTCTACAGAAGGATGCTGAGAATACCATGGTCAGAGCATGTGAGCTAAGAGGTCTTTTATGGTAAAGAGAAGTAAAAAGGGTGCTTATACATAATGTAGAAAGAAGGATACGTGAATTTGACACTCCAGAACATATTGAAGGAAAGATGGACGGAGGAAAAAAGAGAGTAACCTACCTAATGAGTTTGTGTAAATGGATGACGGAACAGGAATTGGTGGGGGGGTGGATATGGAAAGATAAGCGTTACTAAGAACTACAAAGGATAGGAAGTTGTGGAGAGTCACGATCGATGAAGAGAAATGGCATAGAAGAAATATACATTGAAATATGAGTACATTATACGTCCGGATGAGGGAAATATGAAGAGTAACTGGGGTGGGGCTTTTTGCTTTGACCCCTGATTCGATTTTTGATTCGAGCATGAGTCACTAGAAATATACAACTACCTTAGCCATTACGCTGACTTCTTGGAGTCTATGAAGGCTAGATCATAATTTGCTATTATTTTTAGAAGATTCTTTTCAATTTTGCTATTAGTAAATACAAATGAATATATCTATAAAGAGAGAGGGAGATAAACAGATTGGGAGACATAGAGAGAAGCGTAGAGAGACACAGAAAGAATGAAAGAGTAAGAGAAAGAGAGAGAAAGAGAAAGAGAGAAAGAGAAAGAGAGAAAGAGAAAGAGAGAAAGAAAAAGTGACAGGAAAATGGCGACACAGAGAGACATAAATAGAATGAGAAAGAGATGCACATACATAGGAAGAAATAGAGATAGAGAAACGGAATGAAACACAGGAAGAATGAGACTTAAAGAAAGAAAGAAAGAAAAGCGGGGAAGAAAGAAAGAAAAAAAGAAAGAAAGAGACTGAGAGAAAGATCGAACAGAGAGATAGAAAGAAAGAGAGATAGAGATGCAGAGAGAATGAGAGTTAGAGAAAGAGAGGGAGGGAAGAGATGATTAAGAGAGAAACAGAGTGTAGCAGAGAGGTAGACAGAATGAGTCACAATGTCAAAGAGAGAAAGATATAGAGAAATAAAAGGAAAACAAAGAGAAAGAGAGAGAGAGAGTGAGAAAGAGAGAGAGAGAGAGAGAGAGAAGGAGTAATTGATAGAAAGAAAATGTAAGATGAAATTAGCCAAAAATATTTTTCTTGTCGTTGATTAAAACAAAATAAAGCAACATATTTTGTTTAATCGTCTGCGAAATGAGCAGAGGATGAGTCGATGTCAAGGATATCTGTAAGCACAGAGCTATTCTGTAAATTACAAATGTGCCGCTGTACAAACAATGCATTTGTTGATTGGAAAAACAATCTCTTAATATTGACTGAACGGCCATTTCATTTTCTCAACCACGGGTCATGTGACTGGATCGTGCGCCTCTTGACAACAGAAAGAAAATATCGTAAATATTTATATGATCGTTTCGCCATCAAACAATGGTTGGCAAGCTCGTCTCATCAACCATAATTATTTTAGCGGGTTCGATCTTCTAAAAGTACCCCAGTACGTTTGGCCTTGTTCCAGATTTACCAAATACCTCCTATGGGCATCTTTGCGCTGAGTAGATTATAGCGAGTTAATCTTACCATCTGCTACTACTACTACTACTACTACTACTACTACTACTACTACTACTACCCTGAGTTAGGTTTTGACTGGATAGAGAGATATGAAGAACTGTGTCAGACTAAACAAATATCTATTCAATAGGTGTAGATAGGTTTGCCTATTGCCCGGTTCACTGTCTTCCCCGCTCTTTTGAACAGGAATAAAGGTGTATTTTTTTCCTGTTTAAAATTGGGTTTCCGGTTACTTCCAAGTGTACTTCAACTACATAAATAGAGTCTCCGCATAAAACCGCGGATTTTTATTTACTATTTATTTAAGACTTCTTCCTCAACAGAAGTAGATTGGTTCACCTATAGACTGCTCCAGTCTCCTCACCAATCTTTGAAGAGGAGTAGAGGTGTATCCATTGTTTCCCGATTAGAACTGAGTTTTTGGTTCTTTCTAAAGTCTTCGTATTCTCTGTCACTCTCAGGAGACGATTGCATCTTAGTGGCACTATCACCTTGCTGGAGGTGAATTGATTAAAAAAAAACAAACTGTAATTGTTTATATTCTCTCTACTGTAATGCATATCCAGAAGGATAAAATCTCTCTCCACCTAACTCCCCACCTATCTATCTATCTATCTATCTATCTATCTATCTATCTATCTATCTATCTATCTGTCTATCTATCTCATTCTGTTGATATCTATCTATCTCATTCTGTTCATCTTTCTCTCTCTCTCTCTATATATATATATATATATATATATATATATATATATATTACAGAAGTGCACATCTGTATATATATATATATATATATATATATATATATTAAACTTGCTACGTTTGTAGAAGAGTGGTTCATGTCGAAGATAGAGCATTTAAATATAGATCTAGCAGAAATTGCTCATATCTATCTATCTCTCTATCTCTCTCTCTCTCTCTCTCTCTATATATATATATATATATATATATATATATATATATGTATATATATATATATATAAAGACTAAGAGAGGATGACGCAAAAAGATGGAGTGAGTGAGTGAGACCGAGAGAGAGGCAGAATGAACGACAGGGAAAAAGCAGAGCGCGAGAGACAAATATAGAGTAAATTAATAGAAAGAAAATGTAAGATAAAATAAGCCCAAACTATTTTTCTTGTCGTTGATTAAAACAAAATAAAGCAACATATTTTGTTTAATCGTCTGCGAAATGAGCAGAGGACGAGTCGATGTCAAGGATATCTGTAAGCACATAGCTATTCTGTAATTTACAAATGTGACGCTGATCCATTGATGTTTCAACTCGCAAGACTTTGGAAATTGAAAAGGTCACGATCATCCCAATTGTCATTATTGCACTTCTCATAATACGGTAAGTAACAGAATAAAAAGACATAAATAAAGAAAATAGGCATCGATTGTCCAGTGGAACTGTTAGAGAAAGGAAAACTCTTAGGAACGACAAAGAATGATCGGGGAAGTAATGAACAATTAGAGTCAGCGGAAAATTGCGAAATACTTGAGTCTGCTAGTTTTAAACTCATTATCTATGCATTGATTACCATATTTGGAGATATTAAATACTACTGCTACTACTATTAATAATAATAATAATAATAATAATAATAATAATAATAATAATAATAATAATAAAACTAACAATAATAATGCTAATGATGCTCGTACTACTATTCCTGATAATATAAATAATAACACCATTACTACTACTAATACTAATGCTACTACTAATACAAATACTAATACTATTAATGATAATAATACCACTAATAAAAATACTACTACTAATACTATTACTACTACTACCACCAATAATAATATTACTAATAATACTACTACTAATGATAATGATACTACTATTACTACTACTACTAATAATAATAATGTTACTACTACTACTAATGTTATTGATGATAATAATAAGGCCAATAATAATACTGCAAATACTAAAACTAATAATAATACTAATACAATTACTATTTACTACTAATACTACAAATAATAATAATAATACAGACGTGCATGTAGGATGACGGTTATCGGCTCAGAAAGGGAAATTGTTGCGTGGACTTCAGGATCCAAATGAATTTGTTGCGTTTTCTTTCATATAAATACCAGTTTGTTTATTGTCCTTCACCTACGTGTTAAATAGTTAAGTAGAATGGCATCTATAGCCTTAGTACCGGCCAGTCGAAGAAAATGACAATTGTGAATATTGAAGAAGGCAGAGGAAAACCAATGCACTATCTTTTCTAAGATGGTATGACAATTGAAAATTATTAAACGGCCAAGAGAGAAGTCGTTTGAACATATATTAATTGACTACACACACACACACACACACACATACATATATATATATATATTGGCCATGTGCCACATTTCTGTTTAAATAACAGAATAAATATCCATACACATATATATATATATATATATATATATATATATATATATATATATATGCGCTGTAGTTTTATTTTTATAGTACAAGTCCCGATACATTTTGACTAGCCCTCGTGTGTATATATATATATATAGGATGAAAGAGAGAGAGAGAGAGAGATAGAGAGAGAGGGGAGAGAGAGAGAGGAAAGTAGGTAAAAAGTAGGTGGGAGGAAGTAGGTAAAACGCGAAGAAAATAAATAATCTTCAAACACTGCTCTACAAATTTATATAATTTTTGTTGAGCATAAAAATAATCTTTGAATCCTTTTCAGTTGAAAGAAACAAGTTATACAATTCTTCGCAAACGAAAAATGTTTTACAACACAAAAGAAATTGTCTTAGTATAAACTGAAAAAGTATATTTTAATTCATCACGCGAATATCAACGAATTATATTATGGTGTGTATGATGTGATGTTATTCCAGGAGTCTGCCGAATAATTCTGTATTATTACTATTACAATTACGCTTTATTCATATATATCACTCCTATATTTTTCGTATTGTAAACTGTACGAACTGATTTATGAAAATATTTTAAAAGCAAGAATTAATTTGAAAAAACGGAACTTAGAAAACAAATAGCTAAGCGAAAATTTGAGTATTCAGTATTGTTTAAAATCCCCGTTCGAAAATATACTGAAAAACTGTTTTATTAATTTGCATTATACTATTTATGAGAAAAAATCGGATCATAGTAAATTAAAAGTTAGAATTACTAAATTCAGAAGTTTTATTAGTTCATAAATATATTTCCCACTTTTTAATTTCAGTTTCTATGAGGGAAAAGATTGTTAACCGTGATTCTTCAAATTTTTATAGCAAACGATAACAATGGTCGTTTGCTTTTTGAAAGCTTGAATGGCATTTGAGACAACGTCACTGTTTGCTCAATAGATGCTAATGTGGAAATTTGAATCGCGTGATCCTATTTTGTGTACGGAATTGAGATTATAGCGACACTACTTAAATGTATTAAATTTTCTCTACAGTTTTTAACGGGATTCCAAACACACACACACACACACATGTATATATTTGTGTGTGTGTGTGTGTGTGTGTGTAAGCCATTTTTCTTGAGGAAACTGAATATTAGTTCAAAGAATTCTTATCTTTCATATTCTAACCAACCATCAATCAAATATGATAAGAAAGAATCAGGGTCAAAAATGCATTCTTCACACGGTTCATGTCCATTTACCAGGTAGAGGATTACTGTATGGTGTTATTGTGATACTATTTGTCGTTACCGCGGTAAAATAAAACCTAAGAAAGCTTTCTTATTAATAGAAAGTGTTATGTGCTGAGAGACATTGAAACGAGAAGGGTTAATACCAAAAACCTGTGGAAAAAATTGACAATTTTAATTCTCATATAGACGACCAACTGAACTGTGCGTCGAGAGTTTGAACAATGGAGAGTGATCCACACTTAAAGGGCAATGTTGATTGACACACAGATGCAAATGCAAACTGTAAAGCGAAAACTTTATTTTCGTAAACAACGAATTTGGAGTTGATTCAGGAGGGTGCGGATAAGCCACCCACGCTCCCTGAGGAGGTTTTAGTAAGAGATCATGATATGTGAGATTGGGAGAAGGGAATTCCCCAAAATTATGCCCATAAATACGAATGGGCGAAGCGAATTCGCCAGTAGGAAACAAGTCGCAGAAGAGAGAAGAGAGGCAAAAGAGACGAAGACGAGACCAGAGACAGGAGAGAGGCCCACGTGATTATATGACGACGAAAGCCTCCGACTTTAGCCTTGTGCGAAACTTTACCAAAAGAGCAAACCAAGCTTTACCAAGTCAACAATGATAATATCATTACCGATTTAGATGCGGGTTGGGCTGATAATTAATTACATGCCAACTCTGATTAAACTAATTATTGTATGGAGGACTGATATAAAATAGTATTTACTTTTGTTTAATTTATTTGAGTGTTATTTTTTTCTCTGTAGGTCATCACCCTGCTTGGACCAGCCCGACATGAAGATACCTACGAGGATTCGATCTTGGGTACCTTATGATCAAACTTAAATCACAACGTGGGATAAGGTTAGCTCTGGACTGAAGCGGTCACTTCAGCGATCAGCAGCAGTGTTTGAAATCTTGGACTGCCGGGGAAGGTGCTGTATGATTACATTATGAGCGTAAGAAAATACAAGAAGTGCAATTTCTGAGGTTATGTAGGAAAGATTGAAGAGATCAAGATTTTAGTGAACGGGAAAACACAGCAGCAGGTTTTGGGAAGATGCTGTTCGAGTGGAACTTGATTCTTGCTAATGTGATACGAAAGGAATGAGAATTATTCATCTGTGTGTACGTGGCATGGCGGGTCCTAGTTGCAAAGGCTAAATTACTGCTGTAATCAAGAAATGTAGCTAGTCAAAACACTTGTCACGGAAATAGTGATAGTGTAGCGAGAGGCTTGTGACGTTTTGTCTGTAGGAAAAAAGGTTTTATAAAGGAAAATTATTCATCACTGCCAAGGCCGCGAAGACGCCTTTGAACTAAAGTGATGATTAGGCAACTCTAGCTCAGATATGGGAGCGATACTCCATTTTCAACCTGATCTGGTTCTTGTAAAGGTAAAGGGTAGTAAGCGGAGTCAGATATTTACTGTAGCGGTACAAGGAAACGATCATTTTTCCAGCATCTTTAGCAGTGGGTCGTATATAAGAATTCAACTTGAGGTCTGGGTTGAGCTCGTGTCCCTAAGGTCGTTCTTGAGAGAACATCCACCCATCATGATAGGTGAAAGTTCAGGATCTGTTCAGTGATGGCAAAACGTTACTATTTCGATTTTGTACGTATTGTACTTTACGAGCCATTAACCCCCCCCACCCATTGAACCATCTGGGCAAAGTCAGAGTAAAGATCAGCTATTGGTAATCAAGATTTTTGTAAGTGCACATAAACTATATTATCTGAATAACTTTTTGTCAGAATTTTTGGGCGGGGTCGTCATCATTATTTACACAATTAATATTCGGACTATTGTCCTCATCTTTGTTGTTTTTATCTACAGAACAATGGCTTAGTATATAAAAGCATTGGTCTGTGAATTTGGTGATATAGTGGTTGAGAGTTCAGTCCCTGGGTCGAGCAGTGTGGAAATAGGAGAGCAATAACAGAACAGAGCTAAATACATAAGAACAAGACGATACCATTATCGAATCGAGAACAATCTATCCCATAGATTAAATAAAGTGTTCAGTTCAGAATTCCCTGTAGGCTTCCAAGATCGATATACACTCGAGGAAGGCTGAAGAGTACAACGGCCGAAATGTGATAAAAACAACAAAGAAGAGGACAATAGTCCTCATGAAAATAGTGCTAACATCTCAATGGATATTCAATAAAGATCCGAATAGGTTGGGCAGGTCATTAATATAGAACAGAAATAAGGCAGGACCGAAAAATGAAACCTGAGGAACGCCGGTATTGATCCGATGACAGGCTCCGTTAACAATGGCATTCATGAACCTACCTGTTAGGAAAGACTTGATAATTGAGAAATCCTTTCTTGAGTTTCCGTGGCTGGAGTGTTTATATAGCAGTCTTAGATGCCACATCTCAAAGCCAATGATCCTTCTGATGAGTTTATAGACTAGACCAGTGATTCTCAAATTATTTTCTCTGGGTCGCATTTTTGGAATTAAAATTTGCTCGCGCCTCAAATTTTATGTTATTAAATGTACATTTAAAAATAGAAAAAGGAGACGGTTAATGAGAGATAACCTGGGATTCGATGGCAAAACATTATCATTGATAACTCTCTCCTACAAGTTGCGGATCCTAGTTACTATATTCTTAATATAATGCAAAAATATCACAATGATAAAATCGACCAATAATTATTTATGACTATTTATTCTGGGGCTCATGCATGCAATTACAAGTAAACCATAATAATATTTTAAATTTTGAAATCATATTTATTTTGGGTATATTAATTTTTTGAAACTGTTCCGAAATCTTTGACTGTCTTTCGATCATTCCGCCTCACTTGTTATCCACTTCCACTGCACATATGAGGCGTTACGCACCATTTGGGAACCATTGGTCTATAATCTGGTTCTGCAATCATGTGAATAATGATGGTTAAAACAGAGTGGAACCACTCAGGAGGTTGCTCCTCTTGCAGTGTTCAACAACTTTCTTATTAATTACAGTTTTGCTGACGACACTAAAGAGTCTAATGGGTCGACATTTCGACAGGGGATGAACGCTCACCTAGATTCTTAGAAACAGGGAACATAGTTGACACTTTCCATAGACTTAGGAGGCATCTCTCTTTCAGGCAGCGGTTAAATATTTTTTTACCAAGATTGGATAAAACCCTGGGCTGATGTTGAAGAACAACGTCTAGGATTTTATCCGGACCAGTAGCCTTCTTAGAGTCAAGGATTTTGATAAGTTTGGAAACTTCCTGTACTGTGATAGATATATTACAAACTTTCGGCTCTGCGAAAAGGAGGAAGTCAAGTAAGCGGTGGCCTTTATCATCTAACTTAGAATTAGAGGCAAAATTCATTGCAATTAGCCTTGCCTTGTCATATGAAAATTAAATAACCTCGGGGCTATATACGATAGTTAGCACTGACCCTTTGACTCTATTGAGAATTTTATTCGAGATTTTCCAGAATTCATAGGAAACAAATCTTTTGTTATCAAATCTGGCTTGAGCTGACTGCATAGCTGCACCTTGCATTTTCTAGAACTCTCTCATAATTACGGACAGTGTTGCACGCAGAAAGTGCTCTGCTACACCGCTCTCTATCTTAGAGATTGTAATAGTGGTCTGTATGTTTATGGGTCATATAATACTGAAATTTAATTTTCTTGGGAGCATTAGTAATTTCTTTTACAAAAAATGTATTGATAGTAATTTTTGTTTCCAAAAATGTATTGCTGGTAATTTGTTTTTAATATCAAAATGTATTACTGGTATTTTTACTATATGTATTTTTATACTTTCATTGTGTTTTGACCCCAGTTTGGGGGGTTAACTATATGCTCATAGCTAGGACCCTAACAGGTGCTACCATCCCGCGTTAGGTTGGACCTTGGGATAACAGCAATTAAAAGGTAGTTTCATGCTGGTAGTAGTGTTTATAGTGGGCTATACTTGTAATACATTCTGATGTGATCCAATGCTGGCTATTTGGTTTCTGTTCGTATTATTTTGTTTGCCATTATCCATGCCCGAGAGGCTCCATTCAGAAATAAGGGAGACAATTTTGAAAGCTTTATTTTTGAAGAAATCTGAAAGGAGATCTTCCGCACTGTTGGGATCTGAAACTGTCTTAACTTTGGAGTACTGAAAAATGTGGATGCTTTCCGTTTGACATCAACATTAGCACTGATCAGCTAAGCCAAGGGAGGTAACACTTCAGCAGAGTATTTGTCACGTGGTCTTGAAAGAGCGCGAGAAAGAGGTCCAGGAGGTTTGCACGATGCCCCTTTGTGTCACGATCATAAGCGATAGAGAGATTATGACAACATCTGCTTTCTTCCTCGGTTCTGATTGAGTAGACTAACCACCGCTTGTGATGAATAATGAAGTCTCCACCAATATGAATGCTCGCTGAAGTATATTCATTTTCTCAGCTATTTTATCAAACATTACACTTCCACCATCCTGTGGACAACAGACAGTGAAAATGAATAATTTTCGACATACTATGAACGAGGGTCATGCAAATGAACGGTAAAATCTAAGTTCACATGTAGCAGAGATCTCAAAAGTTTTTGGGATCTTTGCCACATGGGAACCAATTCTACTTTGAATATACGCTCTTTAGCGCTAGAGGGCGTCGTCAGTGATGTTCTGATTTGGATCATTGGGCAGTTTCGTGTCTTTCAAACATCATACTGACGTCACCAAGTCGACCCCCATCAGAGCTGATCGGACTCTGATACGCCCTCTAAAAAAAATGCTTGTAGACACTGACTTCTATAAATATACCCCGTTATCACGCATTTGATTGCAGGTTGACCAATAGCCAATCACAATGGTGTGAACTCTATTTAAGTTGTTTACGGGGAATTTTTCCTTTTTTTTTTCATTTTTGAGTGGACACCATTTCATCGTATACTTAGAAGGTAATTTTTGTTTTCCATTTTTACCCCCTTCCCATCAAGTTTCATTTCACCAGCTAATAATTACTATTTACAGAGACAATAAGAAAAGTTCGACCATAAAAAATAAAAATAAAAAAACTCGTTTATACGATTAAAATGAATAAATAAATTACAGCGAATTAAACCGAGAGTGCTTATGAATATCATAATAAAACGTTTAAAACATGTTGACGAGTAAAAAAAAAAATGAATAAAAAAAACACATTAATCTAACGATTATAAAATTCTTAGTATAGACGCCGGGTCAAGGCCATAGCAATTTCGAGGAGCTTTTTCCTTACTATTAGTGGCGAGTAGAGAGGGACTGTAGAATTCTATAGTGAAATACATAGGTTAAGATCAATTTCCGACAAGAATCTGGGTTTTAGTTTTGACCTCGTTAAGATAGTGTTCAACTTCTGGAAAGTTGGATCGTAGGCCCCCCCCCCCACATTGGTTTAGTATTAGGTTGGTGCAAAAATAATGACGGTTTTTGACGTTAAAAAATACGTCAAAAGCCGTCATTATTTTTGCACCAACCTAATAAATGATGTACCTGGGATCTACTTTTGTTCCTGTAGACTTGGGTTTGTATCTTTTTATTGTTCTTATGGGGTTGGATTTGTATCGGAGCAAAAGAAATTGGAATGGGAAGGGTTTTGAAAAGTTAGTCTTCCAAAATAAAAGCAGATAACACATATATAATAGTTAGAAGACCACAGAAATTGTTTAAAACTTTTATACTAATTTTCGACCAACACAAGAACTAAGAGCCACTCAAGGAGCAAAAGAAAAAGAAGTTCAATTAATGAGGTTATGTAGGAAAGATAAAGATTAACCCCAAACTTAAAGAGGTTAAGATTATAGTGATTGGGAAAACATCCTGCTAGAAATCTGTTCTAAAAAGCGAGAGTTCTTGAGAAGCTGCCCGAATGGAACTTATTTCATATTAATGGAATACTGGGGTAGATAGACTAAAACCAGCTTCCGGCAGGAACAAGAAATCTTGTTTGACCTCGTGAAGACGGTGTTCGGAGAACCCTCACATTTGTGGACGAATAGATCGGAATTGATAATACATGCACTGGGATAGAGAGGCTAGGACCAGCTGCCGATAGGGATATGAAGTTTGGTTTGACCTCGTGAACACGGTGTTCGGAGAACCATCACATTTGTGGGCGAATAGATCGGAATTGATAATACATGCACTGGGATAGAGAGGCTAGGACCAGCTGCCGATAGGGATATGTAGTTTGGTTTGACCTCGTGAACACGGTGTTCGGAGAACCATCACATTTGTGGGCGAATAGATCGGAATTGATAATACATGCACTGGGATAGAGAGGCTAGGACCAGCTGCCGATAGGGATATGTAGTTTGGTTTGACCTCGTGAAGACGGTGTTCGGGGAACCCTCACATTTGTGGACGAATAGATCGGAATTGATAATACATGCACTGTGATAGAGAGGCTAGGACCAGCTGCCGATCGGGATATGAAGTTTGGTTTGACCTCGTGAACACGGTGTTCGGGGAACCCTCACATTTGTGGACGAATAGATCGGAATTGATAATACATTCACTGGGATACAGAGGCTAGGACCAGCTGCCGATAGGGATATGAAGTTTGGTTTGACCTCGTGAAGACGGTGTTCGAAGAACCCTCACATTTGTGGACGAATAGATCGGAATTGATAATACATGCACTGAGATAGAGAGGCTAGGACCAGCTGCCGATAGGGATATGAAGTTTGGTTTGACCTCGTGAACACGGTGTTCGGAGAACCATCACATTTGTGGGCGAATAGATCGGAATTGATAATACATGCACTGGGATAGAGAGGCTAGGACCAGCTGCCGATAGGGATATGTAGTTTGGTTTGACCTCGTGAAGACGGTGTTCGGGGAACCCTCACATTTGTGGACGAATATATCGGAACTGATAATACATGTACTGGGATACAGAGGCTAGGACCAGCTGCCGATAGGGATATGAAGTTTGGTTTGACCTCGTGAAGACGGTGTTCGGAGAACCCTCACATTTGCGGGCCAATTGATCGGAATTGATAATACATGCACTGTGATAGAGAGGCTAGGACCAGCTGCCGATAGGGATATGAAGTTTGGTTTGACCCCGTGAAGACGGTGTTCGAAGGACCCTCACATTTGTGGACGAATAGATCGGAATTGATAATACATGCACTGGGATAGAGTAGGCTAGGACCAGCTGCCGATAGGGATATGAAGTTTGGTTTGACCTCGTGAACACGGTGTTCGTAGAACCCTCATATGAACCACTAAAATTGGATTTACTTTTTGTTTTTAGCAGGTGGGTCTGTATCTTCCTTTTGATATCATTATGATAACCCTCACTGAATAATTTTTACTTAAGACATATGTAATTAATGGGGCTGTAAAGGTAAAGCATAGCAGGATGCATCAGATACTTACTGATGTGTTACAATGAGGCGAAGATTTTTCAGCGTCAGTAACGATAGATCGTCTAGAGTGAATTTGAAACCCAGTATGTGTTCAAAGCAACAGTAATCCTTGAGAGAACATCGGGTCATTGCAATAGAGGAAAAGTCAGGATCTGCTCGGAGGCGGAACGTTACAATTATATTCCATAGCCCTTTGCCTTTACTCTATCATGAATTCATGAACTTAGGCAAGTGACTCAAATTTTCCATCTATTCTTTTTTTTCCCTCAATACGTCCTCGGAGTATTAATTTTTACACGTTGACATTCCCTATAATGTGCCTGTGGCGGGATGGATAATGGTTCGGAATTTGAAACCAGAGAGTTCCGTTCGAATTCCATTCCAGTCCATTTTATTCATTTACGGGCAAATACTCCTGGGCAATTTATAAATCCATCTCTTCCTGGCTATGAGTGAAATAGTAGGTCTCGCATCTGGGGGAAAAAAACACTATTGTTCCCCCAAAAAGATTAATATACTCTCTAATCGCAAAAAAAAAAAAAAAATAAATAATCTTACAACTTAAAATATGTTTCGGCTTTAAATAACCTATTAAGGGTTGATAAACAGTAAAAAATAAATCAACTTTTACAATGTATCCGAGAAAGTTCCCTTTTTGATCTTAAGTATTAATATCCATTTAGCTCCTATTTTCTCTGAAAAGCCTTCTTAATCATTATCATCTATGCGCCGTGTCTATTCAGGACGTGTTGATCGTGCTCACAACGTTTGCTTCTATACCATCACTTCTGACTATACTCTACCATAAATTCACTCAGATTTATTAGGTAAGTTACTCTTCCTACAATATGACCTGTCAGTATTAAAATTTCCACGCCGTCTTTTCTAATAGGGCGTCCCAGAATTTTCAGCGGTCTTTTCCTTTTACGTATGAATATGGTTTTAGTTCTAATCTTCTTTAGAACTTCCTCATTGCGCACATGTTCTGTCCATGGTATTCTCAAGATCTGTCTCTAGTCGTATCTCTTTTGCCTAAAGACTAATCTTTATCTCTAAGGAGATTGTTCAGTATTTACTGCTATAAAACAGGATAGAGGTGACATAGCAGTTCAGTAGTATACATGGTCAAAGATTATTTTAAAATCGTAGCTGAAGCTGGCGGAAGGTCACAATAGCGAATAAACCAACAGGAAAATAAATATTGCCAGTAAATTTGTTTGCAAGAAAATTTGTAAAGCATTCAACAGGATCATCACTTAGCTTTCAACCGAGCGGTCAACGAATATGCCAAGTTTCTATTCTCGTTCGTGAGTTTGTGTAGCAAAAACCAGGAATGGTCGTCTGTAAGCTTACGAGGATGCGAAAGATGAAAATAAACAGAGCTGCGAAAAATAGGGATTCGAACCTAGTTTCCAGTATATTTTTATTTGTTTTGTCAGTAAAAGTAAAAAAAAAGGAACTGCTTGATCACGGACATAGCAGTGTCAACGGACCACAAAGTGAATGTGAAGATGAATTAAGAACTTGGAAAGATACAAGGCTCATACCCGGGAACCGAGAAATCTACTGAATATGAAGGTTGGGATCGTTTCCATAATAACAGGAATACTTCGAGATGTATCAAAATCATTAGAATCGAGATTGGATAAGTTGGAAATCCGAGGAAGGTTTCAGATTATACACAAGACAGCGTTTGCTGGGGTGTGCAAAGAGAGTGAGTACGATCCTGGAGATTAAAAGAGATCTGGTGTCGGTCATTTTATAACGAGGTCTATCAGATAAATGTATTGAAAATACAAATGCACGAATAATAATTTGTGGGACCTTTTTTTTTCTTTTTAAATCAAATTCTGCCAAATCTAAGCAGTAATGTCATTAAGACAAAAAGGAGGTTATTGGCGTGGAATAATTAGGAACAGAAACATTAATAATAAGCGTTAAGAGTAATAAGGAGGACGCTAGATAGCGATTGACATTAAAAAATTTTCAAATTAAAATTGGCAGGAAAGCATGGAGCCGGAAGTGAGTTCCACAAGCAAGAAGTGCTAAAGAAGAAAATGTTAGCATAGAACTTACGGTTTCATCTCGCCAATTCAACTGTAAATTAACGAGACCTTATTGCCAATCTAGTACTGCGCTTAAATTCATACTGTCTAGTTACCATAGCGAAGAGTTCATCCGAACAATTACCATTAAAGTATTCATAGAAAAGGCATAGGGAAGCAAAATTATGGCGGTGGTAAAGTGAATGATTCCGAGATGCCTGGTCAGGACCAATAATATTGCCGATTCTTTTTTGGATTTTATCAAGAATCTCTAAATATATAGCAGGAACACCAGACCAAATGTTCAAAAATATTCTAAGCATGGGCAATTGGTAGATTTAGAAATATCTAAGATAGATTCTGGAGAGAAAAAAATTGTCTTGCACGATACAGCGAACCAACTTTCTTAGCAGATTTTCTAGCAATGTATTCAATGTAGTCTTTCAAATGTTCTTAATGAGCTTTTCACAATGGGGTTCCTAGCCAGAATCGAACTTACGGTTTTGCGTTATTGTGATTAACAATAAATTTGTTTGATTTAAAAAGAGTGCTATACTATCAATGTGTTGTAGAGTAGTTTTCACAGTGGAGGCTTGTATTTCACTAAGTCGGTCCTAAAAAGATTCGGCGTACAAAACGTTAGGAACTTGATATAATAGTTAATGACGCAGCAATCTAGTTGTGGGGGTTGATACTTTAATGTCCGACATCGACTGACTCACAAACTCACTGAGCCCTTTGGCGACTGCTACTACTACTACTTATTATATGTGGGAGAGTCTATTAACAATAGAATAGGTATGTTCCGGTATAACACTATGAGATGGAATGAGGCATATGTGGTCAGATTCCTCAAGAGGCGGGATGAGGCATATGGGGTCAGATGCCTTAAGAGACAGGAAAACGCAAATGGGGTCAGATTATTCAAACTAAGTGAATAAACTGACACTGTTTTATATTTTTATAAAACAGTAGCCAAATAGTTTGAGTAATGGCTGGCAGAGCAAGGATCACGTAAGGAGATAGTAAACGAATAAAAAGGACAAGAAGTTGAGGAGGATCATTATCGCCCACATCCTGAATGAACAGAGCACACTGAAAAGAAAGAAACTGAGAACCAAATCAATCTAATTTTTCTGTTTTGATTTGTGACAGGAAGTCTGTACAAAACTTCATTCGGTACAAAATCAAATGGAATAGTAGAAACCGGAATAAACAAATTGTTTTGCGTGAATCTCTTCTAGGAGAGGTTTTGAGTTCCAAGAAAATCTGCATTTGGAATTCTGTCATAAACATTAATTCTCACCATAAAAGAAGGGCTAGTAAGCTAGCCTTCCAAATGATTACTCATACAACGAGTTCGATCTGCATTTGGTGGCCCACAATTGTGGCTAAGCCCAGTAAATACAAGCGTGCATTATAAGGTAGAATTCCTTATCCCGACCCCCAAATATGCAAATAAGGCAGTGATTGCAAGATAGAACTATTTTTTATTATAATAACTTTCCACTGTTGATTACATATTCAGCGTCACATATTTACATCAGAAAAGATATCAGAATTTTCTGTGTTTAAGTCCTCTCTATTTTTCGAGGACAAAAAAACATGAGGCCTTCCTTCAGTTCCAAACCCGTTCTGAAAGGACTCGATGTCTTTCCTTCTGTCTTTCATCTGCCACAGCTGCTCACCGTCTTCTCCTCCTCCTCTCCGGACCGATTTTTTTCCCAAGCCGATTTTAAACAGGAAGGGATCAACGGATCCAGAGTTTCTCTTTCCAATGCCAACTTTAAACAACATCGGATCGATCTTCTTATTGGCGGCGATGATTGGAAAAGCTGTTCGGGAAAACGTTTCTCTGGAAGGAACTAAATCCAGCAATTTCCATGGGAAGTATTTTCCGCCATCGAGTTGCATGTAAGGCTTGACATATTCATCTCGAAGTTTGGGATAAAAATCAGAAACTGTGAAATAGAAAAAGAAATACTTTAAAGTCATTAAAAAAAAAAAAAGATGATTTACAAGAGATATCGAACATAGATAATTTAATATATAAATCCCAATAATTTTTGTGTGTCTGCACGGAACCCTGAAAGTTAAGAAAATAATCATATATTGTAAGTAAAGTAAAAAGTAAAAAAAAAAAAAAAAAAAAAAAAACGATTCGAAAGAGTTTTCTTTCGTAGGAAAGAAAACAATAAACTTGAACAAATCTAGTAACGATTAGATTGATGTACATTTTAATGTATCGCGTTCCTTCAGAGCATGGGCGATCATGGCTCTTCCTAATCCCAGTTTTTTCTCTTTGCTATGCGGCTCGCCTCACAGCGTTCTACTCTCCATTCACACAAGCTCGTTAGGTTGGTAGTTCGTGTATTTACCTTATCTCTCCTGACCTCAGTATCCCCCGTGAGGGTTAAGTTTTCTAGACCCTCCTCCCTTGTATCCAAGATATTTCAATTACACCTTTCTGATTCTGTGGATGAAGATTCATTTTGTTGCTATTTTCTTTAAGACTTCCTAGTTGCTTACTCCATCCGTACATGTAATTCTCAGTATCCTTCTGTAAAACCACATTTCTCTTTTCACCAGTTTTCTCTGTGTGTGTGGGGGGAATTTTTCAGCATTCACTGCCATATAAGCTGATGGATATCACATAGAAATCCAGCACCCTTTTTTTTTTTTCTCTAACGTTTTTTTTTCTGTTTCTCAGCATCTTGTTGAGCTTTTGCAATGCTTCTTTTGCTAGTTTAAAGCATGTTTGGATTCGGTGTCGCATTTTTTATCCGTTGGCAAAACACTTCCCAGATATTTAAACTCTAGTACTTGCTGGATGTTGACATTTCCCATTCGTTGCTCGAAACTTGGAATTTTTCTCTTATTGATGATATACACTTCTGACTGCTTTCAATTGTTGGTTAGTCCTTTTTTCATGATTTATTTTACTACCTTGTCTAGAAGGATCTGTAGTTTGCTCTCTGTTCCCGCCAACAGCACAATGTCATCTACGTATATTTATAGTGTTACAATTATACTCACCGATAATAAATCCTGGTAGGGTTTTTACTTCCTTTACGATAGCCTCGCTATAGAGGCAGAATAAATCTAGGGAGCAGACACATCCTTTTCTTACGCCTCTTTCTAGTTTTGTATAGTTACTTAATTGATTATCCATCTGCGTGCAGGCGGTTTGCTCTCAGTGTAAGTTTTGGATTATTCTCACATCTTTTCCAAGTACGTCTAGTTTTCCTAACAATTCAAATAGATATTTTTACGTAACTTGTCAAATGCGTTTGTGTAATTTATAATACATAGAGTGCACATCCTTCTGTATTTGTATTGCTCTCTCCAATGGTATTCTAATAATGCATATCGCATATCTTGTTTAAGTGTACTTGACAAAACTGTTCTTGTTCTATTCAGGACTGATTCTGCTTCGGGCTCTATGCATCAGGAATGGCATCGGTTTTGTTTGCCTGATTGCCGCTGGAGGTCGCATTCATTTTCACCTGCTTGCTTAGTTAATGTTACGAAGATATGTTAGCTGTGGTCATCCGGTATCTCACCACTGTCGTATACTTCGTATGTTACTTCTGTGAAATCTTCAAAGGTTGAGAGCATTTCTGTTACGACCCCATCTGGTCCTACTGTTTTGTTGCTGTTCATCTTTACGAAATTTTTCTAAGGTAATAATTTTTATAACTTGGAAATAAATTTGGGACTATCGAATCAATTTCGAAATCCAATGAAAGTCACTCATGATATAAAAATAAATGTTTGTACGGAAAGTAAGGACCTACGCACATTAAACTGTCTTTAGATTAAGTAGTGGCAGAAGAATTATCATTAAAATTTTAAAAGGTAAGTTTAAATATTAATGCTATACTTAAATTCAGCGATCAGTTTTGGGTTCTCCTGTAGTTTATCTACTCCTCCTTACCTATTGTGATGAAGGTGAAATGAAGAGATCTCTCCTCAGGCGCTACCGTAAATGCTGCCTGATATGGCGGCTTTTAGCATAGTATATATATATATATATATATATATATATATATATATATATATATATATATATATATATATATATATATTAATCATTTAAACCCAAGCAAGAAAATAAAGCCACTAAGATGCAAAGGGTTACTGAGTATGAGAGAATACCAGGAAAAAGATTATTAAGACGAGAGAGAGAGAGAGCAATAAAGGGAGATGAATTAAAAAGACATAACATAAGAGTTGCACAAGCGAGAAGTGTGATAAAAGAAACTGTTGGCATAGAACTTACGGCTACATCTATAAAAAATTATTAATCTGAAGAAGCCCTTTCAAGGGCTGAAAAGTGTCATGCATGCGGTTTTACCAATTTTGTCATTCAATTATCCAATCTATCTATCTATCTATCTATCTATCTATCTATCTATCTATCTATGTGTGTGAGTATGTGTGTGTGTGTGTTTCTGACGACCTTTTTTTAATATTCTCGTTAATTTAAATGTTATATTTTAGTGGATGTCCGTGTTTGTGTAGACACCCTTTGAATTCCATCTACCGAGCAGTGTTATTAATAAAAATGTACCCTTTTTAGGTGCAACTACCGTCTAAAAGAATGATTGATTCTTGTCGGTCTACGAGACCCTCCTTGATCGGATCCAATGGCGGTTTCATCCTAAGAAAAGACAATACAGTTACTTGAATACGCCGATTCTAGATTCCTTAGTGAATATTTGGCTAACCTGTTGACTTTCACTCTCCCTATAGACCTCTCCCCCTTTGCTATGACTACTGTGTCTCTCCCGATAAAATAAAGCGAGGGGAAAAAAACGAAAAAAAAGTCGCTCGTCGTTCGCCCAATCTGTGAGACGGCGCTGTGGTCTGAAAAAGCCAGAGACGGTACAAGAAGCAAGAGACAACGGATGAAAGTCTGTCAACTTTCAAGAAGAAATCTTACTTTAGTTGACAATTAATGCTACGACCCCGGAATTTATTTTTTCATTTTCTGAATAAGATTGTTATATTAATATTCTCAATACGTCAAAAGTGCAAATGCGAATGTTAACATCTTGCGCATACCGCGTAACATTACGTTAGGTCGTCTTTCATTTATGAAATGTCTATTCTTTGCCGACTTTGTAAAAGATTTTCCTTAAATAATGTATATAAAAAAAAAGAACAAAGACACATGGTACAGTGGATGAAGGCGTTAGATAGATCCAGTGACAGGACCCAAAGAGTGTGAGTTCAATACCCAGTTAAGGCAGTGGAGAATTTTCAGAGTGAAATTAACAGGAGATAACTGATATCCATTAAACATGGCACGTGGAACTGGAACAGCCCATCCAGTGAGCGAAATAAAGGGTTTAGTTCGACATTCCAACCACCTGAAGAAGGCTAGAGCGTACAACGGCAGAAACGTTGTAAGAAATATGGTTACAAAGATGAGGATAATATTCCGAATAATGTAAATAATATAAAAAAAGAAACTGAAAAATACATATTTATATTTGATATTTTAATAATAGTTTTTAAATGATAATATTCTAAGACATTTATTTGTTTTAAAAGAAGTATAGTCTATTAGTAATTAGAAGTAGGAATAATATTTTAAAATTTTTATTTTAATACGACGTACTTATATTCAAACAACCCCTTTGGAAAAAATCTCTATGTACTCAATCACAAATTTAAAGGCAGAACAAAAATGCCGAAAAACATTTTGTCATTGAAAAAAAAAACCCCCAAAAGAACAGACGACATGCGGAAGACGGATATCATCATTTGTCGAACAGGCACCCCTAACCTACCTTAATCTCATTTCGAAAGTAACTCATATTTTGATACAATAGTTGTCAGTGAAAATCAATACCCTACCACCCCTTGTCAAAATGATTGAATTTCCCCGTATCCTTAGCAACTAATATTAAGAATGTATGTATTTATCAAAACTCAGTAAAATTCAAAATAAGTTATTCCAAAATTAGCTTGAAAATGAAACGGTACTAGGGATTTTAATTTAATTCTATAATTAAATTTGAAGTTTTTAGTTTCTGTTTTTGAAACATGGTAATTTCTGTGTAGCGATGGAACAATATTTTTAAATAAATAAATTTATAATATATATATATATATATATATATATATATATATATATATTCAAACATATGTTGTTAAATAAAACAGACAACAAATGTCTATTATGTTTGATCATGAGCCATTCTAAGCTTTGTATTATTGCTTTAATTTCGAGAGAAAATACAGACAAAAACCGTTCAACATTTGGATATTTTTTAATTATGCTGTTCCTTGATCTAAGCTTTCGGCTCAAATGAGCCATATTCAGAGTGATTATATGGACATTTAATTATATATATATATATATATATATATATATATATATATATATATATATATATATATATATATATATATATATATATATATTTTTTTTTTTTTTTCTTATTCTTGGTTTAGCAAGAAGAAAAAAAACTTGTTTTCCAGAAACAATGATAATTTATACAGCATAAGGAATAATTCTTGTGTTGAAATTTTCACTTCCGTAATTAAAAGACAAGGAATCAAAGAATTCAATTTAAAAATTTAAAAAATGTCACTCGCAATAAAAAAGCAATATGCCAAATAAATTCGAAGAGAAAGATAACACATTAATTAATTTCTGAATATTAAATTAAGAATTAAATTAATTTAAATTAAATTAAATTAAGATGTAAATTTAATTCAGTTTCATCGCTTCACGTTTATTTTAACTTTGTTCTGATCAGAAAAAAAAAAAAAATCCTCGACTGAATCTAGTTTGAAAAAGAAAACATTAAAAAGATTAAGTCATGAATACTTACTTAGCTTACCTTAATACGACTCAAAACCAACTTGAGAATTTAGACCTTGGAAGACTGTCTTGCCTAAATGAAAAGCGCGTGCCTACCTTCAATGGCATAGTTCGAATTTATATTTCGTCTTGTTCCCCGGCCTCTAGCGCGGTTATAAAATAAAATGATGCATGCGTTACTGAGAGCATAGAGCTATTTTATGCATAGTAATTTATTATCATTTATCTGTCGTATGCCTTTATTAGATGGGAGAACATGGCCCGCCATAACTTCTTTTTGCTTTGAGCTTCCAAGCAACATTTAACTCTTTAACATCCATTCACACCAACTCATCAGGTAAGTTGTTCGCTGATTCGTTTAACCTACTCCTTCCCTCAATACCTCCTGTGAGTATTACATTTTCCAAACCGTCCTTTCTCATAATGTGTTTCAGAAGTCTCAACTATCTCTTTCTGATTTCAGATATGAGCGTCTTTCTAGTTCTCATTTTCTTTAAATCTTCCTTGCTTTTCGCATTTTCAGTCCATGGTATACTTATCATCTCACTAGACAACCAAGTCTGCATCATTTAAAATCTGTTATTGATTTGTAAAAAAAGGTTCATTCCTCCATAGGGAGATAGATGTGTCATAGCAGTTCGGCCTTGTTTTTTGGGGTTTTTTTTCGAATGAAAACTTTGCTTAGTTTCTGGAAGGCATCTTTCGCTATTTTGATGTGTTCTTCAGATTTTTGTGTTACATCTTGTGTCTCCATTACTCAGACAGTGAAATATCTGTACGTGCTAGATTTTCATGCCTCTAATTCGAAGCTGAAGCCTCGCTTGTGTCTCTTGCAGACGATCATGCATTTTGACGTCTTACAGATGATACTTATTCCTTTCTTCTTGTTTTCTTTCAGTACCTTGTCAAGACATTTTTACAGTTTTCATTCCGTCATCAACATAGTGTCACTTGAGTACCTTACACTTTTATGGCCGCCGGTAATAATCCTGATGTCTTCTAGTTTTCTTTGAATCGTCTCTCTGTATATGTTGAATAGATCCAGTGATAAAATAATAATAACGAATTAGATGAGAAAGTATTCAAGAGTAGGCGGGAAGTTCATTCACTGGGAACTCTGTAAACGACTGCAATTTCAATATACAGACACGTGGTATTAGGTTGGTGCAAAAATAATGACGTAATAATGTCGTTTTTTGACGTATTTTTTAACGTCAACAAACGACATTATTATGTCATTATTTTTGCACCAACCTAATATATGTCTATATTTCTGAGATGAGGTATTATGTACACTATTTACATTATTCGGACTATTGTCCTCATCTTTGTCGCTATATCTATTACAACGTTTCGGCCGTTGACGCTCCAGCCTTCTTCAGGAGGTTGGAAAGTCAAACTGAACCCTTTATTTCGCTCACTGAGATAGACTGTTCTAGTTCCACGGGCCATGATTAATGGATGTCAGTTATCAGTTATCTCCTGTTAATTCCCCTCTCCAAGTTCTCCACTGCCTTAACCGGGTATTGAACTCACAAATCTTTGGGTCCTGTCACTGGATCTAAACATGGCACGTGGAACTAGAAGAGTCAACTCCAGTGAGCGAAATAAAGGGTCCAGTTCGACATTCCAACCACCTGAAGAAGGCCGGAGTGTACAACGGGCGAAACGTTGTACACTCCGGCGGGAGTGAGTGATGCTGACAGACTCTGCATCTGTTCATGAGCGGGAGTAGTGGGGTGCATTATGGCTGGGTGTCATGATTTTTTTTTATGAAAGGATGAGACAGTAAAGGCGACTCGAGAGTCGCATCTATACACAGCGTTATTCGAGCTAAAAACATATCTAACTAAGCCCAACTTGGATGGTGATGCACTACTTTTACCAAAGCCTGACAGTATATCGAACACATTTGGCTGTGATGCATGTCCTTGGTGTACCCTTATCATACTGGCTGTTATGATTGATATATCGCGCTTTGCATAATTGTAATCCGATATTACTTTGTTCTTTTACACAATAATAATAATAATAATAATAATAATAATAATAATAATAAAATCGTAATTTGTCCGAGAAATGGTACGATCCCGTACCACTGAGAATAATAGATGGGGAATGGGACTATAAATCGCAAACAGATCGTTTTATTGAACACAAATGACAAGATATATTTTTTCATTTATTTCTCTACAGTTTATGAATCCTTTGCAAATCATAACCAGATAGTCCTCAACACAACTGAAAATGAATGCCAAAAATCTAATCTGGCCATACCTGCTAACAAAAATATCACAGCATATCAAATAGGAAAAATCAGTAAGTACTTTGAATTAAAATTTGAGATTACCAGATTTTGGGAAATTCCAGAGAAAAATGTTAAAGTCATCCCGGTAGTGATAGAAGCACTCATCTCCATCCCATTGAAGTTTAAATAATACGTCGACCAATTTGGTGTAAAATAAACTTTGCGAACGTTACAAAAATCTGCCTTATTGGGTGCAGCAAGTATACATCGATAAATACTGTGTGTGTTAGGTGCTTGCTGTGACTTGACAGGTAGTATCTTTCTTAGAATTGAAGATATCTACACAAGAGTACCATGAAATAATCAAAGTTAAACTGAAAAAAAAAAAACTAATAAAAATATGCAAGATCTTATGAAACGAGGATTTTGATAACGCTGGAACCTATGTTAACGAATAATTTTAACTAAGCGAATAAGTTCTAGTTAAGAGTATATTGTTCTTATGTTTTCTGAAAAAAAATCAAGAGATTATTTATGTGATTAAAAAATAAGATAGAATATTCGTGTGGTATAGAAAATACACGAAAGCAGGATGAAAACTGAAACTATTTAACAAAATGTTAATATTGGTGACAGGGAGTTTCACACCTCAGAAGCTCAGATGTTATAAAACTATTAGTCACCATGCAGAGTTAAGTTAATATATGGAAGCGGGTGTATATATATAGGACAAATTGACAAAATTTAAATTTTGATGTGTTTCGGCAATGAATAGACATCATCAGGAAAAGGATTTTATTTGAAAAATTACCGAATTTTTCGGATGACTCCAGGTTCATTGATGAAACTTCAAAATAAAAATTTCCGAAATTTACCATTCCGTCAGGTTCTCATCTCCCCCCCCCACACACACGCAACACACACACACACATATATATATATATACTTTATTTTAGAATATTATATCAAAAACATATCAAAATCGCTACACAATTGCATATCTTTTATCCGACTCTCACACACACACACATAAATATATATACATATGTGCGTGTGATAAAATAAAGTTTTACGGTATGCTATATTTATGCAGTAAAAGTACTCAGTATCTGGGCTAGAATGTATTTAAATATAAACAGTTTGAACACGGAGATAAATACCTAATCGTAACAGGCTGTTTTATGCTTCAGAGCAAACTTCCGACCGAAAAGTTTACATTCCGGAATGAAACAGACAGTCGCTAATCGGTGGTAATATCTGTGTTGCAATGCTTATATATATATATATATATATATATATATATATATATATATATATATATATATATGTATATATATATATATATAATATAAATTTATATATATATATATATTGATGCATGTTTCATTAAATAATTTAGACAAGAGTTGTCTATTTATTTTATGTAAATTCTTTTCATATCGTTAAACGACGAAAGAAAATCACAATATTGATACGTATTTTTAATCCTATCAAAGCTTTCGGCTTACATAAGATATCAAAGATGGCAATTACATTACAATATATTAAGCAATACACGGACAACACAGTGATGATAGACTGTTTCTGTTTACATGGATGATTTCCAAGCAACGATAAACTCGTGCATATAAGACGCTGGAAGTGAAAATCTCACAGCAGCTCATGACGTCACATATGACCACGCGAGAGTGAATTCGAGAAGTATTAAGTATGTGAAGGCGTTGGTACAAACCAATGGCTTCTGATACCAATTATAGGCATTTTAAGAATATTTGTGGAGATTTCATAGTTTATTTTGTTCAGGTTAGGTTTCAACTGTTTTATGTATATAGCTTCAAGAATATATATATATATATATATATATATATATATATATATATATATATATATATATATATATGCATGTATGTATGTATTGATAATAATTGATGTGTTATTGGTTATGATGAACAGTTATCCTTAACAATGATGGGATCACTAATAACCATGATAATAACAATAATAGCAACATTATATATGTCTGTGTGTGTGTGTAAAAATTCAGATATAAATAAAATATATTTCTAAAAAGACAATATGAATAAAGACAAAAGGAAAACCTTTCTCTACTGACGCGTTTTATCTTTTGATATATGCGATCAAGGCAAATGTAAAGATTCTCATTTGCAACAAGTAATTATAAACGGAAGTAAAAATGTCGTTATTTTTTCTGAATTTTTCAATGCACATAAATGTACATCAAGATAACTGTGAAATTCAAATTAATCTTTGGCGGATGCTAAGTGATTCAATGCAATGCCTAATAAACGACAACGAGTAGCTATTTTCCAAGCGTAGCTTACATGTGGCACAAGGCCGAAAGTAGGTGGCACCTAGTAAGTATCGAACTCATTACTCAGTCGTAATTGTTCCAGCGAGACAAGCTTTTCTAACCATTACTCCGCCTCGAGGTGCCCCAAAGATTTTCTAAGCATGGCTTAGATGTGGCACAAGGCCGAATGTACGGGGCACCTAGTGAGTATCGAACTTACTACTCAGTCGTAATTGTTCTAGCGAGACAAGCTTGATAACCATTACACCGCCTCGAGGTGCCCAGAACGACTCTGAGTAAATGTTCTTATTTTTCTTTCTTTTTTTTTTTACAGTGATATTCATCCTGCACAAGGCCCGGGGGCCACTCGAGGCAGAGTTTTACGGAGTAAGAAGCGCAGCTTATGCGGATATGTGCGGGAGATGACGGTTATCCCTATAGTTGAACAGATTAGGATTGTAGTGATCGGGAAAGAAGCCTTTTGGGAGTCGGTTTCACAAGATAGTTGTTCGTGGGAAGAACTTACATCTTACCAAGGTAATATAAAGTGAATGAAGGTGGTTTGCCCCAATGTACCTGGCATGGTGAGCCTTAGACGTGAAGGCTAGGACTGGCGGAACTAAGGAGAGTAGTTCCTCTAAACACTCACCATGTAAATAGCGATAGAACAGCGAGTGGCGTTCGATGTCTCATCTGTGAGGAAGAGGTTGCAGAGTGGAAAATAATTCGTCGCCTGCAGGGACGCGGAGACGCTTTTGGACTCTATTGAAAGTGGAAAGTGAAGAGTGGGCAGCTCTTGCCTATATATGGCAGCAGTACTCCATTTCCGGCCTGATCTGGCTCTTGCAAAGGTAGAAGCTATCGGGAGGAGTCGGGTACTTACTGTAGTGATACAGGGAACCGATCATTTTCTTAACATCTTTAATGATGGATCTTATGTACGTGTTGCACTTGAGGTCTGGGTTGAGCTTAAGTCGCAATTGGCGCTCAGGTGGAAGGTCACAAGTTTGGTTTTCCATCAGAGATCAGCTGCCAAACTCTGATTATCGAGGGTTTTCGAGGTGCGCCTATATACCGTTGTATTATCAGCATGTATATTCCCAAATGATCGGAATATACTCTTAGACTGGTCATTTATGTAGAGGAGGATTGAGTATTGGACCGTGTCCTGGGGGATGCCCGCGTTGATCGCTTGGGTGTTGGAGGACTGGCCGTTAATAACTACCTGCAGGGACCTACTCGTGAGAAAGGACTTTATAACTGAGTCGACTCTTCCAGTAACTCCATAACTTGAGCAGTAACCCCTTATGCCATACCCCGTGAAAGGCCCTTGAAATATCCAATGCGACTGTCCTTGAGATGTATTTGTTGTCAAATATCTTACTAATTCTGTGAGTAATCACAGTTAGTGTTGAATGTTTTAAATGTAATTATTATTTATTTTATTTTATTTTGAGAAATTAAGTTATATATTTATTTATTTTAAATACACTATTTACATTGTTCGAACAACCGCCCTCATCTTTGTTGCCATATTTATCACAACATTTCGGCCGTTATATGCCCCGGCCTTCTCTTTTCTCGGACAAAGAAGTGCCCCGCTTTTTCTTCGACCAGACGGCCTCTCCTTGAATTGACGGGAAGACTTGGCGACAAGCTTGAACGGATGAGTTGTACGTCTCTACATCGGTCAGAAATGGAATAGGAATGTCAGATGGTTCGAAATACGTGTCCGTTTCTGGTAGGACTTTTCAATTTGTCCCCATATTTTCGGTGTATCAGGTCCCTACCAATCCTTCAGTATCTGTCTATATTTCTTAGATGAGGCATTATGTACACTATTTACATTGTTCGGACTATCTTCCTCATCTTTGTTGCCGTATTTATCATAACGTTTTGGCCGTTGTACGCTCCTTGAAGGACGGACCCGATACATCGATAAAAGAGAAAGCCGGAGCGTACAACGGCCGAAACATTGTGATAAATATGGCAACAAAGATGAGGACAATAGTCCGAACAATGTAAATAGTGTACATAATACCTCATCTCAGAAATATAGACAGTTATTTTGAATAATAGAAGATTTTGAATTTAACCGTTTTCGTTTAATTCAAAAAAATTCTATAGTCATGTATGTTGGCTTGGAGAAGAAGCATATCTTTTAGGAAAGAGGATATTTGAAAAAGATCCAAAGCGTAGATTTATATTTTGGTTATATTCCATAGCGGTAATCTCAAGAATTTTCTGACTGATTAAATTACTTTTCTCTTTATAAGTGTAGCATTCTTTAGATCGAAGTTGTGATTTTTATGTATGACTAATGCATTTGATAAATTATTATGTAAAAGATTCTTTTTGTATTTGCATGATACACTTTTAAAAAATTTCTGCAAGTTCCCCCCCTCCGTATATTGTAGGGGAGAGTTGTAAGAGTTTATTTTATATAAACCCGCTTTAGAATTATTATTGTTATGGATATTATGGGTTCTGATCATATCCATAATAATTTTGGATATGGTTGTAATTATTTTGATATTGTGGATTGCATTAATATTATGTATTGAATTTAAACATTTTGAAAAGATAGATAATTTTGAAAAAGGTACGATAGGCATGTTGGCAAACTATTTCACAGATCTACAACTCTTACCAAAAAAAAAAAAAAAAAAAAAAGCAAACAAAAAAACTGATATTTAATCAACATTTGTTTAATTCAACAGTATGCTCCTGACTTCCTAGGACGACTACAACTTCCTATTAAAAATATATTATGGGATAATTCACCCTCCTCGCCGCGATGGTATGATCGGATAATTTTTTTTAATATGGGGTGAATGGGTATATGCAGCCAAGCACCCCCAAATTGTCCACTTCTTTCAATCTGAACCACTTTATACTTCAGGAATTGACCCTGGCTCACCGTCATTTAAAAATACCTCATTTTCGACTGTGTCAAAACTGTGTATGATTTTAAACCATTCTATTAAGTCTCCCATTTTTTAAAACGTACTTCAATCCACCTCTTCTCAAAACTCGTATTCTCTGATTCAGGTTTTAAGTTTGCTGCGTGATTTTTTTTAGGGGGATCTCTATCTCAATTCAAATACGATAACCATGCCTGAACAAAATAATAAAGATCCTGTAGTGGATTGGTAAACAGGGTTGTACCTATTTGAATATGTTTAGAAGAGTAATAAAGTGTATAGTAAAGTAAGAAACAGGAATAAGTTGAATACTGATGACGTGTTGTAGAACAACGCATAACAACAATATGTCGTCGCCGATAGGATGTTTAAGTCTCTTGAATGAAACAGAGTCAGTCAAGACTTGGATGCGTTGTTTTGCAGTCCAGGCTAGGACTAGAAAATTGAAAGACAACCAAAGGCATTAAACCTCTTCGGTTCTGGGAGGTGTAATGGATGGGTAAATAGGTTTGTACCTATTTGCATATGTTAAGTAGAAGAGACATAATATAGTGAGAAGTCAGAAAAAAGTTCGCTTTGTCGTAGCAGAAGGAAGACATTGCCAATTAAGTGAAAATTCGAATTTTTTTTTGCTACATTCGAATTTTTCTTGCTACTTTCCGACTCAACAAATGCATCGAAAAGCATTTGTCATTATTGTTTTGTTGTCAGCAATAATGGTTATTTAGACGTACCTGTGGAACATAGCGAGCGCCGGTGTATTCGCAAATAGCCAGCCTTGGATGTCATCACAACTGTTTTCGTGACGGACAGAATTGCATTACCACAATTATTCAGTATCTTTGCCATTAATTCATAAAATGTAACATTCATTATGGGACAAAGGCAGTCAATAATAAAGAATCTGAATCTTAAGAGTAAGTTTTATATTTAGTTTAAAACAAAAAAAAAATAACGGTAGTTTTAAAATAATCACTTATGTTAAGACAGCACAAAATCGTCGGCCGGATGAATTGATTTACGGGTTCAGATGGATTAGAGAATAAACAAATATGGAAACATTTTTCCGGCGTTATTTTCCTTTTCAAACGACATGAAAACATATATGGAAGAATTTGCTATCACGTGATATGACTGTAAGCTAAAATACAATAGCGCCCCCCCCAAGACCTCATTCAAAAGACATTCTTTAATTTCATCAGTTCTATCCTTCACGGGTAGGACCCACCATGCTACACGCATTGTATCGAACCACTCTCATTCCCTCTATATTCCATCAGTGCAGCTTCTTTCCGCGAATCACTGCCCTGTGAAGCCGACTCCCAAGAGGATGTTTTCCCGATCACTATAATGTTGATTGCTAAGAGATAAATGTTTCTATTATGGACTGAAAAAAGGAAAAGGAGCCGAAATTTTCAATGACACACGTGTTGACGACATGCCCGTATTGACGGTCCCTCTGTCTTGACTGACTGTCCAATAGCGAGAATGTCACCGGTTTATGTGTGTAGAGGAGAAGAGTGGAGTCAATACTCATCGGATTAGAAAAAGTGAATTAATGATAATTGTAATTGATATAATTATTTTATTATTTTTGACAATGGACATGACACAGTGACTGTATAATTCATTTTTTTATTTATGTATGTTTTTATGGATACGACATATTCAAATCAAAAAAAAAATCAGCGTTCTGTTCTTTTTCAAACAGTATGAAAAATATATGGCAGCATTGTTGTCACGTGACTTTCATTTTAGTCGAGTCGAACAAGATAGAAAATAAACTAGCGGATTTGAATTCTGTTGAATGTACAATATCTTTATTCCTTAAAACAAATATTCCCCCACCGTCAATTTCTTAGGTGAATTAGAATACACATTTTCCCAGCATTCTTTTTTCGAAGACTAGAATTTGGATATGCAGTTGAGAGCCAATTTTTCGCTGGAAACTTGCATATGTCTAACAAATAAATAAATATATATATATTTCTAAATCTTATTTTACTTTTAATATATTTATGATGGAAAATATAATTTACAATGAAATTTCGATATTTTCAATGACTCCTCTTCTGAATACGAGACAAAATTCTTATCAAAGTATTTGCTCTATGTCGGGGTGCTGAAAAGTTCTCGGTCCAGCAGCAGATTAGCTTATGCAGCAGATTATCTATTTTAAAAAATTGATAAGCACCATCTTCTTCATAGAGATTTATAGTTTTAGGAAGGTCAGGTTTTTAAAATATTACTATAAGTAATCCTGAGAGAATTAGAAATCCTAACAAGATTCAGTATTGGCAGTCATAATCTTAACAACATTAGATATGCATAGGATACAGTATTGATAGCAGACACAGAAGAGAAACTATAGGAGATCTTAAAGGTATATAAAGAAAGCAGAAGGAGAGGACAAAACACGAATTGTAAGAAAACAGAAAGTAACGGTTGTCAGCAAAAGGGGCAGCCCAATATGCGAATTACAAATTGGAAATAACAAAATCAAGCAAATACAAAAATTCTAGATATCTGGGAAGTATTTTAACAGAGGATAAAAAAATGCGACACTGAAAATCCGAAAGCGTATTGTTATAGCGAAAGATGCCTTTCAAAAGCTAAGCAAGGTACCAAGAAACAGGAAAATCTCGTTAGAAAAAACGGAAAGAGTATTTAGCTATTGTCTTATACAGGTACTCCTATATAGCAGTAAGTGCGAGACAATCTCTTCACAGATGAAGAAGAGACGAGTTAACAGAAATGTGGCTCTACAGAAGGATGCTGAGAATAACATAGGGACAATGGGACAGGTTACATAAAATAAGAATAAGAACAAGCCTATGTAAATGGTTGGTTTAACAGGGATTAGGAGAGATAGACAAATTTTACTAAGATCCACAAGGACATGAAATTGGGGAGAGCCATGACTGCACACAAACTGAAGCAACACAGCATACAGAAAAAGACAGTATTTAATAACATTTCATTTTATAAAACAGTATCAACATACTTTTCTATTCCTAATAAGTAGCGCTTTAAATTCACTTTTAATCGAATTGTATAACTCCTCCTGTATTTTCACACGGTCAGTCTCATCTCATCTTAACGGCACAGTTATTTTAAAACATAAATGAACAATATTAACATACATACATAATGGCTATTTGTTTCCGATCACACCCGTCTTGCCAAGGCGTTTAGCAAATCCCTGTTACAGACGTCCGTTCAACGCAGAGTGGAACTATGGTTTATATTGCAACAATGCTGAGCAGACCCTATTTACAGTTTGTACGAGAGTGCGCATATTCTGGCGTGCTCATTTCTTTTTAACAAGGCAAGTAGGTTGAAGATCTCGGTCACGATGACTCGTGCTAGCACAAGCATCGACGACTTTCGAAAGGTTTCGTCTGACCAATTTTAATTAGTTAACCCCGTGGTATGGCTTTCAGACTCTTTCCAAAGGTGCCACACGCTGGTATCGTATCCGCAGGTCGATATAATCAAGAAATCACTTCCCTGACAAATCAACTAGGATGGGAGTCGAACCAGGATCTCATGGACAGAAAGTGAAAATTCTAAACACTTGGCAACAAACCCATATATATATATATATATATATATATATATATATATATATATATATATATATATATATATATATATATATATATAGTGATTTTCCAAGCGTGGCTCAGATGTGGCACAAGGCCGCAAGTAGGGGGCACCCAGTGAGAATCGAACTCACTACTTAGTGGTAATTGTTCTAGCGAGACAAGCTTGCTAGTCATTACACCGTCTCGAGGTGCCTATATATATATATATATATATATATATATATATATATATATATATATATATATATATATATATATATATATATATATATATATATATATATATATATATATATATATATATATATATATATATATATATATATATATATATATATATATATATATATATATATATATACACACACACAAATGGTATCTTTGGGTAGACATTTTTATTTTTAATACGTATTGTTAAAAGCAATGGAGAATCTGTGTCTGTTACATAAAATTCAATTTTTTCTAATGTACGAATATCTTTTTACATATGTAACTGTTGTGTGCCGATAAAATGGTCAAAAGTTGTCACTAGTTTTCATCTTGAAAGAGTCATCCTCATGTGAGGCGACAAAAGGAAATTAAGTGTGTTTTAAGAAGTACATTATATCATCGTTTTGAAGTTGTCGTTATATTTTGAGAACTACATCAAATGCAGCTTGACACAGCAAGTCATATGGTACAAACGTTTAATAACTTATTTAGAATAATAAATAATCTGTTAAGAGTAATAAATAACGCGTTTAAAATAATAAATAACGTGTGTAGAATAATGAATAACATGTTTAGGAAAATAAATAACGTGTTTAGAATAATAAATAACATGTCTAGAAAATAAATAATGTGTTTAGAATAATAAACAATCAACTTAAAATAATAAATAACGTCTTTTGAATAATAAATAACGTATTTAGAATAACAAATAACGTGTTTAGAATAATAAATAACGTGTTTAGAACAATAAATGTTTTCAGAATAATATTTTCTGTTTTCTGCATTCAAAATTACCTGGTCAAGAAGAATTCTTATCTGTATTTATGGTCAGTTATTTCAGTTGGCTTCTATAATATTTAGTAGTTTTTTACAATTATATTTTAATTATATGACCACATGCAAGGCAGTGAAGCCACTTTAGGGGTTTGCTAAGTATGGATGAACAACAAAAAAGAAGAAATATAAGGTAGTTACAAGAATAGAGGAATAATCAGGAAGACAGTAAATAACGATTGGCATTGCATTTAAACTTTTGAAAATCAAAATAGTCTGTAAAACATGAAGCCGGAAGGGACTTTCACAAGTGAGAAGTGCGAGAAAGAAAACGCTTAGCATAGAACTTACGGCTACATCTAACCGTTTCAACTGTGAATTGATGAGGCCTTGGCGCCAATCTCGTACTGAGCTGAAATTCATAAAGTCTAGGTACCATAGCGAAGAGTTCACCTGAACAATTACCATGAAAGTATTTATAGAAAAGGCACAGGGGGGGGGGGCTACATTACGGCGGTGGGAAAGTGACTGAAGCTGAGACGCCAGATCAAGGCCAATAATATTGCTGATTCTTCTTTAGATTTTATCAATAACCTCTAAATATACAGCAGAAGCACCGGACAAGCTGTGGTAGCAATATTCAAAGCATGGACGAATTGTAGATATATAAATATGCAAGGTAGATACTGGAGAGAAACACTGTATGGCACAACACAATGAACCGACTTCTTTGCAGCAAACCTAGCGATGGATTCCATATAAACTTTCCATTTCATATCAGCCGAGAATGTAAGACCAAGAAGACTCAAGGAGTTGTTCTCATGAGGGTTACTATCAGCCATGCTGATTGGAGACAGGAAAAGGTATTTCAGGTGAGTAACAGAGAGAAATTTCGTTTTGAAGACGTTGAAATTAGCAAGATATTCCTTGCCGCAGCTAACAACAAACTGTAGGTAAATTTTTATATCACCTGCCATTTCTCTTTATTGAACTGATCAGACTTGTTATCGAGACAGGAATAAAGTATTCAATTGTTTTTGGAAAGGAGCTGTCTGATACTTACATACATACACTAACGAAGAGAATTCGCTCGATTATTAATGCATATATACAGAGGACAATACATTTATATTTTTTTCTTTTCTTAAGTTGAGGACTTTCATATTTCCACTTAAAGAAAGCACTTAACGTCTTCTTTTTGTGATATACGAATTCTTTTGCGCTATGCTACCAATATCAGTTCACTGATGCATAGTATAAAATCTGGTGTCAATTATACAAAGTAAAATTAAAAAGAAAAATCCGGTATTAATTGTCTGTTTCTAGAGAACAGACGATAATACACAACGTCTCGGAAAATGGGTTAAGTAATACTTATAAATTGTTTATTTCTACGTTTAACAGCGGATAACGAAATACACAGAAATCAAATTGGTATCTCTTACCTATCCTCAGTCTCCCTCTCCTCCTCCTCTCTCAGTCACTCTCACAGTCTCTCTCTCTCAGTCTCTCTCTCTTTCGTTCCCTTTCTCTTTCGCTCTCCCTATATATGTATGTAAGTATATATGATAAATATATAGTTTTAAGGTACGCTATATTTATGAGTTAATGTAATCTATGTTATGCATAGAGTGTATGTAAATATAAAAGTGGAGACTGCAGTCGACACAGCGGCGACAGTCTGTTTCATACTTAAATGCAATCGCCAGGCCATCGGGTATACTGGCCAGGAATTTTTCATCTATACAAGACCAACGAATGTTTTTTTCTTAAGGGAGTTTTTTGCTTAATTTTTTTATTCATTTATTTGTTATTTTTTTTTTTTATTTCAGGCCATTTTCCAGATAACTGGTGAATTATATATATATATATATATATATATATATATATATATATATATATATATATATATATATATATATATATGGGTGTAGGCATTGAAACACAGATATTACCACCGATTAGCGACTGCCTGTTTCATTCCTGAATGGAAACTTTTCGGTCGAGAGATTACGCTGAATTAGGAAACAGTCTGTTACGATTAGGTGTTGATCTCCGTTTCCGAACTGTTTATATTTTAATACGTTCTAGCCCAGATACTGAGTACCTTTACTGCATAAATATACCATACCTTAAAACTATATTTTATCGCACGCACATACATATATATATATATATATATATATATATATATATATATATATATATATATATATATATATATATATATATATATCAATCCACCCACGCGGATCGAATGTGGCACACGGCCTTTTTAATGTGGGTATCTCCGAGCCCGTAGGCCCAGCCAAAAATAAATAACCATCCAAACCCGACGAGGCGGGCCAGTTCCGCCAACCTCCCCCAACGTCCCCCTTCATCCGGGTTCCTCTCTGCAAGCAGAGAGTTCGACAGACATCCGACCCGACAGCTCACAAAGCGCAGATACTACACTTTGATCTTAGCCACCGGGCCGAGCGGGTATTCTTTTTAGAGATACATATATATATATATATACTTTATATTAAAATAACTGATCCGACGTGCAACTTTTGGATAATAACTGTGACATTCCTGTATTTATTGAACAATTTAGTTCATGCCACATTGACTGAAAAACCTACCAGTACAAAAGAATTCTCCTATTACCATATTAGTACAAAATTTAAAAATTCAACCTCAGCGTTGCGACCGCACGCTCCAAAAAAATTTCTTACAATTAACAATAGCACATTTCTAAAAACATTTTTTTCGGATTACATCTATAATTTCGTTGTCCTGTTATTACCGAGAAGTAAAAAAACAAAAACAAATCTATTTCCATACCTGATGATGTCTGTAGGAACAGATGAAAGCTTGTCAAAAACTAAAAAAGACCTTATGCAACTGGAATTTATAAACAGGGAACATAACTTTGATATACAGGTTGGGGGTTAATGTACTTTATTAAATTTGTTTGCGAAGATGTATTCTCGCCATTTAAATCATTAACTTCTATATCTGTTTTTTGTATGAATGATTCATGTAATGTAAATATAAATATATATATATGCAATTATATATATTATTTATATATCATATATCTGCAGTATTTAGTGGAAAGCACTCAATATCAGTAATAGTTCGTCTGACGATCACAAATAGCGTGTAACCCAGATTCACAAAGTCAAATCAATCCAACTATATATATATATATATATATATATATATATATATATATGGAGGCGGGTTTGTGGGCGCGTGTGTGTGGAGTGAAAGAGACAAATCAACTCTGCATGGTGACTAATAGTTTTATAACATCTGAGCTTCTGAGGTGTGAAACTCCCTGTCTTAAAGAAAATCATGACACCCAGCCATAATGCACCCCACTACTCCCGCTCATGAACAGATGCAGAGTCTGTCAGCATCCCTCACTCCCGAAGAAGTGTACAATGTTTCGGCCGTTGTACACTCCGGCCTTCTTCAGTTGGTTGGAATGTCGAACTGGACCCTTTATTTCGCTCACTGGAGTAGACTGTTCTAGTTCCACGTGCCATGTTTAGATCCAGTGACAGGACCCAAAGATTTGTGAGTTCAATACCCGGTTTTATATATATATATGAGTTGAAATTAAATATAGCTCAAATATGGATCGGAATCCGACTGGATGATGAGATAAAATACAAATAGGAAACATTTATTAATCAAACAAGTTTGTCATTTATAAATTATTTTATTATTTTATTATTTATTCTCCGACGAAGATTTAATAAAAGTGGAATATATATATATATATATATATATATATATATATATATATATATATATATATATATATATATATATATATAGCAAGGAATAAGCGAAATGGAAAGGACATAATTATGAAAACTAAGAACTAAAACAAACAACCGGTTTCGTCTCAGTACTCCTCAGGTTTGATACACTGGGATTATTTATTC
>OZ010589.1:41253894-41256394 GCA_963932145.1 Acanthosepion lycidas
CGAAAAGAAGCAGTCGAATGTCTCTCTGTGGCGGGATTCTTCTAAGCCAGGCCTTTTTATTGCTTTGCTTCCAACACATTCCCTCCCATTGTTTCTGCTGCTTTATCCCGCCCCGCTGTCTGAGGAAAAACACACCAACACACTTATAAGAATATGGAAAACCGAACATACATCTACCGTTAACTTCGCATATACCAACAACTTCCCCTGTCACAAAGCATTTCGATTTGGCTCCACCCTCTCGTTCGCCTCGCTTTTCCTCGACTCCACCTTCTCGTTCGCCTCTCCACCTCTCTTAATCGAATCTATTAGCAGGAATTACTTAGTCATGAGTGCAGGAAGACTGTACAGCGCCAAACCTTTAAGTGGGGAAGAATTCTGAATCCTTACATCTTATTCGAACATTGACCCTTGGGAAACACGCAACTATCTCAGCTACGAAGGTGGTTAATATTAGTCATGCAGAAGATTAAAAGATGAATGGGGATAAATATTGGTAGAAGGATTGTATAGCGTCGACAGGGTTTTTGTTCTGTGCCGTGATAAGCTAAGTAGAGTACATATTGATGCTAAATATTGATGGTAAATATTTGTGGTAGTGTGATATATAGACAGCCCTTTTCTGAAAAGCATTGTTAGTAAGGTCGTTCCTCATTGGGGAATAACCTATCTACCTTGAAAATCATTGTTCGAAATTCAGCCTTGGGAATGAAATAGAATTTAATAGTTCTTAATGCGCTTCTCTACTTTTTAAATATTTTGCTGCTAAAAACTGTACCGTTAACCAGTATCTATTAGGTTGGTGCAAAAATAATTTCGTTTTCTAACATATGTTACTATGTGAGAAAACGAAATTATTTTTGCACCAACCTAATATATTGTAATGACTTAATTTGATGGAATGTTGGCACAAGTAGTAAAAAACAACAAAAACGGCACATGATAGCATGACCTTTGTTAGGGTAATACTATTAAAATGATCTAATCTAGAGGATAAAACAATTTCCCAAACTATTTGCAAGTTAATAATAGTGTGGGGACTGCATTCGCTCGCACCCTGATAATACAGATCTCATTTTTTGTAACCTTGTTTTAAAAGCTAAAACGAAAATCATATGAATATTGAGAAAGGAAACAAGCGAAAATCTTACCTTATTTTGTAAAACAGATTTTTATATTAGTTTGAATCAAAAATAAATTTATTTTTG
This sequence comes from Acanthosepion lycidas, assembly GCA_963932145.1. Taxonomy (NCBI): domain Eukaryota; kingdom Metazoa; phylum Mollusca; class Cephalopoda; order Sepiida; family Sepiidae; genus Acanthosepion; species Acanthosepion lycidas. The sequence continues at coordinate 41,255,103 of OZ010589.1, forward strand.
TTTGTCAACTTTATTCTTCAAAAATAATGTGCAATTATATTTTATTCATTATATATTCACCATTAATTTCAATGACTTAGGCATCTCTTTGATACCTTTTCAGCAAAATTTCGTATCTTTTGGTGCGAAAGAATTTTAGAGCTCTTCAATCAGGTTTTCATTAAATAATATTTTCGATATCAAAGCGTTTAGCAGCGATTTCAAAAATAAAAAGGTAAGAATCATTTAGTATAATGTCAGGTGAATACGGTGACTTAAGTATCAAGAAACAACCTGAATTTCTAAATTTCTTACCTGTATCTGTCTATAGTTCCCAGATGAAGTATTGTAACTACACTATTTACATTGTTCGGACTGTTGTCCTAGTCTTTATTGTCATATTCACGACGTTTCGGCTGTTTTACATTCCGGCCTTCTTCAGGTGATTGAAATTTCGAACTGAACCCTTTATTTCGTCAACCGGGTTAGATTGTCCTAGTTCCACGCGCCGTGCCTCTTCCGGATATCTTAGCTTCAGTTATTTCTATTTAGCAACCCTCCTAGATTTTCACCCCTGTTGTGGCCAAGTAATTCAGTGACTTAACCCAAAGAGTTGTGAGTTTAACTCACAACTCTTTGGGTTAAGTCACTGAATTACTTCAACCAATGCTTTTATCCACTGGGCCATGTGTCCTTGTTTTCAGTGAAATAAAGAGTTCGTTTTGAATATTCAATCACCTGAAGATGGCCGAGACATACATCGGCCGAAACGTTGTGAATATGACAACGAATATGAAGACAACTGGTGTTCGCGTATGCGGTCTTGTGTTACCATGGCGGGAAGCAACATTTTTCTATTGGCCAGCATAAAGAACAGTTTAACCAAATATTTATCGACACGTTGCTGCTGCTGAACGTATAAATGTGCATTTAACGTATCATTAAGTTTTAAGAACTCTTAATAAATAATGCCCCTAGAATCCCATTACACGCCTAGAATTTATCTTTCCTTTATTAATCTTAAATTTCGGGGTGGTTATGGAGATTTATCTTCATCAGTTCGCTGCATTTTGCGTTGAATACTGTTGCATGCAACTAATTTTTCATAATTTGTTATTTCGTAAAATACATCTATTGGATGCTTTAGTACACATTATCAGTGATGTTTCAAGGCGAGGTTCATTAGAGGGTTCGGGTCTTTCAACATCATACCCCGTCATCATGATGATCCAACCGACACTGACCGGGTATCGACTTGTGTACCTTCCGTCAACTACAATTTTTTTTCATCTTCCAACGTACACACCATACGA
>OZ010589.1:41258894-41458894 GCA_963932145.1 Acanthosepion lycidas
ACAGTATGCTGCCGGAAAACGCATAATTTCTATGAAATTTCTCGAACATTCAGGCCTGTAAATGTAATTAATACTACTTAAATTAAAGAACAGTATTTACTTAAATAAGTTTATCCATAAAGAAATAACGTATAAACAGAAAATCAGAATATATACATATGTGTGTGTGTTTATCATTTTAAACATTCTATATATATATATATATATATATATATATATATATATATATAGTTAAGTTATGAAAAACTTGGTAATCCGTATGGGTAGTCCTAAAGAGATTGAAATCCTGAGAGTTCAATGTAAATCCAGAGCTAATATTTTAAAGAAAAAGACCACTTTAAGGTACAGTTATAATAATTTATTTCACCAGAGCCCTTTTAAAGGATGCCGGATCATCAGATAGCATTTCCAAAAGATGAAACGAAAAATGAAGAATGAAAATCTATATATATATATATATATATATATATATATATATATATATATATATATACATATATATATATACACACCCACACCCACACACATATATATATATATATATATATATATATATATATATATATATATGTACACACACACACACACACACAAACACACACATACACATATTATATAATTCTTATTTGCAGAAAAAAACTATACGTCACATTCCAGGAAATAAACGGAAACAAAAAGCATCTCATTTTTCGAAAAGATTATATATATATATATATATATATATATCATTTTTCTTCTCTTGCATTTTGTTTCTGTTTATTTCCTGGAATGTGACGTACAGTTCTTTTTTTTTTTCTGCATATAAGAATTATATAACAGTTTCAGAAGCTAAAAAGAAAGAAAAATTAGGCTTTTTGATTCATTTTGAAAATTAATAGCAGTAATGATGATTAGAAAAATTATACACTTCGGCTGCATAGCATTGTTGCAGATTGAGACAAAGTGGACAAATTTATTCTTCTGTTTCATTTTCAGTTTCAGCAAAAAGTATGGTGGCATCAGCCCCCTTCCTCCCAGACTCCCCCCTACAGATTGGCCAAAATGAATAAATATGTATAATGTGTTTATCATACTTCAATTAATAGAAAGTACCCCTATAATGAAAAGACGCATTCTCACCCTATTTATAGATAAAGTCAAGGAGCACTTAGACTTGGTGTGATGGTTAACAAGCTTGTAACGCCATATGTATTACTGTTGCCATTCATTACACGATATGAATTATTACTTGATCCTCATTAATACTGAGTAGTGAGTTCGATCCTCACTAGCTGCTTCATACTTCCTGTCTTGTGAAACATCTAAGTTTCGCTTAGTAAATCACTATGATCTGGTCATAAAGAAAGGACAATTTAATGCCATCTGGCTAAGTAAGAATTATGATGAAAAGTTCTCGGCTATGCCAAAACCCCTTCGGCCTCTCTCTAGCCTGATGTTTAATTACTGGGAGAAGAAAGCGCGGATTCGTGTCTTTCCTAAGGGGAATTATTGGGAACGGAACAGATTGAGGTTTGCCGGTTCAAGCTTCCGTACCGATATCCGGTATTCTTCCACCATATCTCTCATAATCAGACTATCTTGTAAACTAAGGATGTGCAGATGGTTTAATGGATAACAGTTCGGAATGAGAAATCAGAGGGCCGAGTTCGAATTCCAGTCATTTTTGTTACATTCACTTACGCGCAAATATCCTTGAGAAGGTATGAAGCCAAATCCTCCCGCAGCTATAAATAGTAGGACTTGTATCTGGAAAATTCATCGTTATTCCACAAAATTTTTAATGCAGTATACAATTGCCAATAAATAAATAAATAAATAAATAAAGTATTATTCTCACAATCCAAAATATGTTTCGGTTTTAAATAGCCTACAAAGGGTTGATAAACCGTAAATAACAAATCAATGAATCAACAATTTTTAAACTAATAATTAATTTCCGTTCGAAATATCTTTATATTAACCATGCGTTAGTCACATGGGGTGTTTTTCTACCCTCAAATTTGAAAGTACTCGTAATTTCTATCTGTATTAAGTATTATGTACACTATTTACATTATTCGGACTATTGTCCGCATCTTTGTCGACATATTTACCACAACGTTTCGGCCGTTGTACGCGCTCCAGCATTCTTCAGGTGGTTGCACTGTCGAACTGAACCCTTTATTTCGCTCGGTGGGGTAGACTGTTCTAGTTCCACGTGCCATGTCTAATGGATGTCAGTTATCGCCTGTTAATTACCCTCTCCAAGTTCTCCACCGCCATAACCAGGTATTGAACTCCAGAACACATGCCACAGTGGATAAAGCCGTTGGTTAAATCCAGCGGCAGGACCCAAAGAGAGTGAGTTCAATATCTGGTTAAGGCGGTGGAGAACATTAGAAAATTTGACGGTTTATCTATGTTTCGAGTTTTTTGACGATGAGTCAGAATTCAGAAAACAATCTTTTAATCCGCTTAAAAGATTTTTTTTTTTTTTTTTTTTTACCTTGCATCAACTCGACTTCTCGGGCTAACGTTTTCCAGGGACATGAAGTGAAACGATTATATTGAATCAAAGACTATCATACGAACATATATATATATATATATATATATATATATATATATATATATATATATATATATATATATATATATATATGCATATGCATGTGTGGGCGCCTTGGCGTGGTGTAATATTTAGGAAGCTTGTCTTGCTAAAACTGTTACGACAGAATAGTCACTGGGTGCCCCATTCATTCGGCCTTGTGCCACATCTAAGCTTAGAAAATCAATGTGTGTGTGCGGCGTATATTTAAAGATATTATCATTGCTGATGCTAATTTCCGGGAAAATCACTCATTGAGACTTCACTGGCTAACGTTTTCCAGTGACATGATGTGAAACGATTTGAATCAATTGCTTGGTCTGATGCTAAGGAAGTTGATTCACAGTGATTTGGTAAACAGTTTTTTTTTCTTGCCTGAATCTATCTTATACTTTTATATGTCTAAGAATCTTCCATCCATTGAATATTGTCGCAACATCTTGCTTGGCGCTACTACCATATTTCTATTGATTCTTGATAAAAATCAAAAGAAGAATCTGCTTTGTTATAGAGCGTGATCTGGAATCTCGTCTTCAATAAATTTCCCACCAACGTTACGTAGCTTCACCGTCTTTTTTGTTTTTGTTTTGTTCTTTCTATAAATATCTTCATGGTAATTGTTCTGATGAGCTATCCTCTTTGGTTTAAGTGCAGTACTAGATTGGCAGCAAGGTCTCATCATTTTACGCTTGAAATGGCTAGATGTAACCGTAAGTTCTATGCTAATAGTTTCTTCTCTCGCACTTCTCGCTTGTGGAACTCTTTTCCTTCTTCTTGCTTTCCTCTAAAGTTTTATCTTCAAAGATTTAAATGCAACGTCAGTCGTTATCTCCCGTCTTCTTAATTCCGATTCTTTTATTGTTCTCGCCTCTCTCATTAACCCCTTGTGTCTTAGTGGCTTTATTACCTTGCTTGGGGTGAAATGATAAAAAAGAAGTTATATAGTTCTGGTGAGATGCATACTAAACAGTCATTGAAAAGACGATTATAAAACAAAAAACGACTCATTGTGAAGTGATCCGTCCATTACGTATTTCTGGACACATATGTAATTACTTCAGTTTATTCTTATTAAAAGCAATTTCATTAATTAAATCAATAGATATTGGAGTTTTCTTTTTGTTCAGAGAAATTTTCTATTATATTTTTGCCCACTCCCAGTTCAAAGAAAAATTGTTAGCATTTTATTAACACTTTATTCATTTTCTTTTCGTGGTAAATTAAAATTGTATTTGAAGAAATAAAAATTCAAACACTACGTCAACATTAATTCTAAATGGAGCTACATATATATATATATATATATATATATATATATATATATATATATATATATATATAATATCAATTGATAAATGGTAGGGATAATTCCAAGGAGGACATTCATCTAAAGAGAGGTCAATGTAAATAACAGAGCAATATAATAATGAGTACAGACGATCCTTAAAAATACATTTGTGTTTTTAAGGATACTCTGTACTTATTATATATATATATATATATATATATATATATATATATATATATATATATATATATATATATATATATATGGAGAGAGAGAGAGGGGGTGGCAGATAGATAGATAGATAGATAGATAGATAGATAGATAGATAGATAAATAAAAGAACAAATAGAAAACGTTTATTATTCTATTATTCTGTTGGATTTTAAGCCAGATTTGAAGCAATTCATTTATATTCATATATTCCAGGGGAATTCGTTACGTTCTAATATGAGTCCATCTCATCTAAGCTATGGGTAAATAGCATGGTAGACTGTTCTATAAAATTCTATAAAATTATGTGGCAACCGGCTTAGGAGAAGGAAAACTCTGAATTCAAAACCCGCGGTGGCTCGTTTAAGAACCTTGTGGAATACAGTGCCCCAGTTCCCTGAATTTGATTCTTTCAAAAAGTGTAGTCGATTCTGCACAAGACTTCATCGATATAATCAAATGATATGTACGGGTAGTCTGGTTGCTGGTTCTAAGAACTTAGCTGTTTGACCCGCATACGTCGAAAACGAGCGGAGAGTCCTATATATATATATATATATATATATATATATATATATGCCCTTTGTGCCTCCATGAGAAACTACACATTATTAAGCTCCTAAACAATAAAAACCTATTAAACAACCGGCAAGAATTAACGGTTTTCTGCCGACACAACCGAACTTACGCTCTGAATAACTAGCCTAAAACACGCATATAAATTTTAAAATCCATAGCCCATATACATAGTTTTAATTACCCACAAAAATTGATAACCCTTTATGAAGTCGTCAAATAACAAAAGTTACGGCCTTTTCATATACACAAATCCCTTTCATAAAGAGATATAATAAAAGAATAAAATAAAAATAAATTAATAAACCTCCGTAGACGCTCAAGCCAGACTATGCGAAAACTTCCTCCGTCGTAAATTTAGCCACCCCCACCTTACCGTGACCCGACATCTATGAAAGTAACTCTATACTGATACAAATTATTAACACCCAACCCCTGCCGATTCCAAACAATCCGCCCTTGATGTTACCATGGAAATTCTTGATTTCAATTCTGACCATACTATTAAAACTCGTAAACTTCAGAAATAAGTCATTCCCAAAAAATTTCGCTTGAAGATGGAACAGAGCCTACTTTAACTCAAGTTAATTCAAATATTATTTTGAAGTTTTCGGCTCTTGTTTTGAAACATGAGACCTCTTATGTAGCGTGTTGGAATCATATTTTTAAATAAATAATTATATATATATATATATATATATATATATATATATAATATGAATATGAAATTATTTGCACAGACCAGAATCAGACCAGAGGATGGATATTTTAAGAAGCAAGTGCTCAATACACAATTCTAAAAATTGAATGTGTAGCACGGATAACAGTAATTGAAAAATTCACTGTTACGATGCCATCAGGTGGTTTTTGGTAAAAAGGTTGAATTCCGGGTCATGTTAACGGTGAATGTTTCCATTTTATATATATATATATATATATATATATATATATATATATATATATATATATATATATATATATATATGAATTTCGTTTATCATCTCTTGCCTTGATAAAGTCAAATGACGAAACGCGTCGGAAGGGACTAAATACTATTTATTTTCCGATTTCTCTACACATTCATTCTGAGAACTTTAACACACACACACACACACACACATATATATATATATATATATGTATATTACAATGATAGTCCTGCACACACTCGGTGTAGGGATTACAAAGTAAGTTGCAGAGATTATGCGGTTATCTGTGAAAGATATGTTAACCCTAGTCTTAAAGATATAAGTGTAGTGATCGGCATCTTGGGAGTCGGTTCCACGAGGTAGTGGTTTAATAGGAAGAAGCTGCTCGAGTGGAATTTACATCTCACCAATGAAATACGAAGGGAATGGGAGTGGTTCATTACAAGGTGCGTGGCGTGGCATGGCGGGTCTTCGCCGTGAAGGTTAGGATTAGATTGAGTCATGAGTCATGAGTAATACCCGTTTTGACAATGACAAATCTATCATCTTTACTAATCATATGTGGCAGTGTAGGATAAATTCGGACTACGCTAGCATACATTAGTTTTGAGCGTAAGTTGCCTGGTACACAGTGGATAAAAAGAAAATGTTTTACTCCTCCATGACACCGGGAACCTGCATACGCAAGAAAACACGCAGGACAAAGACTTGGAACGCAGTCAGTCACTGCAGCCCACTGAAACATCCCTGGCCTCATCGAAATCGTCTTCGAAGCCGCCAGTTGTTTCATTGGATAACAATCTCTGTTCTATTTTGAACATGGTTGAACATATATATATATATATATATATATATATATATATATATATAAAGAATATCTTTATTTTTATATTATAATTTGATCTCGTTTACTCGAGGTTTCCTGTATATTGTAGCGCCGAATGTATCTGTCTTTCAGTGTAGACGGGAAAAGTCAGAAGAGGAGAAAGATAAAGCGGAAAGAAGGGATTTGGAAAAGGCGACGAAGAGAAGTGTTCTTGAAGAAACTGAAGTGGTTCATTTAAGAGAAACATTATCGGAAGCATTCTGCAGATAAAGCGTTTCGATGGACTCCCCTAAATCGCTTATTAATGAATCGTAAAGAAAATCAAAAGCGACGCATTTACATCAAACATTTATTGAATGTCAAGTGAACGCAGGTAGAATTCCCGAATCTTTATCTTTCAATTGCAGAAAGTTTGCAGCTGCGAGGAAAGCAATTACATACATACATATATATATATATATATATATATATATATATATATATATATATATATATATATATATAAATTTTCACTCCAAGCAAGGCGAGAGTGCCACTAGCACGCAAGGGGTTACAGAAAGTGGAAGCAAGAGTAAAGAGGCATGAGAGAGGGAAGGATGAAAAGAAGAAGGAGAATAGATCAAGCCATCTGGAGATGTCGATTGATATTGCATTTGAATAGTTGGAGACTATAGCTATCAGGGAAGTAAGTAAGAGGAAGGGAGTTCCACAGGCGGGAAGTGCGAGACATGAAGCTATTGGAGTAGAAGAGACGGCTACATTGAGATGCCGACCTAGTGGCACGTTTAAATTCATGCAGTTTGGGAACTAGCACTCCCCCCCCACACACACACATATATATATATATATATATATATATATATATATATATATATATAGGTGTTTCAAAAATACATTTACAAACTTTTCCTGACAACGAAACAAGCACAAAAGTACATATAAACATATGTTCGCAAATCCTTCGTTTTTGAGTTATTAACTTTGAAGAAAATTTACGGTAGATGGCGCTATAATGCCATGTAGACTAGGTTACATTTGTCGTTCCTGTGCGTTTGTGGTTAGCCTGTCTTCAACGTTTAACGTGTATAGTAGTGAGATAACTGGGAGGGGTTCCGTTTAACAATGGTAGTATATTTATATTGTGAGCAGGCAGATATGATTTTTACATACGTATAGTAATGGACGCGAGGCTGCACGGGTGTATCAGATTGTGTTTCCAGACCGAAGGCAGTCGAGTCATCCAACCTTTGCTGCTGTTTATCGTCGCGTTGCAGAGACAGGATCCGTGGCACCACAAAATATGGATCGAGAAAAACCGATATCCGCTCGTATGCCTGACTACGAAGAACATATTCTACATAGGCTTTTGGATATATGTTTATATAAATATTTTACCTTGTTTTGGTGTCACGAACCCATCCCCAAATTTGTAAAAGTATCTTTAATGCACCATGTATATACAGAGTCCGCCCCCCAAAATGTGTACACTTCAGGAAAGAAAAAAACTTGTCTTTCGTAATTTTATAAAATTGCGTTAACACTGTTTACTATAGTATATTTTCTCGACAGAGGACATTATATTGGCGGCCCTTATACAAGAAATTGAAAATGCATGTGTAGCAATCCCACAGGACACTTTGGTCAACGTTGCCCAAGCAGAAGTTCGCCGGACTAATAAATCTCTGGAAGCTAATAAGTGTAGTGTCCAAAGATAAATTGTATTAATCTCTGAATGGCTGAATCTTTGGATTAATGTCTGAATAAATTTAATATTACAATATCTGTTCCTTTCCAGATGTGTATATACATACATAGAGAACACATTCAAAAACCTACAATACCCATATCATTTTATCCACAACGCAAGAAGAAAAGCATACAAAATATACAAACGAAACAAAACTAATAACATAATCCTCAATAGTAAATCACATGAAAACAGATACATAATACTACCGACCAATTCTGTCACGTCCACTATCCAGAATAACCTATCCAATCTAAATAATCTTGAAATAGTCACAAACACTTCCAAAACCATTATGGATATACTAAGATCTTCAAACATTAATAGCAATAATATTTCTGAAGCAGGCATTTATAAAATAAATTGCCAAAACTGTTCCTCCCAATATATTGGAGAAACAAGTAGAAGTTTAAAAAAAAAAAAAAACGCATTTATGAGCACAAAATAGACCTCACAAAAAACAACTTAGCTAATGCACTAGTCATACATAGAAATAAATTCAACCATAATTTTGATTTTAAAAATGCTACACTCAAAAAAAAAAGAAAAAAAAAGAAAGAGAATAACTCACTCAGAAGGAAAATTCTAGAGAGTGTCGCCATAGAATATTACCCAAATATTAATCTACGCCCAGGTTTTTCCCCATTTCACCTTTCTTAACAAAATTACTGCTCTCACAAACAAATGTACGCAACAGATTCATAAAATCAAAAGAATATGGTTGAATACATCAACACAGATATAATGACAATATTTTCCACACGTGACAAATACTGACGTTATTTTAAGTTAACAATATCAAAATAGCGTTTCTCTACATTCCAGTTGCTAGGAACATTTTGTTTTTGTTTTATTAGTTACCTTGTTCAATTAAATTCATTTCGTATTTTGCTTTGATAAAATCCACATTGGACGAAACGCGTCAGCAATTATTAGTTTTCCTATTTTCTTTCTATAATAAACATTAAATCTGTTAAGAAAAAAGAACTAAACAAAATGAACACAAAACGATCAGATTTAAAAAACTGGAAAAACCAAATGAAAAAAGAATGTTAACAACAAATACTTTTTCACACCCAACCCAGTTCTGCGGAATCAGAATCAACGTTGAGTTTAAGCAAACGAATGAGCCAATTGGAGTAAAGTGCCATGCAGATTTAAATTTTTCCCACTTGTGACGAAAGCAGCTATCGATATTTTTGCATGCTAGCATGCTAGTTAACACTGGTGTCAGTCAGCTGTTGACTCTCATGCTGGCCAATAGAATCTTCCTGTCTATTCGTGGCAGCCAGGCTCTCACTCTGGTCAGTAGAAAATGGCCGCAAACTACACGAAAACTGCCGTAGAAGCATAAAAAAATCGATTATTTCCACTATCGATGGGAGTTGGGAAATGCAAAGTCGGTCTTGGCCTAACCGCTAACTTGGAACATGTGCATGTAAATTTTGGTGCAAATCCGTCGAAAATTGCGGCCGTGCATTCGTTACACACACACACATACATCCTGCCTTTTATAGATAGAGATTATTTATTAAAAAATAAAAATTATAATAAATGTATTATAATAAAAATAATTTTAATGCATTTTAGTAATAAAGTAATCATAGAACTACTATTAAAATACTGGTATAATACACACTGTAAAATTGATCACTCTGCCACGTGGAACAGCCTGGTTAAGCAAAGCCCAAATAGGACTTTTGGGCAAAAACATTTCTCGATTCTCGAAATATACATCTCTGCGTAGTTTCGTAGCCTAACGTAAACAAAGACAATATTTTAGGCATGGACTTTTCATTCTATTGACCCACCATATCTTAAATTATTGCTTAAACGTTGTTTTAACAAATATACGTTTAAGCATTCAATTAAAATATGTCGGATTAATAAATGAAAAATCCACCACTAATATACATACATACATACATACATACATATACATATATATATATATATATATATATATATATATATATATATATATATATATATTATCCACCAATAATATATATATGTATGTATATATATATATATATATATATATATATATATATATATATATATATATATATATATATAATATATATATATATATATATTATCCACCAATAATATATATATGTATGTATATATATATATATATATATATATATATATGTAATTATTTATTTAAAAATATGATTCCAACACTCTATATAAGAGTTCTCATGTTTCAAAACAAGAGCCGAAAACTTCAATATAATTATTTGAATTAAATTGAATTAAAGTAAGCTATGTTCCATCTTCAAGCGAATTTTTTTGGGGAATAACTTTGTATCGAGCACTATTTTTTAAAAATAATAACAAAAATACTAAAGAACTTTAGCTTATTTACCTAACCAGTTCTTTCCTATTTTCTATATATTTTCACACACACACACATACACACACACACATACACACGCACACACACATATATATATATTTATTAATATATTATCCGTCCCTAATATATATATATATATATATATATATATATATATATATATATATATATATATATATTATCCGCCCCAATATATATATATATATATATATATATATATATATATATATATATATATATATATATATTTCGAAATAATATATAAATATGTAATAATCTCTAGCTCTTTAAACTTTTCATAATTAGTTTTAAGCAATCAATTAAAATATATCGGATTAATAAATGAAAAATCCACCACTAATATATATATATATATATATATATATATATATATATATATATATATATATATATATCGAGATATTATATATAAATATATAATAATCTTTTCACTGGCTGTTTAAAGTTTTCATAATTAGTTTTAAGTACTATTTCAGAGGGTTAAGCAATGATAAATAATGCATCAATGCCTTTTTATTCCTTTACGTCGGTAACAATTCATTAGATGTTCTCAAGTTAAATAATAGTTCAAGAGTTGAAAGTATAAATATCACTACCGTCCTCCCAGGCAAAATCGCTATTATATAACAATATGGCTGCAATTGAGTTTCCCTCAACAGCTAAGTTTATCTGTCTGTATTAAATGTTAAAGGTGATTCAAGTCTTACAAACGTTTTCATTGAAAACCGTGTACCGTTAACGATTTGCCATAAGCACACAGGATAGTAAGAATACATATGAATTTAAAAGAAAATAGATTAGCAAATGAAAGAAACTGTTGAATATTTAAGTATATTATTCTTTTGTTAGCGACACAGTCATTAGAAATGTCAACAGATATATTTTTAAACGAGGACTTTTATTAAACAGGCAGCTAAAAATGATGATGTTATCTAATTAAATTTGCAATTGTATTGTACTTATAAAATATTGTAAATTTTATACTCTTTTAAATTATCTTGTTTATGTTCAGCTAACATAGTACCCGTCAAAAATTATTTGGCTTAATTACGTGAAGGTCGGCATTTGTACGTTGGAACAGAGTATATATCCATTCTATACAATTATGTCTATTATCATGTGTTATTTTAGAATCCAAATGATTTTTGCACTTTCACAATTCAAATCCAGAGTCTTTCACCTAGTTGGAGGGATCCTTCCCTAACAGAAGGGGTGTAGCTGGTCAGTGAGGCTATTTAAGCCAAAGTTGGAGTGGATGACCCTTCGCATTTTAGGACTTCAAAATTAATTCTTAGATTGTTTGTATTTTAATAAACAACCAACCAATATACATAAATAATTTTAAATAGTATGAACCTGCGTTTAGAATTAGTTCATTATCTTTTTCTGTCTGTGTGTCGTTTATAGTGTTGTTAAGAGTATAGATGGGAAAACTTGCAAAGAATTCATTTGTGTTCTCTATGAGCTTTCTTTATAGAACCGAACACAACACTCTACCATCTGCAAGTCTTTTAACCAGAAATATCTCACTTCCATTTTTGCATTTTTTTTTACAGGTGATGAAAAATGGGTTTTGCATGTCAAAAGAAAAAAAAAAGAGTAAGTGGATGCCCCTTCCCCGCCGCCCAGTGAGAAACCAGTGTTAACCATAAAATCCGGAATCCATAAACAGAAATTTTTGTTTTGTGTCTGATAGAATATGAAAACTCCCTTCCATTAGGATTACTACAAACGTGGATGGAATATTTAATTTATTGATAGGACATATAGTAAGAATGGGAAAGTCAAGGTTTTAACGTTAAGTCTTATTTATTCAGTGAGCTCATTTCAAGGAAAAGATCACGGCATTGTTGTGCTCTCTAAAGATACAAGGAACAATTCAATACAACACTGGAAACCACTGGACTTGAACCTAAATCATTTGAGACACAAGCCCGATACCGTACCAAACTGGTGGTATTCCATCACCATTAGAACAAAAAACATCGATGTCAGCAGAAACGAAAAGGAAGGCGTCAAACGACAAGAGAGAAAGGATCGACAAAATCTACCACGTCCTCTATTAACATTATCACGCAGACAATGCTATCGGTTCTTCCATGCAAGAATTGGTCTACTTAGTCATCAATTCCACCATGGTAAAGAAAACGATAAGCAAAGAAGAAATTAAATTCTTGGATACGAGATAAAGACGACGACGACGAAATGTAAGAAAAAATAAGATCCCTAGAACAAATAGAAGTCATTTCACAACGTCCATACTCACCAGATTTAGCACCTACAGATCTTCGTTTGATTCGATCACTAGAACATTACATAAGTGGCAGAACATTTGGAAGCAAAGAGAGTCTTTCAAGATGTTTAGACGAAAGCCCCAGATTTCTTTAAATCTGGAAAAAAAAAAACGCAGATATCTCACCAAATCATGTCAGTGCGCGAAAAGAAGTGTTTATACATTTAAAGACAAGTTCGCTTCACTGAAAGAAATCCAATGATACAAAAATTAGCATATGCAGAGGGTACAGTGTTGATAGCAAAAAGGAAACTAAAAGAAACCCAAGAGAAGATAGTAAAGGAAAGATAGAAGAAAAGGCAGACCATCTTATGGTTGTTAGTAAAAGAAACATCTCAAAATACGAACTACGAATTGGAGACACCGAAATCAAGCAAGCACTAAATTAAAAAAAAATATTCGTTAGTGTTTTACCTGCTGACGTAAAATGCGATATCGAAATCCAAAATCCACATTAGAATAGAAAAATATAACACTAGATATTAAAAAAGTTAAGCAAAATAGTAAGAAACCAAAGTTAAGCAAAGTATTAAAAAATCAAAATTAAGCAAAGTATTAAGAATCGAAAGTCAAGCAAACTATTAAGAATCTAATGTTAAGCAAAGTATAAAGAATCCAAAGTCAAGCAATGTATTACTAATCTAATGTTAAGAAAAGTATTAAAAATCCAATGTCAAGCAATGTATTACTAATCTAATGTTAAGCAACGTATTAAGAATCCAAAATCAAGCAATGCATTAAGATTCTAATGTTAAGCAAAATATTAAGAACCCAAATTCAAGCAAAGTATTAAGAATCTAATGTTAAGCAAAGTATTAAGAATCGAAAGTTAAGCAAAGTATTAAGAATCGAAAGTTAAGCAAAGTATTAAGAATCTAATATTAGCAAAGTATTAAGAATCGAAAGTTAAGCAAAGTATTAAGAATCCAATGTCATGCAATGTATTAATAATCTAATGTTAGCAAAGTATTAAGAATCCAAAGTCAACAATGTATGAAGTATCTAATGTTAAGCAAAATATTAAGAAACAGTAGAATTTCGTTAGAAATAAAGACTACTGGTCTGTTATATCATGTCGCTCCTTCTATATGGCAGTAATTTCTGGACAATATGAAGAAAATACTTGAGTCGACAGAGACATGGTTCTACAGAAGGATGGTGAGAATATCATGGACTAAACACGTGTAACGAGTAAGATTTAGGGAAAATGGAAACAAGAACTGGTGATAGCAGCGAATAACGGTGGTAATGATCTTATATTGGCAGAACAAGGAGTAGGAGAGAGAACAGAAAGAAAAAAAGCTTGCTAAGATCGAAAAAGGTCCTTGGTATGACGATAAACTACGTCTGGAACCATGGTCTCTGATCAGGTTGTTTTGAGGAGCGTGTAACCATCTCTTAATTGCTGCTGTTCCCAGTTCCACTTTGACCCGGGGTCGTAGCACCTGTTAGGGGACCCCAGCTATGGGTAAATAGTTAACCTCCAAACTGGGGCCAAAACACTATGAAATTTTAAAATTATATTTTTATAGTGAAAATACCAGCAATACATTTTTGTAAGAAAGAATTACCAGCAATGCATTTTTGAAAAAGAAAAATATTACCAGCAAAATAATCTTTGAAAAGAATTACCAGCAATACTTTTGACTCTCGAGAAAAACCTTCTTTACAAAAAGACGTCAATTAAACCTGATCTACAAACTGATTTCTTACAAAGAATACATATGTTCTTCATACGTACCTATCCTAAAAATCTTGTCGGTATTAAATAACACATTGAGGTTGGTATGCTGTAAAAGAAAATACACTGACCAAACCAATAATAATAATAATAATAATAATAATAATAATAATAATAATAATTAAAAGAAGACGACGACGGAGAAGAGAAATCATCACACAATTCGAGAGCTTTCTTTTCCAGGACACTTCCATTTACAATCTGAATTTGTTAAGCCACAATCGATGTCACGAGTGTATCCATCTGTTTTCTCTTCAGTTTTAAAGTCGACAGTTTCCCAGTGCGAAATTAACTGCAGCAAGTGAGAGAATTAACGCTAGGATTTTCAATGCGAAAGATTTTCATGTGACACATTTGGCAATTCAAAATCCCAGGACAGTTCTAAAAAATCAGCCACAAATTACGGCAATGATCGACTTACTCTTTTATCGAAGAAATTGTTGTACGTGCGGGAAATTCTGAAGAACACTAAGCACATAAAACCTAATAGATTAGCAGGTCAAATGCATCTTCGGCGAATTACTTTCTATTTGGGTATTTAATAAATCTACATCCATAGTCTGACACAAGGCTACACTTACGGGTCATATATTTATATCTGTAATAGTTTATGAATCTAATACTGTTCCGCTGAAAAGGCATATTAAACTTATATTGATTAATCTTGGGCGTCCTGATTATGACGATAAACTGCATAAAGGCCTCTGATCGGGAGATGGGGCGTTTTGAGGAACATGGAACCCCCTTTTAACTACTGTTGTTCCCAGGTCCACCCTGCTCGAGGTGGCAGCACCTACTAGAATCCCAGCTATGGGCAAATAGTGAACTCACAAAACAAAAATAAACAATACATTTTATAATAAAATGAGGAACAATAAAATTTTGTAGCAAAATGACAAGCAATGCAACGCTAAAAAATATATTACTTGTTTATAATAAATTTACTAAGAATACATTTTATAATATACAAACTATATATCCAAAAAACAAACCATTACTCTGAATATATAAAATTATGTACAAAATATCAGTAGTTAAAAGTATACAATTGCGTATAAAATATTTGGATTTCGGCATTAAATAATCCATAGAGGTGTTGATATACCGCTAAACAAAATCAATCAACCAAAAATACCTATATATAGTAAAAGGATCAATAATATATGTTAGGTTGGTGCAAAAATAATGTCGGTTTTTGACGTTAAAAAAACCGACATTATTTTTGCACCAACCTAATATTTAAATCAACCTGACCAACAATATATTTTATATGGAGTTGAATGAATACAATTGCGTTCAAAATATATTTACTTGAAGCCATAAAATTGTATTTAGATTTCAGCATTAAATAACTCATAGAGGAGTTGATATGCCACTAAAAATATCAAACAAATATTAATCTTAGCCTTTCATGGCACGATATGCAGATTTACGAAGACAGTTTGATAATTGCTGTTCCACAAATGTTCAGATGAGCTCCGTTTACAACTAGGACTCGTCCACGGAGTCGAATCACCCTCATTTCCCCCGTTTTTTATCCTCCCTATCCTCCCAATCTTAATTTTCTACTACCTCCACTTACACACACTTTCAGTAACCATATACATTGAGTGGCTCCCGCGCCTTTTACTTTAGTAAAAAAAATTAGCACATTTTACATTAATATGTATGTTTTGGATAACACAACTATATACGTAGTACCTGACGATTATTTGATTCGCTACCGTAGTAATGGCTTGTGAGAATGACTGGATAACAATGCTTTAGCTTTGGATGGCACAAGGCTACACGTTTGCGCTACCCAGAACGCACCATGGTTGTTAGAATCTGCGAAATTAACTTACAAAATTATTGCTTCAATGCGCGGTGTTTAATTTATGCCACTTTTTACAAATTCGTTTAAGGCTAAATTTTGTCTATATGCCCTCAACAAAACAATTAAGACATTTACCTGGTCTCACCACTTAAGCAAGATGTGACACACTATCTTTTTTTTTAGCGTAGTGAACCCAAACATATTTGCATAATGGCCAAGGACAAAAATGCCCAATCTCCGCGACCATTTCTACGTATAACACTGCTCCCGCATCTCTTAGTGCAATGATGAAGGTCCTGCCATAGGGTTGGAATCTTCGGGATCAGGTACCTTTTCGACATTTACTTGTCTCCCTCAATGACAGGATGTGACAGCAAGTCGTTTTAATGGGGAGAGCTCAAGTCCGAAAATTGCCCAGACCCCGCAACTGTAGATTGCGCTGGCTTCGGTATTACCGATTTAGGAAGGTGGGTACTGCCGGGGGTAACTATTTCCCGGGTTTAGGCTCCTCTCAATAATATTCTCAGTTGTGTCTCTGTCCGAAGACAGAGACGCAACTGGTAGATGGTCAGAGAAAGCCCAGAAGCCTCGGGAGGTTTCTCTCATCTCAATTAAGGAGATATGATTTTACACTAAGACAAAGTGTGACACAAGGTCTTTGTAACATGGAGAGTGCTATATACATACGTATGCATATGGGAAAAAGAAAAAAAGCCACAGTTCATGCGACCACGGTTACGCTGGCATCGAAATTACACCGATCCTACCTCCCTTACTGCGATGAGGCATGTGATGCCTCAAGGTTTGAATCCCCGGGGATCGGGATCCTTCTTCCCTCTAAAATGAGGAAAAACGTTTACTCCACTTCCGGCATAACAATTAACTTCTGTGCCGGGTATATTTACCTGGAGTCCCCACTAAGACAAGAATTGGTACAAGATCATTTTAACATACTCATACTTATACATATGGTCTAGGGATAAAAAATCTTGTTTTGCCCACCCCTACGCGACCACTGTCACGCTAGCATCGGTATTACACAAACGCCCCTACAATGAGGAAGGTGCTGCCGCAGAGTTGGAATCCTCGGAGCTGAGCAGCGTCACCCATCTAATATAAGGACAGACATACCTCCACAGGAGCAATAACTACGCCTCAGTAAATCCTCATTGGCTAATGGTTAACTCTTGTGAAAGATAAGCCTAACGGAGCCTATCTCCAAGATGTTTTTGAATTTAGTTTTCCTTCTCCTATACTGGTTGTCATCTTAAGGCAAGGGATCTGATATGTCCCGGAAACGGATATATTTGAAAGAAATAGCTAAGTGGTTTTGGCTACTGTAACCAAATAGTACACGGTAGCAGTAATCGAGTGGTACTCGTCGTAGTCGCAGGTAATAGGTGTAGACCAATAGAATAGCCAATGGCGTAGTCCAATGCGCGTCGTCATAGATTAAACTCTGTCGTACCTACACGTCCGTCTGTATTTATGACGGACACCAGCCAATCATATTCCAGTGAGGGGGAACACAGGTGTATGCATATTCCATTATATCAGGATCCTAGTCAGCCCTGCTATTTAACGCATGAAGAGATGTATTTATATCTTTCCTAACGGTAATTGTGTAAAAGTGAATGCAACGATCAGAATTCGATCTCAGCTCAATGATTTCTCTTTCTGTGTCGTTAACCGTTCTACCGCCTACACTGTATAGGAGGCAAAATACTGTGGGAATTGCTACTGCTGCTGCTAAATAAAATACCATGAAGGTGTTGATCCCAACATAGCCACATTGTCGCGCCAGCTCTCATTGTTTTGGCAGAGCGGCGGGATATCCTCCAGCGTCTGACTAATCTGCTGCAGGTCCTGGTGTTATGTTAAATGACAAATACAAAATTTGTTCTTTGAGTAGATCTAACCAGACGATTGTTTCATCTTTTTCACTTCTATCTGCCGTGTATATAGCATAAATATAATATGCCTTAAAGGTATATTTTTATTATATATATAGGCATACAGATAGAATTATCTACAGTTTTAATGTATTAGGTTGGTGCAAAAATAATGACGTAATAATGTCGTTTTTTGACGTATTTTTTAACGTCAAAAAACATTATTACGTCATTATTTTTGCACCAACCTAATACCTGATACATGACTGACCAATGAGAATCGAACTACACAAAATTGAAAATACCACAATTCTTAATTTCATGTATTTCACTGTCTTTTTGTCTGTTTTCTGTCAAACTGTGACGAAGCATTAATAAAAGTGAAACACGTTAGCTTGATAAATATTACCTATATATATATATATATATATATATATATACACACATATATATATATATATATATAACGTTTAAAGGTTATCAAGCCTAATCATATAAAAATGTATCCTTTGCTCAGGTGACATATTTATGTCTCTAACTTCAATGTTTCAATGCTTTATGTATTTTTCTGGCAATGCCTATATGTATTTTTGAATTGTCTTGTGTATGCTGCTGTTGTCCTTCGAGCGGCTTTGTAATTTCCCGCGAGATCGTCGTCATTTAGCAAATGGCGAGGCGAACTCGTAGATGACTCTAGTCATCAGGAAGTCGGAAGACGTGACCTGAACCAGCGAACACGGCACTGGGTGATGGTGCAGAACATGTTCATTTGACCGGTGCACCGAAGGAACATCTTATTGGACACAAGATCGGGCCAGTGCACTCCCACGATGGCCCTGAAGGCGCAGGACTCGAACTCATGGACACAGTAGGCAAGAGTCTTACTGAGAGGTCACATATCGGCACCGTATAGTGGAGTTGTAAACTCGTAGCTTGGTGGGTCGGGAGATGTCGCAACGTCGGCATAGTGGTCTCCAGGGGTCACTCATAACACCTGAAGCCAAATAACCACAGAGTTTCTCAGTGAATGAATGCTGAATGTTTCCTTAGAAGGAAACGGTTAATAATGCCATTACTATTACAGAAGAACAGAATATCTGTCTATATTTCTGAGATGAAGTATTATGTACACTATTTACATTATTCGGACTATTTTCCTCATCTTTGTCGGCATATTTATTACAATGTTTCGGACGTTGTACGTTCCGGCCTTCTTCAGGTGGTTGGAATGTCGAACTGAACCCTTTATTTCGCTCGCTGGGGTAGACTGTTCTAGTTCCACGTGCTGTTTTAACGGATGTCAGTTATCAGTTATCTTCTGCTAATTTCTCTTTCCAAGTTTTCCACTGCCTTAACCGGGTATTGAACTCACACTCTTTGGGTCCTGTCACTGGGTCTAACCAACGCCTTTATCAACTGTACCATGTGTCCTCAAGGAGATAAGGACATTAGTCCGAATAATGTAAATAGTGTAAAGAACAGAATACATAATACACTTTGATCCCAACTAGATAACCAGGGAGGTGCTGGAAACTTCTGGGCCACTGTGATGATCTACTTACTAATCATTACTTTACATCAAGTTGTCCGAGATTTCCTCGTTAACTATTAGCGATTTTGAAGCTTCTTTCTTTGATGTTCCATGACCAATTAAGTATCTATCTATCACACCTACGCCCACATACTAATCCAAACATGTATAGTGCTTATTTAGGTAACAGCCCTTCGTTTAAACATGTTCTATTTCTGAGTCCCTCCTTACAATCTGTAAATCAACCATCCCTCCTTGCATGGAATATTGCTGCCATATATGGTGTAGTGCTCCCGTTGTACGTTTCCATGTCCTCGACAAAATTCAGAGACGAATATGCAAGATGATAGGTCCTGATCTGGCATCTAGTCTACAATCGCTATCACACCTGACGTGTCGTAGCCTCCCTCTGTCTCTTCTCCAATATTTTCACGGCAACAGCTCCGACGAGCTACTTTCGCTGGTTTTCGGACTGCATGGATTTAAGCGAGTTACCAGGCTGCCATCTTGGTCCCCCCTTTCACTGTCAAAACAGTTAAATGTAACCGTCTCTTCTACTCAAACAGCTTCTTCTACCGCACTTCTCGTCTGTGGAACTCCCTTCCTCTTCAAATATTCAAAGTGTAATGACATCTGACACCCTGAACTTGTTCCCTGTCCTTCTCTGTAACCAAACATGCATCTTTACTCTTGTTCTCAATCCTCTGTAACCCCTTGCGTGCTTGTGGCACTCCCGCCTTGCTCAGGGTGAATTAATATAATTAGTCATTTCACCACAAGCAAGCAAGGCGGGCATGCTACTAATACGCAGAGGTTTATAGGGAATTAAAGTGAAAGACAAGCCTGAGAATAGAGGATTGAGGAAAGGGCAAAAGATGAAAAATAATTTTTGATACACCCTGTGTGTATATATATATATATTTATTAAAGACATTTTTATGTTTGACGTTCTTTTTTATAGATACAAGTATTTAAGTAAATGCGCTGTTTATAATAAACAGTATTAAATAACATTCACCGGCCTGAATATCCGAGAAATTTTCATAGAAAATATTCGTCCTTTGACAGGATTCGAACCTGCATCCTATACGGAACCGTCACACGCTGACGTGCCTTAAGCGACTCGGCCACAAATGAGCGTTCGATAGGCAAGGTCGAATTTACTGCTTATAAACTTCAATTTTCCATGAATGTCGTACATTCATAACTGCTCATGGCGTATCAAATGTAAACAAATGACGTCATACATTAAGAAATGGACAATTTATTTACAATTAAATACTTGTATCTATAAAAAAGAACGTTAAACGTAAAAATGTCTTTAATAAATAAATTGTCGGACTTTGTCATAAGCAGTAAATTCGACCTGGCCTACCGAACGCTCCTTTGTGGCCGAGTCGGTTAAGGCACGCAGCGTTTCGTATAGGATGCATGTTCGGATCCTGTCAAAGGTCGAATATTTTCTATGAAAATTTCTGGGACATTCAGGCCGGTAAATGTTATTTAATACTGTTTATTATAAACAGAACATTTACTTAAATACTTGTATCTATAAAAAGAACGTTAAACATAAAAATGTCTTTAATAAATAAATTGTCGGACTTTGTCCATTTCTTAATGTGTATATATATATGTCTCTCCTTTTTTCAAATGTTTTTTTTTGGAAGAAATTTGTGAAAATGCTTAAAAATCGCAAAATTCGTATTTTTTCACGTGATTGTAAATGCGATTTTATTGTTCTGGCCTGTGAACCTACGTTCATTTCAAACCGACAAAAACAAACTCCACCCGGATATATCTGGACTTTCTACGTACTTTTCTCAAAAATACCCGACGATGTTCAAAAATACAAGTAATTTAAATGTTCATTTCGGTACATTTCTTTACAAGTTCCCACGTGTTTAATTGACTTATCCGGCATCAGGGGAATCTCACTAGGAGATCCGTTCATTGTGACCTATCGTAAGTTAACGAACGTCCACGAAGACTTTGTTCTGTTTACTACGCTGTTTCTGATCTTCCAATTAGTTATTTATTCAGATGACTCTCCCATTTACTGCTGTCTCAATAGCAAATCCGTCGAAATCGGACAAAGAAAATCTGGAAGCTGCTCTTGAAAAGTACTGCCAATCAGTGGTTAACTGGGGCAGGAAATAGTCTTGACAAAATCCAAAGAAGGATCAATATAATATATAATATGATATAATCAATCCTGACCAGACAACGCGTCTTCAGTCATTTTCTCACCGACGTTGAAGTGGCTTCATTCACTCTGTCTTTTCTTCAAATATTTTCATGGCAACTGGTCTGACGTACTATTTTTCCCTAGTGGCCCAACTACATGAATTTAATTCAACTGTTTGTTTCTCGAACATTCCACATGTGGAACACCCTTCAATTTAATTGCTTCCCTGATAACTACAAGCTTCAAAACTTTCAAGGCAACTTCAATCGCCTTCATCTGTCTTCTTGAATCCCGTTCATCTTTTGTCCCTTCCTCAATCCTCTATTCTCAGTCTTCTCTTTCACTTTCACTGCCTGTAACCCTCTGCGTATTAGTAGCATTCCCGCCTTGTTTGCTTGTGGTGAAATTACACACACACACACACACACACATATATATATATATATATATATAGGTTGTATCAAATATTATTTTACAAACTCTGAGGGAGGGTTCCTAACACAAAAGCTAGGTAAAATGTCCATATAGACATATGTCCAAAAAGCCATCGTTGTATTAGGTTGGTACAAAAATAATGACGTAAAAATGTCGTTTTTTGACTGAAGGCAGCCAAGTCATCCAACTTTTGCTGCTGCTTATCGTCGTGTTGCTGAAACAAGATCTGTGGCACCACAAACTATGGACTGAGGAAGACCGAGATCCGCTCGTAGGCCTGGCCACGAAGAACGCATTCTACTTGGTTGTCGGAAAAGATTCAAGTATCGTTATGACGTATATCTCATAGTACCAAATGGAGGGTACTTCAAGAGAGGCTCCTGTATTCGTAACATTTACAACGTGCGCAGTACCTTTCGCCCTCTGATGACACACCACGGGAGAACTTTTGCCGATGGTTGATTGCACAAACTGCCGATCCGTTGTTTGTCTCTTCAGTCTTGTTTATGGATGACGTAACATTTGAAAGAGATGGAATATCGAATTTATACAACCAACATTTATGTGCGGATCGGAATCGTTACGTCAAAAAACGATATTATTACGTCATTATTTTTGCACCAACCTAATACCTCAACACAGCAACTCATAACATGTTCTCCGCTTGCTTCTACACACGCATGCACCCGTCGGATCATTGACTGGCAAACACTTTTAAATGCTCCCATACAGTGTCTAATGGTTTTGCAGGTCCCATTGATGAAGCGTCTCTGCTGGATAAACAAATTGTTTTAGGTGGCTCCACAGATGAAAATCAGAAGGATTGAGGTTGGGAGAGCGTGCAGGCCATGGAACCGGTCTTCACCTAGGTATTCCTCTTTCAAGGTAGATGCTAGCCAGTGTATCGCGAACAATGTGGCTGGCGCCCAATCATGCATGAACCACATGCGTCTTCGTATTAGCAGGAATACATTCTCTAGCAGGTCTGCAAGTGTGTTCGAAATAAATTCCTCTGGACAGCTCCTGTAGGACGTGCTGGGAGAAACTACCTACCAGACGGTCAACTACCATTCCAGCAAACCCATTAACCATCAACTGATTCTGGCGTCTAGCCTGTATTGTACAACGGGGATTCCGATCCGCACATAAATGTTGGTTGTATAAATTCGATATTCCATCTCTTCCAAATGTTACGTCATCCGTAAACAAGACTGAAGAGACAAACAACGGATCGGCAGTTTGTGCAATCAACCATCGGCAAAAGTTCTCCCGTGGTGTGTCATCAGAGGGCGAAAGGTCCTGGACACGTTGTAAATGTTACGAATACAGGAGCCTCTCTTGAAGTACCCTCCATTTGGTACTATGAGATATACGTCATAACGATACTTGAATCGTTTCCGACAACCAAGTAGAATGCGTTCTTCGTGGTCAGGCCTACGAGCGGATCTCGGTCTTCCTCAATCCATAGTTTGTGGTGCCACGGATCTTGTTTAAGCAACACGACAATAAGCAGCAGCAAAAGTTGGATGACTTGGCTGCCTTCAGTCTGGAAACGCAATCTGATACAGCCGTGCAACCTCGCGTCCATTACCATTTTAGCGTCCGTATGTAAAAATCATATCTGCCAGTTTATGATATGAATATTTTGCCATTGTCAAACGGAACCCTTCTAAGTTAACTTACTACTATACACATTAAACGTTGAAAAAGACTAGCCACAAATATACCAGAATGACAAATGTAACCTAGTCTACACGGCAACACAGCGTCATCTACCGTAAACTTTATTTAAACTTAAAAAGTAAAACTCGAAGGATTTGCGGATATATGTTTATATACATTTTGTCCTTATTTTGTTGTGAGGAAACTACCCAAAATTTTTTAAAAGTATTTTTGATACACCATATATATATATATATATATATATATATATATATATTGAACAATAAAAAAAATATTAAAAAATTAAAATCTTCAGACACTCTGGGTTGTAGATTAATATTCTTTCGTTTTTATTATTATTATTATTTCATTTAGATTCCTCGACTAGTTTCGCCCCAAAAATGACCATCATCGGGAGAAGAAATATTTCTGCTTGCTGGTAGCAGTAAACTACAGAAATGAATGTCTTGCTGAACTTTTGTCTGTAGTTTTCATTTGTTTTTTTTGTTTTTTTTATTTTTTATCTTTTTAACATGAATCTTTTAACATTCCTTGTGTTGGTCAAACAGTCTCTTTTAAGTTGTTATTTGAGATAAGAGCTGGATGGATCTATGCTTCTCTGAATTCCCGTGGTCATCTTGACAGTTTTGACAGTATATATATATATATATATATATATATATATATATATATATATATATAGGATGGGATGGGTAAATTTTTGCCATTTTATATTTTTAATTTCGCGCATTCGCGTTGTTTGTTTTTGTTTCTGTCGACTGCACAGTATATTAGGGTCAGTTGGAAACGGTATTCTGTATTGCTTGGCATTCGCACCGGAAGTTCCAATACGAACATTTAAGAGTGTTTGGGTCTCAGTGCAGAAGATTCGGAAAGAGTTGGATGAATCAAATGGTGATTACGAAGGTATGACAGCTCAGAAAACTCACTTTGATTGTTTTGATGAGAAAAGAACTATAGAATTTGTTGGTTAGGGCCTGGACTCATCACGGTGGCTTACATCAAATACCTTGAGCAGGTATTGCTGCCCTGGGCCATGATGGTGGCTGCCGGAAAAAAACATATGTCAACAGGTCTCTGCACCATGCCACACAATTAGAAGGACCCAGTCATGACTGTCTGACAATTTCTTCGATGTCATCACCCCTTACATCTGGCCCCTTAATTCCCCAGACTGCAAACACCCACTTTGACCGACAATTATTTACTTAAATATTTGTGTCTATATAAATAACGTGTAACAATAAAAATTATTAAAATAATTGTCGGACTTAGTCCATTTCATGATATATGACGTCATTTGTTTACGTTAAGATACGCTTCGAGCAGATATGAACGTTCGAGAAAAACCATGATAAATGTTTAGTTTAAAAGCAGAAATTCTACCTTGCTAACCAGACGCTTCCTTTGTAGCTAAACTGGGACAGCACAGGATACAGGTTCGATTGTGTCGGAGGACGCATATTTTCTATGAAATTTCTCGGACATTCAGGCCCGTAAATGTTCATACTGTTTATTATAAGTAGAGCATTTGCTGAAATATTTGTGTCTTTATAAATAACGTATAACAATAAAATATATTGAAATAATTGTCGCACTTAATCCATTTGATAATATATATTTAGGAAATGGATTAAATCCGACATATTGTTATTTTTAATTTATTTTGTTTGAATGTTATTTTTTTATGTCTAATTATATTTCTCTGAAAAGATTTCTCGAATATTCAGGCCAGTAGATGTATTAGGTTGGTGCAAAAATAATGTCGTTTTCTCACATATGTTACCATGTGAGAAAACGACATTATTTTTGCACCAACCTAACAACAACATTTATTTGTCGCTGCATAAGTGCAGGGTGTGACAGAACAACCTAATAGTTGGATAAAAAATACTTTTTAATTAAAAGGCTATATGAGTATCCATAAAAAAATAACGTTTCAACAAAATAAATTGGTTTTTGTTTTGTACCCTTAATGTGTGTGCGTGCGTACATTTGGATTCTAGTAAGCATTTTATGTCTATTATATTTATTGTTCGTTTCTTTCTTTTTAATATACAAAAATCTTTTCGAAAATGTGGCTGTTGTAGATGTGAAAAAGTAGTCAAAATTAGGTCCATGGTTTCGACGCACCTGGGTGTGAGTAAAGAGAAGAAAAGAAAACATTGCCTGTACAGGTTTCTGACATGTGTTCTGCTGTATTGGATTTCGTTTCCAAACCCAAAATAATGACTCTTTTAAAACGATCACTCAATTAACTACCAGACGTAATGCACGCTTGGGAGATCATGTACCTTTCGATACATGACTGACGAGGCAGAAGATTTTCCCGAAGTAGGTTACTATTTCTTTCTGAAGTAAACTGGTTGCCAACCAAGGCTAAAGAACTCAGTCTGCGCTGATATTAAACCCATAGCTAGGGGGAGAAGAGATGGCTTCATAATTTTCCTGAGGGTATTTGTGCGTAAGTGTATCTCGACTGGAATTCGAACTCGGCTCTTCGAGTACTCACTCCGAGCCGATATCCATTACTCCACAACACACTTAAAATACGCTGTTTAAAATACATTTGATCCTAGTTCCTCTTTAGTTTTTCTTTTTCTTTTTCTTTCTTCCTTTTCAAATATTTAAGCTGTTAATACATCGGTTTGTTCACGTGTTTATAAATTGTAAAAGTCATCATGTTACTCTGACAATGCGACTAAAGTTTACGAATTTTATTGGATTTTCTAAGTTTTACATTATTAACCATGTTAATGAAACACCAAGAAATATTATTTTATATTTAAAAATTATATCGCTATTGCAAAAAGACAGTTGACGTCTAGAAATAAAAAAAAAAATGAATTCCCAAATCCTTAAGTGGAAATATGAACGTGCAACGCTTAGAACATTAAATCTGTCGTATGAAAAGGTGCTGACATAGAAAATATTATCAATGAGATGTTGGCCAATCGCTGAATCCGAAATACTCAGAAAATGCATCAACTTTATAAGCAGAAGGGATTTATTTACTCCTTGAAGTAACCCGGTATTGCTATAATTCTCGTTTTTTTTTTTTTTACATGGCAGATAAAATCTATTTCTAAACCGTTTTATTTTAGTTTTATTAGTAATTCTGCTTCATTGTTTAACAATTTAAACTTATCAATGATTTATTAGTAACTAGCAGTAGAGCCCGGCGTTGCCCAGGGATGCAACAGTAAGAGATAGATCAAGTATAGACCATCATAAAGTCTGAAAAATAAAATTGACAAAGATTATTGTTTAAGGTTGACGGACACACATGTCTTAATTAGTTTTTTTTTTTTTTTTTTTTTTTTTACGAATTGGTCAAACCCAAACTCAAACAAAAACATTGTTTTCAATCGTTATGAGTTTATCGATTGAATAGAATTTTATTATAAACAATTGTCTTGTAAATGGAATTTTTAAAGCATTCTGAATATAATTAATTATTTAAAAATAAAGAAAAAAGTGTGCAAGACAATAAGAAACACTACCTGCCAAAAAAAAAAAAAAACGAAGTTTTGTTGAAATCGGTTGAAAAATGTAGGAAATCCGATCCCATATATAAACGAACACACACACACACACACACACACACACACACACACACACACACACACACACACACACACACACAACCTGGGTTTTATAATAAGTATAACTCGATATGAGTTGTCCCCCTTTCATTCTCGTGATGCCTCTTAATCGTGTTTTCAAATTGATTTTGTGCAAAAACAATTGTTTTTCCAATTTTGGGCGCTGTTAGAATTACCGCAAGGTAATTTTACGTAGTCCTGTGAAGTTTTGTTGAAATCGGTTGAAAAATGTAGGAAATCCTATCCAATATATAAGCGTACAGACACACGTACGCACACACAAAATCTGCGTTTTATAATAAGTAAGATTCTGCTTCATTGTTTAACAATTTAAACTTATCAACGATCCTCTTTGACAAGTGTTCATAAAAACTAACCACTTAAAAGAAATTACATCTCTTTCTTTTTGACAGTTAATTATAACACTCCTTCGCGTGCTTATTATGGACGTAAGTTTTATACTGTTAAGAAACTATTCAAAGTGATAAAGACAGCATTAATGTCAAATATATGTCTCTATTTCTGAGATGCATACATGCGAGTGGTGCCAGGGAGTTTCCAATTCCCTTGGAACTTTATTTGCTTCTGGAATTGGGTTAATTTTCGCACAAAAGACCACCCTAAAATATACACTAGCCACCCCTTGCTCATTTTCACACCGACTGGACAATTCCCCCGCGGGTGTGCACAAAACCTGGTCAGGGCTCAGTGTGCACTCACAAAAGAAAGGGAAAACACTAAGTTGGTTAAGAAGCTCTGGAAGCGGAAAGAAAATAACAAATCTTCATTTCTGTCTGGTGGAATTTCCAAAGAGTACAGCGTTTCGAGTTTGTTCCAAACGGCTGTAACATTAACGCTAAACTCTATTGCCAGCAGCTAGACCGCGTGTACGACAAACTAAAGAAGGAGGAGTATCCTGCTTTGGTCAATCGAGATAAAGACAATGCGAGGCCACACACTGCCGGGTTGACTAAGGAGAAATTCAGATAGATGGACGGTGTTGAGATTCTTCCACATCCACCATTCAGTCCCGATGCTGCTCCGAGCGACTATAGCCTATTCCGCTCAATGGCACACTTCCACGACCATCGATTCAGCATTTTTGATGAAGTGAAGGAAGTTTGTTTACACTATTTTTTTTCATTCAAAGCCAGCGGACGGGTATCTTGGACAGATTCGGATATGGCTGATCGCTGGCAGAAGATCGTCCAGAATGATGGACTTTATTTCGAAGAATAAATGTTGGTGCTGCTCCATAAATTTTATTGCTTTCTTTCCGTTTTCTGGCCAACCAAATAACTCGATGACGAGAAAGAAAAGCAGGAATCCTGTTTCTAATATTTTTGGTCATTTATTTACAGATTTATTTGGCACTGTTGGGTGTGTGTGGGGGTGGGTAGATTACATTTGGGATAACTTCGCTACTAATATTGTTTTCTCCCACGATAGACTAACAAAGCAGATCTTCAATTTGTACATCTCGACGGCAGGCTCACAACTGACCTTTCTATTACGCGATAACTGACCATTCTATTATATCGTCAAATATAAGTCTGCGAACGGAACTTCTTAACTTCCCGCCAATTAGCAGTTGATCCCGAAAGTTTTCATTTATTTCTTTATTTTGTTTCATTTTTTTATTTGTAGACAGTAGCTTTAAAGATTTAATTTGTAGATTTCACTGTCTACGCAATCGTAAAAACTACCGACCTAGATAAAATCATTCCCAGTCCACATTGTAGGTGTCCTATGATAATCAGTTCTTCAATTTTTTACTCAAAGCACAAGGGTGACTGAATAAGGACGGCGGTATGAACGGATGATTAGGAAGTTAGAAGTAAGGACTACGAGGATAGGTTGGATAGATAATGACTTATCCCGGACCTCAAAAGCTTAAAATAATGGTGTTCGTGCAATCACCCACCCAGGAGTCTGTTCCTCAAAGTGACGTTTCTTGGGAAGAAGCTTTTGGAGCTGAATGCTTCTCTTACCACCGAATACGTAGGCAGATTAAGTTATTCAACCCTGTGGACGTAGCAAGGTGAGTTTTGTCTGAAATGTCTGTGCTGTTGGCACTAAAGAACGTGACACTTTTATTCTAGATAGAGATCGAATATACTGTGACGTAATTAATACCTTTATTTTTGACGGGTATTATGCTAGTAAAACTGTTTTATGACTTTTGGATATCTTGCGTAAGCCTCAACTCTGAGTTTGGCTGGTTTTCTGAAATTTCATCTAATTGGAGTGACTAATCTTATCCCCAAACTGACAAAATGACAATTATTTCCACTCTCTTTTAAGCATAAGGTGGCACATGTAATCAGCAAAATTGGAAAATGAACTCCCCTCTTCTTCCTCCAACCTTGGGCAATCACTGACAGCAACGAACAAACGTATCGCACGCACACACATTAAGGGTACAAAACAAAAACCAGCGTTAGATATTATGGACACTGTATTTCAATTGAACGTGACATCTTGTCTTCCGTGGATCTGTCCTTTCAAATATATCACTTTGAATCAATGGCGTATAATTTGTACGGCTCTGATATGATAGAGTTTCTTGCACAACCGGAAGTGGCGCCATTTGCCGTTATTCTCCAATGGTTCCGCTCATCACTTCAACTAACAATGACGGCGATTTATACTGACAAAAATAAGGATGTCATAAGTAGGCGATTGAAAATTCATCTCTAGTTGATTTAACCAGGAACAAAAATCAAAATGGCTGTTCGACTATTGATACCATTTTAAAGAAGATATAAAAATAGGTGATTTTTAAAAAACGTTTCTAGGCCAGCGACGTTAATTTGATATATTTTTTTCTTTTAGCCCCAAGAACCAAATATTCAAAATACAAGGTGCAGCTGAAATATCTCTCACATATAATTCCCAGAAACACCTCCCACATAATGGTAAGATATCAGCGCTATGACGCAACAGAAGTACCCCCAACGTAGTAGTAAGACATTAGCTAGATGAAGACACAGTTGTTATTTGCCTAAGTTTACTAACACTACGCAGGTGACAGTTTAAAATATGGGAGGTATTTATCCCGCACACTGTAGCTAATATCTTACCATTATATGGGGGTATTTCTGGGAGGTATACGTGGCAATGTATTTCTGCCATACCCTTTATAATTGAGAAACGAAGTACGAGTTTATATACTTATCAGTTACGCAGTTTCATTTCCTCTACTTAGTAATGAAGTATTCTGTTATTTTGGTAGTAGATGTTTATACGTTAATAAGCGAACATACATCGTATACAAAGGGAATATTTTGACATTTATATGGGATGTCAGGTTGCTAATATATTTTATTATTATTTTTTTGTTAGCTTATGATATGTCCCGTAAAGGGATATATTTGAACGAAGTAGCTAAGTGGTTTTGGCTACTATAACCAAGTAGAATATGGTAGCAGTAATCGACAGATACGCGTCGTAGTCGCAGGTAAGAAGTGTAGATCAATGCCTTTAGTCCAATGGGCGTCGTTATAAACTTACTGTGACGTAGCCTTGACTCTCCTACACGTCCGTCGATATTTATGACGGACACCAGCCAATCATATTCCAGTGAGGGGGAACACAGGCGTATGCATATTCCATTATATCAGCTTTTTAAAAAATATTCTTACTTTTAATGATTTTAATGGTACAACTCCCTTTCTACTTGTTTTTTTTTTATACAAGGGCCACGCATAATTTGTCTAGATTACTCGTATAAAAAATTAAACCAATCTCATTGTAATGTTATTTAAATTGCTCTCAGTTCTTGAGTTTGCGCCTAAACTGGTGAATAGTACAAGTAAAAATACCGGAATTTATTATGCAAATAGAATAAATGTAAGCAGACACATTAATATACAAGAAAGGTTCCGAAAGTAATGCCTTCTGTTTATTTGCATAGAAATCGTAACCAATTCACGGAGTACGACAACTCTGTTGTTTTCAGCCACAAAATTATTTTCCACTTATCACAACATCGATGACATTCTACGCAGTCAATATTTCATGGCTTCATCACTGGCGCCACAGAAAAGGATTATCCAACGTCTAACTAATCTGTGCTTGGATGTACGGGTAGTAATTACTTGGGTTGAGAAGTCGGAGTGCCGAGTTCGAATTTCAGTTGAGTTTATTGCATTCACTTACGCGCAAATAGTCTTGGGAAAGTTATGAATCTATCTCTTCTCTCCTACGTATAGGTTAGATAATAGGACTTGTACTTGAAAATCATTATTATTTTCCCCCAAATTGTTAGAACAATATTCACAAGCAAAAACGAGAAGTATTATTGCAATATGTATTGGCTTTAAATAACCTACAAAAGACTGACAAGCAAAAAAAAAAAAACAAAAAAAAACAAAACAAAACAAAAAAAAAAAAATCCATCAAAAATAATATTTGTTTCTGAATGTCATGTCAATTTCGTTTATGATCGATTTCATCAAAATTCTTCTGTTAAGCTTGGGGAGTAATTATACATTCTTATTGCTCGGAGAATTCCAGTGAGATATCTTTATTTAAAAAAAACAACCCCCCCCCCCAAAAAAAAGCCCCTCATGTTATTTTCTTTTATGATCTATTTCATCAAAATTCTAGTGACCAGAACAAACGAAGATCTGTAAGGTAGATATGGGGTATGTGAAAGAAGTTTCCATCCTAATAATCTTTTTTATCTTTTCTTTTTTTCAGAGTGTACCCTTGCTGGTCATGTGTGGCTCATAACTATTCTGTTTACCAAAGCAGGACAGTTTCAAAGTAAAGTTACGTTTACCGAATCAAATGCTGGCAATAAACTTTTGTGATGATGGTCTTTCCAGGTTCCTTGAGTTCGTAATGGCCGACAGGTTACATATTCGACCAGACATAAAGCCAAGAATTATATGGATGAAGTCTTCGTCTAAGTAGTGGCTCTGATTTTTCAGCTTGTGTTAACCAATGTCATATTCATTTTATGCTGACATGCAAAACCTATTTTTCATCACTTGTAACAAAGCGACGCGAAAACCTTGTTTTTGCTGCAAATGCGGGAATGTCGTGTTCGGTCCTCGGGTAAAATCTGATGTAGAACACAAATTCCTACTTTTCCTGGACACTGGGCCAGGATACACTACAGAGTTACATTGAGGATTTAGGCTAAATCCGGTGCTTTAGGATGAAACAAATTCAAGTTTCCTATAAAATGTTTTTAAATGACAGTGGCCGTGTTTATAGTTGATGTTATTAAGCGTTGAATTTTTCTTCTTTTAGTGATTTCCTTATTTTTGCCCATCTTTTTACATGTGCATGAGGCTGTTATATTTGTATTCTCTACAAGCAAGTTGCGGATGGAGTTTGGTAGGTTTCCGCGAGAGTTTAAAAGAGTTGAGATATGGTCAGATAGGTGTAACAGGAATCTTCTTGACAGGCATGTAGTGATATGTCCAATATAATTATTCATGAATTTGGTTTGATCAGGAATGCAGCTCCTTAATCACACTAGCTTGTCAGAAGTCTTTAATTAAATTTGTATAAAAGAAGGAATTCTTCCCAAATACAAAACCGGGTATAACACAAAATTGTCCAATTGTTAGATTAAGCTTTGAACCGCTGTATCTTAGAAATGATTAAAGATATCTTACTGGAATTCTCCGTGGTTTTTATAGCGCTATTGGGTTCTACTTTGAGCAATAAGAATGTATAATTAATCTCCAAGCTTAACAGAAGAATTTTGATGAAATCGATCATAAACGAAAATGACATGTTCATTATAACTCAGAAGCTCATGAAGGATTGAAATAAAGCTCAAATATATATATATATATATATATATATATATATATATATATATTATTCCAGAATCATTTTTCAATTTATTCTCGATGAACTTCGCCCTGTCTAAGCTTCTAACTTTCTCTTCTGAAGTAACAAGGTGCATTAAACGTTTCACATACGAATTCACTGTCAAGTCTTTTTTCACTGCTCTTTGGACTGTCACATGCCAAACATCTTATGGATTGAGTTCGATCTTTTCTAATTTATCTATTTAGCTCTAATTTGAAATGATGGTCCCTCTACTTGTTGTGACCTCCTGATCTAGTTTTTTTCTCTCTAGTGTCCCCTCTTTTTTAAAAAACTTATTCATCGTTCTCTTGACGGTTCTTGAATCGAATTTCAAGATAGAAGCCAGAGTATGAATGTTCGTACCATTACTGAATGCCTGAATGGTTTTTCCTCTCACCATTGCTCAGTTGAGAAGACAGTGGCTGACAGAAAAAGATTTTAACCTGTTCACTTCCTAGGTGAATAACTCAAAAGGGGTTTTCAGTGATTCTTACGACAAATGGTATCAAGATGGCTAAACGTCTTATTTGAAAACCTGGAAAAAAGAAACTCAATAAATTTAGTGTTTTTTAGATATTGAACATTTTATGAGATGAAAAATTATGCTATATATATATATATATATATATATATATATATATATATATATATATATATATATGATAGCGCAGTCAGTGATGGTGGGTGAGACAACAACAGAAATGTTGGGATAACAAAAAAGATGAGGACAATAGACAATAGAGTAAATAGGGATGATAACGCCTAATCCCAGAAATTCGGTTGAGTAACTTATAACTAATGGTATGTGTCTTATAACCTATCCAACTTAGCGCTTCTAGTGGCAACTAATTAGATAATTCATCTGCAAAAATAAAATAACTGTTTTGTCATTAAATTCCAAACGAGTATTTTATTTGTATAAATGAGTGATTTTCTTGTTGATAGAGTCTATAATTACGCTGACTTCTAATAATATCCTTTTCTGCTCTGAATATGGTAACGACCTCAGCATTTCGATTACAGTCCGGGATTACAAGATAGTAAGCAATGTTGATATTGCCTAATTATATATATGCAAAAATCTTACAAAAAAGATGCATATTATAAATATATTATAAATATATTATGAAATGCTATGGCTATTAGCTCTAAACTATAGGAATGACTGCTACGTACATTCCCCTCCCCAAACTTATAAACAAATTCTACAGATACCATGGTGATTTTCTACGCATAGCATAAAGCCGAAAGTGTTGAGTACCCAGTGAGGATCAAACTCGCTATTCAGTCGCAATTGGTCTAGTGAGACAAGCTTACTATTACACTAGATTGAAGTGCCCAAATGATTTTCTAGGCGTAGCTTAGATGTGGTATGAGGCAGAAAGTGTTGAGCACCCAGTGAGGATCGAACTCACTATTCATTCGTAATTGGTCTAGTGAGACAAACTTACTATTACACTACGTTGAAGTGACCAAGTGATTTTCTAAGCGTAGCTTAGACGTGGTATGAGGCTGAAAGTGTTGAAAACCCAGTAAGTATCGAAGTCACTCAGTCGTAATTGATCTAGCGAGACAAGCTCGCTAGGCATTAGACGATGTCGAAGTGCCCAAATCATACAGATGTATGTTGAGATTTCTTTCTATCCAATAAAAATAGACCAATTCTCGGTCTCATTTTTGTTCTTGGCTTGAAGTCAGAACGCTTTAATCACTTGACTGTATCCCTTTTGCTTGGGAACATATTTCTTATTTTGTGAACGTTTTCCTTTATTACTGTTGCTTTGTTTAGTTTTGACTTGCATTTTCATTGTTTGCTTCTTCCTTTACTATTATTTATTGAGTACTTGGCCATTTCTGCTTGTTGAGAATTTTGTCAATTACATTTTAGCACAATATCAATAAAGGACAACGAAAATTTAAAATCTGTTTCAATTACGAGAATTTTGCTCACCTTATTTTACGACGTACACAAATCTCTTAACAACAAAAAAAAAAAGAAAAAAAAAAGAAAGAAATTTCTGCACAACGCCGTGTAAAGAAAGAAATTTTGATGCGATGTCTTTTAAGATAAAACAAGTGATCGACTCTTTTTCGTAGAATGGTAAACGATATTATTATAGGTCGTAAGTGGTAAATTAACGTCATCTCGACATTACAGAATGTGTCAGTTGTCGATATTTGTGCTCAAATTTTCCACATGCTAACGTCGTCAGAAGAAGCGGCAAGATCGTCTGGTCATTTTGTAACGGACATGCAAGTCTCCATTTGCCGACTTGCAGGTTTCTGTTAGAAAAAGTTGCAAATTGTAGCTTTTAAGGTCTCTTCTCTTTTTTTTCTTTCTTTTTTTTTTCGTATTTCTAGAGCTGTTGTTCGTCACGTGAATATTGGACAGGCATAAATTTGACGTGGGAGGAGGATGATAGCGTCACGAAATGATAACTTCGTTTTTGTCCTGTCTTTTTTTTTTTTTGCCTTCACATGTCATATTAAATGGTGTAGCGAGAACATTTTAAACAGATGAGTATGAAACTATTTGCATGTCCCATTGGCGCCTCGGCGTTAAAGAACTAGTTTGGTTCACCATGTCTGCTCCCTAGTGACTTCCTGCCACACTAGTCGCCTTAAAATCGTGACCTTATGCCAAACTAAGATCAACATAATAAATAACAAGTATTTACTAGTAAGACACCACATTAAAAAAAATCAACCAAGAAAACTTTTTAAATAAAATACGAACTAAAAGGAGACTTTCTGGAACACATGAGAAAAGAGGGTTTTGAGAATTTGGTACTCACAGGGCATACTGAAGGCAAGAGGACCTGGAGTAAACAGCGAGTAGCTTGAGTTTGTGTGAATTGATGGGAGAGAGCAAGCATGTTAAACAAGAGCTACAAATGATGAGAAGTTATGGAGGACCATGAACGCCCGCATCATGATAAAACACATTACGTAAAAAGAAATAGGGAGTTGTTGTGCCTACTTGTTAGCTGAGGTAGTTGCACACTCCTCACCGGTGTTATTGTTGGATATTCAAGAATTTAAAAGAATGGAACAGAAGAGCCACCCTTTCCTTCCTGTAAGCACGCTTCAGTAAACACATTATAATAAAGTAGTTTTATTTTAGATGTTCGCATTGAACTGTTAGGCATCAATATTCTTTAAATTGACTGCTTATTCTTACTCTGGATTCAATTTTACGTGAAAAGAACAACTGTAGGGACTTCTTTAAGGTATCGAAAATAGCTAATAGAGAAACCCAATATTAAAACTAATCTTTGAGTAAGTACTTTGATAATTATATCTCAGAGAGATTAACCTTAAGAGTTGTTTCGATTTAAAAGCATCCTGTAAATCAGTGTAGTTTCTCTGTTTCAGCATGGCTCCAAGGATACCCACATACGCAGGCCTATTTATGTTTGTTTCTTCGGCACCCACAGGGCCAAATTAGTGTTTATACTGGAACTAAGTTGAGCGGGCCTTAGCTACAGTTGAAATATATGTATCCCACGATACAGCTTTAAGTTTACAGTTGTCCTTCTCCTATACTAGTTGCCAACCAAGGTTAGAGAGTTCCGTCTGTCCTGCTGTTTGACTCATGGCGTTTCCAAGAGAAAAAAAGTGAATGCAACTATCAATGTATATATGTCCTTTGGTCTGGTGCATCTGTTTTTTATCAAGTGCTTCTTGACAAAATCAAAACAAGAATCTGCAACCTGGCATTTCGGCTTCAATCATTTCCTCACTGCCATAAAATAGCTTTACTTTTCCATCGCCTTAACGTAGATTTCCTATAAATATGTTTGTGGTAATTGTTCTAGTGAACTTTTCTCTTTGGTACTTCGACTTTATGCATTTAAGCGCAGCACTGGATTGTCAGCTAGGTCTCATCATTTAAATTTTAAATGGTTAGTGTAACCGTAAATTCTATGCTAACAGTTTCATTTCTCGCATTTTTCGCTTATCTAATTCTCATTTTGCTTTCTTTCGTCTTGTTTTCTAGACAACTTTGATCTTCAAAGAGTTAAATGAAATGCCAATCGTTATCCTTTGTTTTCTTAATTCATGTTCTCTTATTTTTCTCTCTCCTTAATAATGATTTATTTTGTTCATATTATTTTTCACTCAGTAATCCTTAGTGTCTTAGTGGCTTTATTGCCTTGCTTGGGGGTGAAATGATTAAAGAAAAAAAGACTGAAATTTGAACTCCTCTTACCGATTCTTCGTTTTGAGCTTATAAATATTACACCACCTGCAAATCTCTGACATATACGGTTCCAAAAGTTCTTGTTTTGCTCTCGTTCGCCACTTTTTGAGGAGGAAGTGAGCACTGTACAACCGCGGATATGCGAATATTTTTTATTTTTTTTTTTATTTCAAAGAGTCTTCACACTGACTGTCTTCTTTTTCGCTAATCAGTCCCTGACTTGGCGAATCATATTTTTCTGCATATACCATTTTTGGAATTCCAGTTTTAAAGCCAAACAACGTCTATGTACGTTTATGTACCCTTTGCTCACCAATCTTTTACGTACAATAATTACTATTATTGCTAGATGACGAGGCGTACGACAATACAGTCGACAGAACAACAGTTTTCCTCTTTCAAGCTGAGCAACCAACTAATAAAAATTTATAATTTTCAAAGTTAGGATATTAAATGATAAAAAAATAACGTCTTTTCGTGTCGTCAATTTCACAGTTTTCAATAAATAATAATGATTTTCTGTAGAATTAGAATACTTAAGTATAAAAGACAATAACTTCACGGTACGATTTCCGTACCCCATAAGGGTCGTTGGAGAATCACTTGTACTGCAGCAATAGTAGAAGTAGTATATTTAGGACAGGGAAGCCTGAAGGAGTACATTCTTCTTCAGACATTTTTCCTTCTCCCAGACTGGTTGCCTCCTCAAAGCAAGGAAGCCCAATAAATA
Source organism: Acanthosepion lycidas (assembly GCA_963932145.1). Taxonomy (NCBI): domain Eukaryota; kingdom Metazoa; phylum Mollusca; class Cephalopoda; order Sepiida; family Sepiidae; genus Acanthosepion; species Acanthosepion lycidas. The sequence goes on from OZ010589.1 coordinate 41,297,394, forward strand.
CTGTTATTTAACGCATTTAAGAGGTATTTGTGCGAAGGTAAATTATAAAAAATGAATTGTATTTCATTTCTGAGTAGTTGCGAAAATACTTTAATTTTCTTCGAACTATGATGTATTGGGGAAGCCCTGTATCACCATGGCTGTAATGTAAATTTACCTGGGTCTCAAAATTTCAGACAAGTTATACATTTGTTATGTACATGTATATGTATCTACAGGGATGTCTACATTAGAGCATTTCTACAGGAAATGGTCTTTGATCTTTTCTCACGTGGTTAAGATAGACAATATACGGCTTCGTGTTAATTAACATCAACAACTTGCACTGCGGTTCTCAATCTTTTACTGCGGCTTTTCATCATATTTCAGAATGCTATTTCGCACTTTGAAAACCCGCCGGCCCAATACGTTCAATCTCACAGGGAATACAATATCATATAGAATACATCATTGTAGGATATCACAAAAGTGGCAGTTTTGTTGATTGTCACAGATATAGCAATCTTGTTGCATATAATATAGAAGAGAACATACTTGTATACCAAAGAAAAGGTAACCTTGTTGGATATCCCACTGAAAGTATCATTGTTGGCTGTTTCATAGAAGGTTATATTCTTGGATATCACAGGGAAGGCAACATTGCTGGATATCATTGTGATAGTAAAAAAGTTTGCATATCATACAGAAGAAGGTATTAAAGGAGAAAGCAATATTGTTGGATATTAAAGTTAGTATAACATTCTTGGGTATCGCATGGACGAGGACACTGTTATGGCACCTCGAGGCGGTGTAATGGTTAAAAGGTTATCGCTAGAAATATCGTTTGATATCATAGAGAAGGCAACGGTGTTGGATATTATAGGGAAGGAAATATTGTTTGATATCATAGAGAAGGCAACGGTGTTGGATATTATAGGGAAGGAAATATTGTTTGATATCATAGAGAAGGCAACGGTGTTGGATATTATAGGGAAGGAAATATTGTTTGATATCATAGAGAAGGCAACGGTGTTGGATATTATAGGGAAGGAAATATTGTTTGATATCATAGAGAAGGCAATGTTGTTGGGTATTGCAGGGAAGGAAATATTATTTGATATCATAGAGATGATAATGTTCGATATCATCAGAATTTTTGTTGGGTACTACACATATAACAGTACTACATACGATAATATAATAAATGATGGCAATAGAATGTTAACTCGAACAAAGAATGTAAGGTTTCCTTGCCGAAAGTTGCGAATGTTTTAACATCTCGCTCTGTCCTGACTGCTCACCGTCGGGTTAGTCCTGGATAAGACGATGAACTACATCCGGCAGCAAGGCCTCTGATCGGGAGATTGAAGGTTTTGAGGACTGTGGAGCCACGTCTTAAAAGATGGTGTTTCTAGCCCCTGCCCCGATCTGGAGGGGGAGCATAAGTTACGGTTCCAGCTATGGACAAATAGTGACCCCCTCAAAACTGAAATCAAAACACTCTGATAATATAAAAATACATTTTTATAATAAAAATACTAGCAATGCATTTTTATATTAAAAATTACCAACAATACATATCTGTACTAAAATTACCAGCAATACATATTTATAGCAATATTATCACCAATATAAATTCATAGTAAAATTATCAAAATTACATTCTAAACAATGTCTTCGAAGCGTTACGGTGGCTAAATGGATAGCGGCTTGGATTGAGAAATCGGAGAGCCGAGTTCGAATTTTAGTCAGTTCCATTACGTTCACTTACATGCTAATACCCTTTGGAAAGGAATGAATCCTCTTCTTCTCCCCCAGCTATGGGTAAATAGCAGGAGAGATCGACATTGGATGGCAAATTGTCTACCGCAGAAAGAAATGGCAAACTACTGCGGGAAAAATTTGCCTCGACAGTCATGTATCGAAAGATACATGATCGCCTAAGCCGGTATCACGCATGACACATACTGCCTGACATTTTAAAGCAAAATGACCGGCAATATATTTTATAGTAGAATTACCAACAAGGCATCTCATAGCAAAATTACCAGCGATACATTTTATCTCTCGTTGAAGGCATTTTATTCAAAATATTTAGATATCTGCATTAAATTACCCATAGAGTTTGATATGTCGTTAAACAACAAGCATAAAAGAACTCTTTCATTAATCCATCTTTCTCTTAATCCACATGATCTCCCACAATTTCTAAAAGAAATCATACTATATTTCAAAATATATCTTCAACGAAACATAAAACAGATATATTACTGCCTCTAGCAATTATGTCCACACAAACATGAATATTCGCAAAAGCTATCATCTACCATGTATTCAATTGTGGAAGCAGAATAACATATATTTTTATTACTTCCAAGTTCCCAAGAAAACTAAATTTCGGTATTAAATGACCGATACGAAGTTGATATGCCGTTAAACCAACAAATCATATCAGATCTTTATTATCAAAATCTTTTAATCGTAACGTGTACTTTCGTTAGATGACTAGATTACGTGCTTTGTCTTCATTCGGCCACGTATATAAACGGGATGTTCTTTGATCCAATGACTATAACCTTTGCTGAAAGAACATTACTAAATATATTGGGCAACCCAAAATATGTCTAGCACAAAAAATGTTCAGTTGAGGGAAACCGTAAACATGAACTCGAACCTGAAATAATTTATTATTTTTGTTTTTTGCTTAATTTAATTTTTTCTTCCCAATTTCATGGTAGTATTACGGTTATCGTCGAGCCGAGTTCAAATTCATGCCAATTCTGTTGCATTCGCCATTCCTTGGGAAAGGTATGAAACCATTTCTTCTCCCCATCTGTGGGTTAAATAGTAGGGAAATGTGTCCTCTAAGGACCTGAGTGACAACTTAAATAAAAAAAGCCAAAACGGAATATAAAATCGCGGAGAATGCAGAGGGAAACCACTTGTCCATCTTTCCCAAGATGTTAGGTCTGTTGACAGATAATAAAGTAAGGAAATATTTTAACAGCTATTATGGACTTCGATAAAAAAAAAATGTCTAAATTCTAGTCTTGCAATATCTTTAAGTAAATTCTCTCCGAGTATCTCTAAGAATTTTCGAGGCTTAATTATTCTTTCACGGTTGTTTAACTCCGAGATTTCTAAAATCTATTTTCTTTATTTCTATCTACATCGTGGAAACGACTCCCAAGAGGATGCTCCCCCGATCACTACAATCTTAATCTGTTCAAGTCTAGTTTTAACTGTTATCTTACCTACATATTCTTATAAACAGTGCATCTTACGCCCTTACTCTGTAACCCTCTACTTCAAATCGTTCTTGGGCCTTGTGGACATTATTGCAAAATACACTTCCTTTGGAGCCTTAATAAATCGTTCACGGTTGCTTTACTCTGAGATTTCTAAAAATTGTCGGATTTTAATTACATTTTCAGGAATTATTCACAAATGACTAAAATTGTTTTTGAAATATTTTTAAAAATCTTGGTAAAAATATTTCTTTTTTACATCTATTTTCTTTATTTGTATTTACTTTGTGGAAACGTCTCCCAAGAGAATGCTTCCCCGATCACTACAATCTTAATCTGTTCAAGTCTAGGGTTAACCGTTATCATCCCCATATATCCTCATAAACTGTGCCTGCTAACCGTTACTCTATAACTCTCTACTTCAAATCGTTTTTGAGCCCTGTACAGGGTAAACATTATTGTAAAAACATTGCTTCGCATATCAGATGAGAAAAAGAAGAAACAAGATATAGAAACACTATGTAAATATTTCCATTATAAATATAGCAAGTTTTAACAATTATTAAATAACCAAGTCCGACTAAGTTTTCTCATGACATTCCTAACATATTTTCTTTGATTCTTTACTCGAGATCGAACCCTTTAATCTTAACGCTGATGATAATTAGACCGATACCTCAGGCTTACCCATTTTCTTTTTCTACGCGTCGTGTTCCCTTAGGACGTGGCTTTTCACAACTTATCCTTATGTTTGCTTCACTTATTATAACTCCTTCTTCCTGTTCTGCCACTCATTTACACAAACTCGTTGGGCTGGCTACGCAACATTTTTCTCTTCCCCTCTTGTCTTCATTATGCCCTATGGGTGCCAAATTCACCAAACCCTCTTTCCTCATGTGTGTTCGAGAAATTCTCTTTCTGATTCTAAGTACAAACGTTGTTCCCATTTTCTTAAACTTACTCGATCACATGCTTCTTCCGTGGTATTCTCAGCATCCTTCTGTAGAACCTTATCTCTGTTTCCTGAAGTACCCTCTTCATCTGTGAGGAGAATGTCCACTATTAACAGCCATATAAGAGAATTTAAAATATATGGTAGACACAGAAACAAGATTAAATCTAATTGGATGAAGTTAATCAACAGTCAAACACACATATTGCTGCGTCAGCAAATTAAGCTTTTCTGAATCTAAGTGTGCCATTTATGCTACCATATAACCTAAAACTTCCTCGTTACTCACATTCTCTTCCCATGATATTCTCAGCATCTTTCTATAGAAGCATATCTCTATTGCCTCAAATCTCGTTAATACAAAGCTGTTCAGCTTTCTTTTTTTTGTTGTTTCTAACGAAATTTTAAAGTATCTTAATACTTCGTTTAACTTCCGGAAGACATATATTAACTTCCGGAAGACATATGCTACCTTCTGGAAGACATATGCTAAGTTCTGGATGACATATATTACCTTCTGGAAGACATATATTAACTTCTGGAGGACATATGCTAACTTCGGGAAAACATATATTGTTAGCTCAAAGTGTTCGGATTTCTGTATCACTGTATCGTCTGTTATAAGACATTCCAGACAGTTACATTTTCTCACTGGCTTGATTTTGACATTTCTAGTTCGTAGTTCATCATGGGTCGTTATTCTTAGTAACAACCATATCTTTTGTCAGTTACTAGTTTGTCCTTTCTTCTACTTATCCATTACTGGTCTGTATTCGAGTTCCTGTAATTTTCCTTCCTTGTCTGCTATGAAAAGAGTGTCATTCGGGTATCTTATATTGTTAAGATTGTGCTCACCAATAATAAATCCTGGTAATTCTTCTAGATCTTGTTTAAATAAATATGTCGAGACGATGTATCCTTGTGTTAGACACATTTTTATTTTTATAATTTTCTATCTAGATACAGAAAGCTTAAATTAAAAGAAAAAGAAAGACGGTAATATTTAACAATGGAAGGGAAATAACTCTTATAAATCATTGAATGAGTTGCTTCCCTTACAGTTTACCCCCCCCCTAAAAGAATCGAAAATGATAAAAATCATAATTATTCACGAGAGTACCAATTTTCTAGGCGACGAACATCTGAGAGGATATTGGGAAAGGTTTCGGACTTTTCTTACTTAATCTCCAACGATGTCCGCTAGAATTATGGTTTGAACATGCAGGTGAATAAAATAGAAAGAAAGAAATAAACATCAGAGATAAATGGAAATAAATAAGACTAAGAGAAAAATGAAAACTCTCTGATAGTAAATAAGATTGCGAAAACTCTCTGGTACAGTGGTGACTTGCTGTCACATTATCTCTAACATGGCTGGTGAAATAAACCAATCGAAGAACTGATTGCCATTCAAGGTCCCGCCGTGGCAAACCTTCACAGCAAGAACACGCCATACCACTTATATAGTCTCAAACCACCCACATTACCTCCGTATACCATCGGTGAGAAATAAGTTCTATTCGAGAAGCTTCTTCCGGTTAACTACTGCCCTATGAAACCGGCTACCAACAAGATGTTTCCTCGATCACTACAATCTTAACCTGTTCAAGACTAGGATTAATCGTCATCTTCCACTTCTATACACACAAATGACCTCCAAATGTAACCCTCTACCTCGAGTGGCCCCAGGGCTTGTAAAAAAAAAGAAAAAAAAACACTAGTAGATAAAGTCGCAGATAAAGAAAAGAAGACTGTGAATGCAGCTACACATACTAACCGCAGAGTAAAGACAAAAAAGACTAAAAACCTATGAAAAATCTAAGGATCTTGCTCGAATATTGAGTCCTCTGTAAAACGTGAAGTACTTGCAACAGTGTCAAAAACAATAGAATCTCAATGTTGGGATCTGCGTGAATACAAAGAATAGTCTTGGAGATCGGAGGAGACTTGTTGCCACTTTACCGCCAGCCGTAACATTCTAATGTGAGCATAAGTACTTCAGGATTCAGAATAAACGCGCGTGCACCCACACCCACACATACAGAATCACGAACCCCGTAACCCCTGTGTGCCGTAAGAGCAACATATCTACTGCAGCCCTAGCAACAATGGTGTGTCTTGGGCAAGATAGCCTGATGGAGACTAACCCTCTGCATTCATCTCTTAGACTGGGTAGATTAGTTGCCAACCAAATCCTGTTGCCTAAGAGAACAGAATTTTTTTTTTTAATCAGTTCACCGGAAATGAGGCAATAATACAAACTAAGACTCAAGGGGCTACTGATAGGGGAAGAGAAGTTAAAGATATGAGAAACCGGAAACCCAATCCAAAACAGGGGACAAGGTATAAAGCCTCAACTCCTGTTCAAAAGACTGAGGAGGAGTAGGCAAAACTATCTATTTCTGGCTCCATACCTTTCCCAAGGATATTTGCGCGTAAATAAATGGCAACAAATTCAACTAGAATTCGAACTCGGCTCTCCGACTTCTCAAGAACGATTTGAAGTAGAGGGTTACAGAGTACGGGCGTAAGATGCACTGTTTATAAGAATATGTAGGTAAGATAACAGTTAAATCTTGACTTGAACAGATTAGAGATTGTAGTGATCGGGGAAGCATTCTCTTGGGAGACGTTTCCTCAAAGTAGATAGAAATAAAGAAAATAGATGTAAAAAAGAAATATTTTTACCAAGATTTTTTAAAATATTTCAAAAACAATTTTAGTCATTTGTGAATAATTCCTGAAAATGTAATTAAAATCCGACAATTTTTTGAATTTTGCAGGAATTTCGAAAATGATATATTTTACTAGAAAAAGACGTTAAATTTCTTATACTAATCTTTGTCCCATCCCTTGACGCAAGATGGCACAAGATTTTTAACCAAAATTTCGAACGTGCTAGAAAAGATTAACAAAATTAATAAAATAACCAAAAAATACTTCGATCTTTCCTTTTAATATTAACATAAACATTTTAACTTTGTTTGTGATTCGTTTTAGTAAAAATGGGAATTAAAAGAAGTAACTGAATTTTTTCTGAATAACAGTACCCTAAATAAAAAAAAAAACGAAGCAAGGGAAGCAACTCTTAAAATATTTTTACAGAGTTACAGTTTTTATAGGTCACGGTAAAGTGTAATTAATAAAATTCTTAAGGGAAATTAACAAAATTTTCAATAAATAATAAGTACAGGGAGAAAAGAAAATAATACTAAGCAAACAATATATATATATATATATATATATATATATATATATATATATATATATATATATATATATATGTGTGTGTGTGTGTGTGTCTGTGTGTAGTGGGGAAGGCGGTTTTTTGTGTATATAAAATAGGATATAGAACAACGGAATACGACAAATGGAAAACCATTTCATTGGAACAAAATTTGATATAAATATGATACATGCATCCATATAAACATATATAATTCTATAGGATATATATATATATATATATATATATATATATATATATATATGATATACACAAAAATAAGCTAAATAAATATATGAGTTCAAGCGCCCTACGAGGCTGGCATCCCGCTCTCACCCCTTCACTGTCGAAACGCCTAAATGTAGCCGTCTCTTCTACTCCAATAGCTTCATGTCTCGCACCTTTCGCCTGTGGAACTCCGTTCCCTATTCCAGTTTCCCTGAGAGCTATAATCTCCAGCTATTCAAGTGTAATGTCAATCGACATCTCCAGTTGCCTTGATCTATCCACTACCCTTCTCCTCATCCTCTCTTCTATCACTCCTATCTGATCTTGCTCTAAATTTTCTGTAACCCCTTGCGTCCTAGTGGCTTCCCGCCTTGCTTGGGGTGAAACGCTTAAAAAAAAAAAAAAAAAGAAAAAATATATATATATAATAAACTAAATAAATATACAATATAATATACACAAAAATAAACATCTCCTTAAATGCGCTACACTGTGTTAGCTCTGAAAACTTTTATTAATTCTTTTCTACCGTTATTCTATTTTCCCGTATATTATATACAGCGTAACCCGGATATAAGAGAGTTGTCGGGACCGGAGAAGGAGTCTCTTATATCCGGGTTTATCTTATATCCGGGTTTATCTTATATCCGGGTCTGGTCTATTTTATATACATTAACACAGGCTCTAATTTGGGACCAGACAAAATCTATCTTATATCCGGGCTTCTCTTATATCAGGGTCTCTTATATCCGGGTCTCTTATATCCGGGTTATACTGTACCACTCTTTTTTTTTAACCGGTGTTTTTTCGTCATTATAATTCCCACCCATCTCCTTTGACCATTATTATTTTTTCTACTCCATTTTAGTTTTTCTTCTTCCATTTTATCATATTTTTAATTTCTTTTCATATTTATAATTTTCTTTTCTCCTTTCTTTTCTCCCACCTATTTTTGTTAATTTTACTATTTTTAAGATTCAATATTAAAAATCTGTAACATTAAGTACCACCACATCAGCGCCGTGATAGTCAGAAACAGTCATTTTGAACTCTGCGCCCAAAGATGGCGTCGTGCATGAAAATGAGTCGTACTATAGGTGTGAGACAGTATGTATATTTATTAATATATATATATATATATATATATATATATATATATATATATATATATATATATATATATATATATGTATGTATGTATATATATATATATATATATATATATATATATATATATATATATATATATCTTCTAAGACATTTCTTTAATTTTAGATAATTCTCCATGTCACAACAACAAGAACAACAACAACAAAAAAAAACGCTTACAACAATAGAAATTTTGAATTACAACATTACTACAATATTCAAAAATCTAACGTTGCATTTCTGCACGTCCAAAAATATTCTTTACTGTTAATAACATTACACTTTATAATAAAACATTTTTCGACAAGTAACACATTCATTTCGTCTTAGAATTTTTCTTGAAATTGCCTGAAATTGAGGAAGGAAAAAATAACATCTATGCCTGAAGATGGTGCTTGTATGCATCGAAAGAGCTTACAAAGTATATGGATCGAACATCTAATCCATACTACAATTAATTAAAACAAGGATCGTATCGTTCAGCGAGTGCCTTCTTAATCTGTTAGCGAAGTGAATTCGCCATTAATTACATTAACTATTGATTTATTCTTTCAATGACTATTTTATAATATATATATGTGTGTGTGTGTGTGTGTGTATATACATATATATATATATATATATATATATATATATATATATATATATATAAATTAACTGATTTAAAATATGATTTCTTCGCTACACAGTAATAACCATGTTTAAAAATTTCAAGATAAAAACTTCAAATTTAAAATAAATTAAAAGCATTAGTTCTGTTTCATGTTCACGCGAATTTTGGAATAACTTGTTTTTAAAATTACTGAGTTTTAAACGAACATATAAATTCATAATTTCCTGTTTCCAGGGATACAGAGAAATCCAATCACTCAGACAGGGGCGGTAGCGTGTTCATTTTTATTAACTATTGTTGTATCAATTATGAGTTACGTTCGAAAAAGTGGTTTAGTTTAGGGAGGGTAGGGATGTATTTTTCAACGAATTCTGACGTCCGTTAAACGCATATCGTCTGTTTGTTTTTTTCTTTATTATTAACGACAAAAAGGTTTTCTGCATTCTTTTTCGTACTTGTATAGTTAAAGATTCTTTCTAAAAGGAGTGTTTGGGTTAGAATACATTATATTTAACTACAATTTTAAAATAATTTTTTTTGAATGTCGAACTGAACCCTTTATTTCGCTCACTGGGGTAGATTGTTCTAGTTCCACGTGTCATGTTTAATGGATGTCATTTAATACCTTAAGCAGATATTGAACAAGGACACATGACACAGTGGATAAAGGCGTTGGTTAGATGCAGTGACAGGACCCATTGAGTATGAGTTCAATACCCGGTTAAGGCAGTGGAGAACTTGGAGAGGGGAATTAACCGGAGATAACTGTTAACTGACATCCATTAAACATGGCACATGGAAACTAGAACAGTCTACCCAAGTGAGCGAAGTAAATGTTATTTCGGCATTCCAACCACCTATATAAATATATCTCAACAAAGATGAGGAAAATAGTCCGAGAATGTAAATAGTGTACATAATATCACATCTCAGAAATATAGACAGAAACAATAATTAATAAAGATTTAACAAAAAATACAGTAAAATAGCTACAAATAACAGCCTTCCGAAATTATTCTTACTGAATAAACTCGAGAATATAGAGGCTATTGAGTAGAGGTATCCGTTACCGCCTACCCAATAATCGTTAGGATAATCCAATAGACCTTGCTAGCCATAACGCACCATTGACCAGCATATATAAATAGTCGTGCCAAAATACAACAGACATTGTATGAAGATTTCCTCCCAGCATGAGACTTGACGTATTTGAGAAATACCTCAATGTAGAAAGGAAAGATAAAATATTATGTAGGGTTTCTGGGAAAAAATGGCTTGCTTGAAAGTCAACATATGTCAATTACATATTTGATTACAACACAGCATATGCAGCCGTGCTAGTAAACGTAATTACCGAGACATATCTTAAAAATAAAATGTTACAAAAAATGGAAAACTCTCTTCTGTGGACATATGTGTAATGACAAAAGTACGCAGGTGTAGGCTTTAAGAAAGCTTTATTCAACTGACAATAAAAGGTTCGCGTATAGTGTCTTTTTATGGTCCCGGTAAACAGAAATAGCTCTCTCAAAGAGGAGAGTAACAAAACAAGGGGAGGCTACTCTTGATTATTCATAACAATATGTATAGAGAAAAAGCAAAGTATGCTAATCTATTAGGTTGGTGCAAAAATAATTTCGTTTTCTAACATATGTTACTATGTGAGAAAACGAAATTATTTTTGCACCAACCTAATAGAAATCAAAATGTTAGACAACACTAAAATAAAACTAGAATTTTAAAAGATGCAGTACGCATTCTAAACTCAAATAATCAAGCCAGTGACCTGAGCAGAGGTATTATTATCGTATTCAGTCATACACGCTTAGGCGATCGTGTATTTTCCCATAGCTGGGGCGAGAAGAAGAGGATTCATACCTTTCCAAAGAGTATTAGAACGTAATGGATTCGACTGAAATTCGAACTCGGCTCTCCTATCCATTACTCCACCATGCCTCCTGTATTAGCACTGTATTTAAGAAAGAATAAACAGAAAAGCGAAGATTTCAAAGGCAACTACCAAAGTGTCGTTTGGAGCATAACTTAGAAATTGTCACATCTCTACTTGCTTATAACTTAGTATAGTCAGTTTAACATGTGGTTCCACATACGTACATCTGAGCACGGACAACATTTTTCCGCGTGCCCCACTGCATTATAAAATAAATTTAAAACAGTCGTTACATTCATAAAAATTATGAAATAATTTGCTTACATTTCAGCAGATCTGCTGCTTAGCCTACGCAGCTTCTGGTCTTGAGTCCTGCGCAAGTGATCAGACGGCCTACATACTCAAGAAACAGAAAGACAACAAGTGATGTGGTTTATATGCCCGATACAAGCATTTTGTGATGACGGGCCAAGCTGGTCGCTCAGCCATACTAGATAAACACTGGCTAATATGCAAAAATGCAATTTAATACAATTAGATTGCATTACTAAATATTTTATATAATTCAAAGACCACTGAAACCTCATTAACCGTGGCAAATAAACTTAACAGATATGCAAAGCCTTATAGACGAAAACGATCATTATGTTCGCGGCGACTGCTCATTCATTTTATGTCATTGTATTAGACTAAAAAAAAAAAAAAAAAAAATCAAATTCTCAAAAAAATTAAACCACTCCAAAAATTTAATATTTTATTTTTATTTTTTATTATAATTTTTATTATTATTTTTTGATTTTTATTATTTTTTTATTATTTTTTTATTTTTAATATTTTTTTTATTTTTTTATTTTTAATATTTTTTTTTATTTTTTGATTTTTATTATTTTTTTTTTATTATTTTTTTATTTTTATTATTTTTTATTTTTATTATTTTTTTATTATTTTTATTATTTTTTTATTTTCATTATTTTTTTTATTATTTTTGATTTTTAATATTTTTTATTTTTTTATTTTTAATATTTTTTTTATTTTTTTATTTTTAATATTTTTTATTATTTTTTTATTTTTATTATTTTTTATTATTTTTAATTTTTATTATTTTTTTTATTATTTTTTGATTTTTATTACTTTTTTATTATTTTTTGATTTTTATTATTTTTTATTATTTATTTTTATTATTTTTTTATTATTTATTATTTAATTATTTATTATTATTATTTATTTTTATTTTTTATTTATTATTATTATTTTTATTTTTATCATTTTTTATTATTCTATGATTTTTATTATTTTTTTTTATTATTTTGATTTTTTTTATTATTTTATAATTTTCAGATTTTTTCCCTTTTTATTTGGAAGACCCCAAACACATGACATGGCGGCATTGATGGAGCCCTCGCACCTGATGGTGTCTTGAGCCGGCTCTGCCGATCAGTATCGCGAAGATTTTAGAATATTCTGTACTCCAACATTGGTGTAACGAGATTCTTGAAATCAGGCTCGCTTCGTGTTATGTCGCGACGTTCCTCTCGAAGTCGAGAACACCACTGAGGAGGAAGTGGATAAGTCTACGGAGAAAGATTGAGGCGAATGATGATGATGATGAGGAGGAGGAGGAGGAGTAGGAGGTGAAGAAACAGGTACTACATTTGAATTTCCGCTTGATGGCCGAGCAACGAACTTAAGTATTAGGTTGGTCCAAAAATAATGACGTAATAATGTCGTTTTTTGACGTTAAAAAATACGTCAAAAAACGACATTATTACGTCATTATTTTTGCACCAACCTAATACAAAAGCGTATTGATCGTCCATACAAACAAACAGAATAAACATTTTAAGAAAAGTGAATATTTTTTATATTTAGGAATAAAGGTCTGCATTTAGAACCAGCCATATTTATTTCACTAATGCATTAATTCTATTTACGATTTTATTTGGCTTCTCTGCTGACCTTCATCCAAAAGACCCCCCCACCACCACCACCACATTACCAGTCACCATCTCTGCTCTTCTGTCCCTGCAAAACTAATAGGAGAATCGTATACCACACACTTTGGAAAATACTGTTCTCGAGTGAAGATTTCTAGTGAAGTTGGTAAGATTTTAAATGGTTGACGAGACACATACAGGAAAGGTATGCCTTATCCGATGAATTGCAAGAGAAAGTCTGGTCTTTAGTAGATACCTTCAAATCCCAGAGTAGCTTATTTTCTACTTTTCTTTGTGGCTTTATTCTTCTAGGGAGGTTTCTTCATAGAACTCATATCTCCATGTCACATCATCGTCTGCTTCTATTTCTCACTGATCATCGACATCGTTCCTCTCGAAGTGGATAAGTCTATGGAGAAAGATTGAGGCCAATGATGATGATGAGGAGGAGGAGGATGAGGTGAACAGTTAATGAGACTAGTCCAGTTGACCATTACTACAAAATATGGAACTTTATCCATATTCGGGGAGCTGTAGAAAATTCGACAACCCAAGGAGAGATGATGTAAATCCAATGAACCAACCAACTAATCAACCAACCAAGTCACTGATATTGGTCGAGTCCACAGATCAGTCCATTTCTCTTCAGTGAACCGGCGTTTCGCCGTCGGTTATCTTAATAAGTGAGTCTTTCGAAAACTATTCAATATGGCAACCCATTACTATTGAGTTTTTGTAATATCGTTTCAACACTTTGCGCTTTGGCTGGGTATAAATGAAATCATTACAACGCTTTAATAGAATGGTGCGAAAACACTGCTGATGAAAGCTATCGTTGGTATATTACCCAGGATTCGGTACCCAGGCAGCACGATGATTTTGTAGATTACGGTCTTCATGTCTTTCGTGAAGTTTCTGTCGTAAATGTTAACGTAATCGATTAAAATGTTCATTAGCCAAAGCTTGGTTATTTAGGGCCAATAAACTCCATCGTCAAAATCGAGATTTTGATCTGCTTACGTGTCAATGTACAAGTCTCCTAATTTGATGACGTGTCAATGTACAAGTCTCCTAATTTGATGACGTGTCAATGTACAAGTCTCCTAATTTGATGACGAACGCAATTAGCTAGCTAAACTAGCTAAAAGAAACAAGGTTTACTAACGTCCGATTTTTTCCTATATTTCAACCAGATCTAGGCCTCAAAGCAACTGAAGGTAGAGTACTTCTGTATAAGATGTGCGATATGGGAAAGAAAGTAGGCCTGATCCTGGACTTGAAGAGGTAAAGATTGTTGTGTTCGGGAAAAAACACACGTGAGTTTGTTTCAAAACCTAGTAGTTCTTGCGAAGAAGCTATCCGGGGAGAACTTCGTTCTTACCAATGGAATTCAGAGGGAATGAGTTTTATTCAATCTTATAGGCGTAACAAGTCGAGTATTAGCTGTAAAGGTCTGGGTTGGAGCTCCTCAGAACATTTGCCATGGAAATAGCGTTAGGGTAGGGACAGACTTACAACTTTGCGTCTATGGGAAAAGGGCCGCATGATGGAAGGCATATTCCTCACAAGGCAACGTAAACTCTATCAGGACCGTAAAGTTAAGACTGTTGAAGCGCCAGGTTTGAATGACATAAGTCATGTATTTTCGGGAGCTGACCATTTTATCCAGCTTCTTTAGCGATTGATCATCCTATCATAATTGTGCTTGTTCCGCCCTTCGTTAGTTCGCACGACCATCACACCGTGCCAAATAGCTCATAAATGATGGGATATTCCGTTTTGATCGTGTGGAAAGAGGGGGAAAGGACACAACTTGGTTTCAGCGAGAAAATGAAAGAAAGAAAGAAGTAAAGAAGGAAAGCAAAAACGAAAGAAAGAATGGATGATAGAAGTTTCCTGCCAATACCTTATAAAAAATGGACTACACCGTTTTGATCGCGTGGAAAAACACGAATTGGTTTCAGTGAGAAAAAGAAAGAAAGAAAAAAAGAAAGCAAAAAAAAAAAAGAAAAAAGAAAGAAAGAAAGACAGAGAGAAAGAAAGCAAAAAAAAAAAGAAAAAAGAAAGAAAGAAAGACAGAGAAAGAAAGAAAGAAAGAAAGAAAGAAAGCAAAAAAAGAAAGAAAGACAGACAGAGAGAAAGAAAGAAAGAAAGAAAGCAAAAAAAAAAGAAAGAAAGACAGAGAGAAAGAAAGAAAGAAAGCAAAAAAAAAAAAGAAAGAAAGAAAGACAGAGAGAAAGAAAGAAAAAAAGAAGGTAAGCTAGAAGTGTTTAACGTCTCCAGCCAACATCTGAGAACTAATGGAGTACCTCGTTTTGATCGAGTGGAAAGAGGAGAAAACTGGCTTTTAGTGAGAAAATGAAAGAAAGAAAGATAGAAAGAAAGAATGAATGAATGAAAGAAAGAAAAAAAGAAAGAAAGAAGGAAGTGTTTAATGGTTGTTTCAGTGAAATAGAAAATGTCATTTTAAAATCATTTCATTTGTACCCACTTCTTAAAGTAACCACCAGCATTCATATTTATTATTGTTATTGCAATATTTTGTTAAAGTTGTTAAGCTCAAATATTTAACGATGTGATAGGAGAATTTCTACGGATATTTTATGGTCGCAGAACTCGTGATAAGCTTACTCAATCATTAACTTAAACATTAAGATTCATCAGAATATTAAAATAGGAAAACCTTTTAAATTTTCATTTTTTTTCTACTAATATTTGCCCAATACAAGGCCCAAGAGCCACTCAAGGTCGAGGGTTATTGTGTGATGCTGTATGGACATAAGAAAGAACAAGAAATTAAGTTCTTGGAGCAATGCAGGAAAGGTGACTGCTAATTCTAGACTTGAAGTAGTCTAGATTTAATTAATGAATAGCATTTCAGAGTTCAGTCGGAAAGGTTAGTAGTGTGGAAGCTGACTTTGGAAGAAACCGGAAATTCAATTTTAAACAGGAAACAAGGGATAAACCTATACTCCTTCTCAAAAGACCAGGGAGGAGTGTGAACCGGATGGTAGGCGAACCAACCGTGATTCAACGAGCAGTGATATAACATTTGAACTGGTAATATCCATTTTCAAAATATAAACTGTAACGGTTGTTTCAGTGAAATAGAAGTTTCCTGCCAATACCTTATAAATAATGGACTACATCGTTTTGATCGCGTGGAAAAACACGAATTGGTTTCAGTAAGAAAAAGTAAGAAAGAAAGAAAGAAAGAAAGAAAGGAAAAAAAAGAAAGACAGAGAGAAACTATTTACATTATTCGGACTATTGTCCTCATCTTTGTCGCCATATTTATTGCAACGTTTTGGACGTTGTACGCTCCGACCTTCTTCAGGTGGTTGGAATGTCGAACTGAGCCCTTCTGTCTGTCTGTGCGTCTGACAATCATTTTAAACTAGGGGTTCAAGTAAAAATCAGCGTGTTATACGGAAATTCAACTTCCAGGCTGATAAAATATATAAATGTGCAGAGTATTAACTCGATGTCCAACAAGTTCAATGAACCACGAATGAGCAAATATTATCCTTATGTTGGTATAAACACGCTTGTTAAAATACTTGTTTTCCGTCCACTCAATGCTTTTCGACCTCCTCAGTAAAGGCGTATCTATTTCCTGTGCCGCCATTCAACTTGACAAGTTAGTGACAGGTGCGGAAACTGAAGAAAAATCCCTGTAGAAATTCGACGTTGTACCTCTCAGATACAACTTCAAGTTCCATTTCTCCCAAACCGCATCAAATCTAAGAATATTGCTGAAGTTGATCATATGCAAGACAGTCATCCACGTATATTCATAGATTCATATAGCAAACTATATCTAAATAAATAAACGGAAAATTCTGTCTGTCTGTGCGTGTGACTGGAACCCCGCTAACTCGGGCCACACTTTGCTTTCCATCAGTGGTTCCCCAACTTTTTTAGCCGTGACCCTAAATACAATTTTTGCCTGGTCTGACGACCCTGAATAAGTGTATATTAGATGACGAAATTTTGGCTGTTTTTTAACCGCCGCCATGAATTAAAATTTAACATAACACCAAAACTGCGAATGAAACTCAGTCTAAATTTTTATATATTAGGTTGGTGCAAAAATAATGACGTAAAAATGTCGTTTTTTGACGTATTTTTTAACGTCAAAAAACGACATTATTACGTCATTATTTTTTGCACAAACCTAATATTATTACGAAGAAAGATTGGATCTTATATAAAAAAAATTATTTCTTTTACATTTAAAAGAAAATAGCAAGTTTTTAATTTGAAATTTTAAACTTTCAACTGAAATAATTACTTCGTTACGGTTTGAATCACCAGAATTTTTCGAAAATCCACCAAAAATCAAATAATAACCCGATTTTAGTCATTTTTTTCAGGTATTATATAAATGTTTCATGATATTTTACGATCAGACGTTTATATTGAAATTTTTTTCTCCAATTTTGCAACCCCTCTCCGCCAAATTAAATGATAAAAATGGAAATAACTACCGGGCAGTTGTTCCGCTTTTAGATGTTGAACAAATTTTTCCAGTTTCAATTTTCAAAATTGATATGTCGTTCTTTTTTGGACCGCGGTGGGGGCGTGTCTCGGATGTTTAAAAACCCATAATCCCATATATTTTTCATTTTTTTTTATTAGGTTGGTGCAAAAACAATGACGTAATAATGTCGTTTTTTGACGTATTTTTTAACGTCAAAAAACGACATTATTACGTCATTATTTTTACACCAACCTAATACTTTATTTATTTCTTTAATATGTTCTGAAAAAAAATACTAAAATCGGGTTATTATTTGATATTTGGTGGATTTTCGAAAAATACGTAAATACCTGTAATGAAATCAGTTACGGGAAAATGGCTTCCGGTGAAATTTTAAATTTTCAAATGAAAAATTTGCTATTTTTATAAGCTGTAAAACAAATAATTTTTTCATGAGAGTTTTTTCAATCTTTCTTCTTAATAATATATAAAAATGTATTGAGTTTCATCCATATTTTTGGTGTTATGTGAAATTTTAATTCATGGGGGCGTAAAAAAATCAGCTAAAACATTTGCCATATGTATGTACGACATGTGATAATTTATTTTTATTCATTACATTATTTACAATTGCATCTTTTTATTGAGTAAATTCATATTACTAACACACAATGGTTTTTTAATAAAAATTGAAAAAAAAGCAAATTGCCTTGAAATAAAGTCACAAAATCAAAAAAGTTTTTAGTGACTACCATGGAACTGCTTCATTTTGTGAGAGAGATCTTCTAAGTTGAGTTTTCAGTATCTGTCTATATTTCTGAGATGAGGTATTATGTACACTATTTACATTATTCGGACTATTGTCCTCATCTTTGTGGCCATATTTATTACAACGTTTCGGCCTTTCAGTATCTGTCTATATTTCTGAGATGAGGTATTATGTACACTATTTACATTATTCGGACTATTGTCCTCATCTTTGTCGCCATATTTATTACAACGTTTTGGCCCTTCAGTATCTGTCTATATTCCTGAGATGAGGTATTATGTACATTATTTACATTATTCGGACTATTGTCCTCATCTTTGTCGCCATATTTATTACAACGTTTCGGCCTTTCAGTATCTGTCTATATTTCTGAGATGAGGTATTATGTACATTATTTACATTATTCGGACTATTGTTCTCATCTTTGTCGCCATATTTATTACAACATTTCGGCCTTTCAGTATCTGTCTATATTTCTGAGATGAGGTATTATGGACATTATTTACATTATTCGGACTATTGTCCTCATCTTTGTCGCCATATTTATAACAACGTTTCGGCTGTTGTACGCTCTGGCCTACTTCAGGTGCTTGGAATGTCGAACTGAACCCTTTATTTCGCTCACTGGGGTAGACTGTTCTAGTTCCACGTGTCATGTTTAATGGATGTCAGTTATCAGTTATATCCTGTTAATTCCCCTCACCAAGTTCTCTACTGCCTTAACCGAGTATTGAACTCGCACTCTTTGGGATCCTATCACTGGATCTAACTAACGCCATTATCCACTGAGCCATGAGTGGAAGTTCAATACTCAACCGAGTATTGAACTTCCACTCTTTGCGTCCGTAATTGTTAATTGTTTGTTAATTCCCCTCTCCAAGTTCTCCACTGTCTTAACCGTGGAGAACTTGGAGAGGGGAATTAACAGGAGATAATTGATAACCGACATCCATTAAACATGGCACGTGGAACTAGAGCAGTCTACCCCAGTGAGCGAAATAAAGGGTTCAGTTCGACATTCCAACCACCTGGAGGAGGTCGGAGCGTACTACGGCCGAAACGTTGTAATGAATATGGCGACAAAGATGAGGACAATGGTCCGTATAATGTAAATAGTGTACATAATACCTCATCTCAGAAATATAGACAGATACTGAAGGGCCGAAACGTTGTAATAAATATGGCGACAAAGATGAGAACAATAGTCCAAATAATGTAAATAATGTACATAATACCTCATCTCAGAAATATAGACAGATACTGAAGGGCCGAAACGTTGTAATAAATATGGCGACAAAGATGAGAACAATAGTCCAAATAATGTAAATAATGTACATAATACCTCATCTCAGAAATATAGACAGATACTGAAGGGCCGAAACGTTGTAATAAATATGGCGACAAAGATGAGGACAATAGTCCAAATAATGTAAAAAATGTACATAATACCTCATCTCAGAAATATAGACAGATACTGAAGGGCCGAAACGTTGTAATGAATATGGCGACAAAGATGAGGACAATAGTCCGAATAATGTAAATAATGTACATAATACCTCATCTCAGGAATAATGTAAATTGTGTAAGTTGAGTTTGATGTTGATTGCTAGCCCACAATGCAAGTCACACTGGGGATCCAAGCGGTCCCTTTCTCTAGTTTTCATCGCAACAAGACTTGAAAACCACTGTTCATAGAGATATGTTGTTGGAAAAGGGAAAAGATCTTTTCCAGCCTCCCTTGTCAGAATTGGTTTATTGAGCCGAATCCAAAATTCGGAATACGTAAGATTTTTTTAAAGCGTTTTTTTCTGTCCTTGATTTTCTTGGAGGTCTATAAGTTCTTGAAATCCTGGAATATCTTTACCAACTTGTCTGACGCTCACACTGAAAACATTTCTAATCCAGCTATGTTTCCTGATGTCAACATTTTCTGGAAAATACCTGACCATTTCTTCTTGAAGATTTTTTAGATGATCTTGTTGCAGATAATTTGAGGACGATGTCAGGATATTTTCTGAATTTTTGGGAATTGTCTGTGTTTTATAGCCCCGTAGAGGTAAGAATTGGATCAGAGAAAACTTACTTTTATTCGGGCGGGAATGAATCTTACTGGTTCGAAATTCATACATTTAATATTTAATTATCTGACCAGAATTAAGGAAATAAAAGTGCGTCTAGATTGCCTGTGTATAAAGCGTTTTGCGTTATTCTAAATTTTACTTCGTAGGGTTAAATTCCGCCTCTCTGTATGGTAATAAAATATCGTAAATAACACATTTTTACGAGACCATATGCAAGCCTCAGAAAACCCCACACGACTCTTAAAAGGGCTGCGACCATGGGTCTGAGAACCCCTGCTCTACATAGACATATTATACATTTTTTTCGAATTAGAATGATCCTGGGATTAAACATTTGTCCTTCATCTGGTGCTTGAACATCCAGCATTGGGATTTGTGACCGGATGATTCGGGAACAGATAAAAATTCAAATTTTAACTTAAAACATTAGTCATTTTTAAAATTTCTTAATTTATATTGACTTTTAACTAACACAAAACATTGTAATTTAAAAAAAAAAACTGCTTTAAATTCCGTTTAAAATATCTTCCAAACTTTCTAAATTGAGGAAATCAGTGTAATTTCTTCAAAATGACAAGGAAAAGAGAGAGGTTTCGTAGCGTGAGGTTTAGAAGTTCCGCAGAGTTTGATTTGAAGCGCTCAACTAAACTAAGGTTCCATGGAGTTTGCGATTTGAAGAATTCAATTTTCGGGCCGAACTGGAATTTCGGCTCAAATCGGAGTTTCGGCCCAAAGTAAACTTTCGGCCCAAATCGGTCCTTTGACCGGAATTGGGCTTATAAGCCGAATCAAAGTTGAAGTGTGGTTTTAAAGTTCCATGGAGTGAATTGAGGAATTCAAATTTATTTCTTCGAAATTATCATTGCTGTATTCCAAGATAGACCAGAGGTTTTTTCAGGTTTCGCAGGACCAACTATATATATATATATATATATATATATATATATATATATATATATATATATATATATATATATATGTATACATACAAATATAGATAACTATAATCGTTTCGAAAAACACTAGAATTTTTGATTTGTCAATAATCAAATCAATCTCGAGGGAAAAAATGGTTTTAAGAAAAGAAAGAGCCACAAACATGAACTACTGCCGAAAAAAATCGCACAGATGCAGGTTTGAAGCCCAAAGAAAAAACCCCGATACGATCCGTTTAGGTGAAACCTAGGCAGATTTGTCTGGCTCACTAGGTGTATCTATCTATATTATCCGAATTCATGCCAAACGGATAAAATAGACAAACCACCAACAATCACAATTTAATTTCAAGATACCATCAAAATAATTGCATCTATCATTATTATCATTGCACCACCATTAGTAATCACTTTTACCACTTTACAATAACTATTATCGAATAATATTATCATTACCGCCAACAGCCAGCACCATCACTTACACATCACACCTACTATTATAAATCCTCTACAATCTTTAACGCATATTACCCCCACCCCCAGCATATTTAACACCTTATAACAATAAGATCAGATATAATTTCCATATATAACCATGAGAATAAACACCCATTACCAGGATTCATAATAAATAAAAATAAACAAATAAATATAAAATAAAATAAAACACCAACAACCACCCTTTAGTTCAAGCTAGCACCACAATAATTACATTTATAGGTTTTATTATTCTCCCACCAACATTACTAATCACTACTAACAATTTACAATAAATATTAACCACTTATATTATTATTGCCACCATCCACCTTACATATTACTATCACACCATATCTAACATTACCATATAATCCTGCCATAATTATTAACGTATACTACCCCCTCTCCCAGCATATTTAATACCACCATAAAAATAACCAATAAGGATTACAAACTGAAATTTCTACCAGCCACATATACACAGTCACAAATAAACAAGGAAATAGCGAGCTTTAATATAATAAACAATAATATTTTTGTAAATTAAAAATAAAAATATTATAGCAATCTTCAACTACCATAATTTTACACAGAATACCTATTATCAGGATTTATACTAAAATAAATTGATACATATAACAAAATAAAATAAAATAAAACACCAACAACCAGTCTTTAGCTACCACCACTATAACTATTAGGTTGGTGCAAAAATACTTTCGTTTTCTAACATATGTTACTATGTTAGAAAACGAAATTATTTTTGCACCAACCTAATACATTCATGGTTTCATCATTCTCCCAATTTACAATTTCTACCAATTTACAATAACTATTAGCTAATTATATTATCATTGTCTCCAATCCCTTGCAACATTACTATCACATCATATCATATAGACCCGTTATTAAATCAAACTACCCTCTCACCCAGCATATTAAATATTAAACATCACCATATAAATAACCAATAAGGATTACAAATTTCTACCTGTTACATATACACAGTCAAAAACAAACAAATAACCAGCTTTAAATATAACAAATAAACCGCCATTTTTTTCAAAATTTAAAAATAAATATAAATAATAATAATTTTTACATATAATTTCACACAAACCCCACCACACGTATATGCATACATGCGAGGAAATATTATTCAGCGGAAAAAAAATATATGACATGTATACATTCACGAGACATTCACGAGACATTCACGAGACATTTCCGCCACACTTCCAATCTTTAAATTTCAACATACAAATGCGTATGTATAGACACAACACCACCCGTATACATACATATGTCATATCCGAAACAGCCCACATATGTTTATATATGTATGAGACCCGACGGACGACCAAGTATGTATATGTGTCTGCATACATCGATGTTTGCGTCAGTACGATGAAAAAACGACGAAGTTTCCCCCACCACTTCCACAATAACACCAATACACGCAATCTACATAAAACCAAAATTTTTAAAAAAATTAATCAGTTTGTCTGACGATCGCTAAAGCGTGAAACCCAGGGTCACAAGCTCACATCTATCCAACCATATATATATATATATATATATATATATATATATATATATATATATATATATTAGTTCTCTCTCTCTATATATATATATTAGCTCTATCTCTGATATATATATATATATATATATATATATATATATATAGCTCTATCTCTGATATCTATATATATATATATATATATATATATATTAGCTCTCTCTCTCTATATATATATATATGTTAGCTCTATCTATATATATATATATATGTTAGCTCTATCTCTGATATTGAGCGCTTTCTAATAAGTACTGCGCATATAATATATAAATAATTATATATATATATATATATATATATATATATATATATACATATATTTATTTATATTTATATACACACACTTTTCGCACACACACACACAGAGACTGTTAATTGCCAAATCGCTACGCACTAAAAATTTTTTCATAAAGATGGAAAGGAAAACAAAATATGCATATAAATATAAAACAATGAATTAATATTTACATGCTGACTATTATCCTCATTTTTGTTGTTGTTATCACAGCGTTTCGGCTGTTGTGTCCACCGGTCTTCCTCAGGTGTATATCGATCTGGGTAAGCTACAGGACAATAGATTAGTAGATTAAAGTGTTGGTTTTTGAATTTGGTGACGTATCAATTGTGAGTTCAATCCCTGGTCCGGGCTGTGTGTACTTGGACCCAGTAGAAACGGGGTGAGCAGTAACCGAGAATAAGAAACAGGTGAGATAATATCCGTAGGCAGGGGCTGTAGAACGAGGACATCCTACCCTCGTATATTGAATAAAGAGTTCGGTTCCGAATATCCTGATCGACATAAATTTGATGAAGGGCGAGGAGTACAACGACCGAAACGTCGTGATAACAAAAATAAAGATGAGGATAATTATCTGCATGCAAATAATATAAATAATCATAATTCCTCATTCCAGAAATTTAGACAGAAAACAAATCTATAAAAAAACCTATAAAAAAGGGAAAATATATAGAGAGTAATGCATATATATAATCCGTCGAATTGATCAATAGCATAGGAAGCAGGCATGTGTTCACATCGGGTGCATACGTGTGTGTACACCTAGCGCATACATGTGTGTACACCAGATGCATAATCTATATGTTACTGAAGGTCTGTGATTGCTTGCGTGCTTGCGTGGTGTACGGCGCATAATGATTTAAGTTAGTCTGATTTAAGTGAATAAGATTTAAAAATACGACTTGTTTATATAGTAAGATTTTTTTTTAACTTTCTTCAAACAGACAATTATTTAATTAAAATATCTTAAAGTTAAAGACAGACACAAAGAGATCCCGCTTTGCCGTTTCATCCAGTTGCTTGCATAGTAATTATTTATATTTCAGCTTTCTTTAAACAAACAATATTTTAAATATTTAAAAAAAAATTTTTTTTGCATATTTAAAAAAATATTTTCAAGTGAATATCATTTAAAAATATTTTTTGGCATATTAAACATTATTTTAAGGTTAATCTGATTTAAATTTCAAGTTTATACAGGAAGTTCTCTTTCAATTAAATACTGTAAACAATCATTAAAACGTTAAACATGAACTTGTAAACTAGACCTATGAAGACACGAACGAATTGGAAGATTTAACAGCATCATAATTAAATTAACTTTCATTTCAATGGTATGTTGAAATCAACTTCAGTGTTTTATAACCTGAACCGTCAATGACTCAAATCATGCGCTAGATGTACTCACACGTATGCATCCGGTGTACACCAGTGGCATATGTGTGTGTACACCTAGCGTATACACGTGTGTACACCAGGCGCATAATGCTCATTAAAAAATAACTTTCGTGAAAAAAGCAAACATTCGGAAGAGAGTGGATATCTATACGAAGAGTGACTTACTATATGTTTTATACAAATGTTACCAGCACCATTTTCCCCATTATCCAATGATTTTGAACGCTGGCTGCTTTTTATTGCTTGCATTGTCACTCAAATGTAATATGTCACTTACAACCTGTAGGAAAAATTCTGGAGAGAGGAAATGTTTTTTTTTTTAATTACAGAAACGGTGGTCGGTTAGAAAACACATTATTTCTGTTCATACCCAATGTAGAAAATAAATATATTTCTGGAGAAGATAGATTTTTTTCATGATGACAAATTTTGTAAGCTATGAAGGGCACCACTGGTAGTAAAGCCGAAAATAGCGATGGCTGCCCCAAGGTTGCAAGAGAGTTTGACGGATCTCATCTCTCTTCATGCTGATTTTGAATTCAACGTTCTCAGGCTGGTTGTTCTGCCATGATCAGTCCATCCAATTATTGGTGATAATTTGAATTTTTCATTCTTTTCGATTGGCTGACATCCAAGGGAAAATATCCTATTCTCTCCTACTATTTAATCCATAACTGGGAGAAATCGATTCATGCCTTTCCCAAGAGCATTAGTGCTTAGTTAAAAAATAGAGTCGACCAAAAATATGATCGCGGTGCGTTACCTGAACATCTGGATTTCTTACAAGAATCCGCAACACGAAGAAAATCGTAGCTAGGGCCAGGACAGTCTGCAATATCTCGACCTAATGTTCTTTTTTGTTGGAATACAAAAGGAATTCGTTATAACGAAATGTTGGGATCTGAGTAAAGCTGGTTACTGCTCAACGCAAAAAGTAAACAACTGACTTATTTAAAATCGGAAGATACCAGAATAAAAACAAAAAAAAAATATCTGGGAAGTGCTTTAACAGAGGACGGAATGTATGACAATGAAATCCGAAGGCGTACTAGGATAGCTAAAGACGCCTTCCTAAATCTAAGCAGAGTACTAGGAAATAGGGGAAAAAAAAAACTTCCGTAGAAAAAAAAGAAAAAGTCCGAAACTGTTACGTGATAATTGTCCTCCCCTATGGCAGTGAGTGTTGAGCGATCTCCTCAAAGATGAAGAAGAGACTTGAAGCAACAGAAATGTGGTTGTACAGAAGAATGCTGAGGATACCATGGACCGAACATGTGAACTAAGACGAAGTTTTAGAAAAAATGAAAACAAAAAGGAAACCTCTCATTAGGAAGAGACAGTTGAGGTTTCTAGGGTACATAATGAGGAAAGAAGGCTTGGAAAATTTGATATTCACAGGACAGATTGAAGGGAGAAGAGACAGAGAAATGCAACGCATAACATACTTAGTGAGGTTGAGTAAATGAATGTCAGAATAGGCTTTAGGAGAAATAACAGAAAGAGACAATTTATTAAGAGCTACAAAAGAAAATAAAGTTGTGGAGAGCTATGATCGCCTACGTCCTGAGAGGAAACGGAACAAAGAAGAATGACAAATTCGAAGAAAAAAGAGCTTTTTCTAGGCAAGGAAATGATCCTGGAATTTCGCTGCACGACAATGCTTTCCTTATGATGTTGGGATAGGCTGTCCTTCAACAGGAGGTGTATTCTCTAAGATCATAGTCAAGGTCATAGTCAAATAATCAGTTTTACTAATCAACGTAATGATCAGTCTTGTAACCGTTTCAATAGGTTGAATATATCGAAAATACTTTCGTAAGATATATCTGTTAGGGTCATCCATAAAAATAACAAAATGTATCATTAAATACATACCTTGGGGTTTTGAAATCTCTACGAGAGAGTTCGTCAGGGCTTCCGAAAAAAAAACAACAACAAAAAACAAAAAACAAAACAAGACAAAAAAAATCATGGCGACTATATCATAGTAGGTTGGTGCAAAAATAATGTCGTTTTTTCACATAGTAATATATGTTAGAAAACGACATTATTTTTGCACCAACCTAATAACAATGTCTAAGAAAAAACCGAAATCGTTATTTTCTACGGAATCCATATTTTAGGTGAAATATGTCAAGAATTTAAAGAAAGTCTGCGAAATATTTCAACATCTGAAAAATAATGATACAGATTTGTATTTTTGTTAAAAAAATGTACTGGGTACTCCTGCCTCAGTTTAATAAAAAAAAAAAAAAAAAAAAAATCGTTAATTAATTGAAGAAAATAAAGATTTTAAAAATCGTTTTAGATGTTAAGTCGTAACAGATGTTGTATTAAGATAGTGGTGAGGCTTTAGCCTTTTTTGAATTTAAACTCGTGTTTTATTCATTTTAAGTGAACTGAGTTTTGTTTTCACCACTTTAAGGATGAAGACTTTTTAAAAAAGTATCCATAAGTTTCGCTATTCGAACGGTGGGTGGCGGTTGGAGCAAAAAACGTGGAAGCGTAAAGAAAAAACGAAACCAAAAAAAAAAAAAAAAGAAGAAATATGAAAATGAAAACAGAAATTGACAGATGGAAAAATAAAATAAAATAATATAATTAAATAAAAACATGAAAATCACAAAGAATAAATTTCGTTATTGATTAATTTTCAAAACACACTAAGTATTTGAAAAAAATATCCACAAGTAGAAATTCACATTTAAATAAATAAATGTATTTCGGAAATTGAGTTTCAAGTCAACTGTGTTCGCTTAAAACAACGCACTTATTTCAACTCAGAGCAAATATTTCAAAACCTATGTAGTCAGAAAAAGTTCAGCTTTTACGAAGACATTTTTTCTTCTTCACTGTTTTCTTCTTTGTAGGAAGTGTACAATAATTTCTCTTTTTATTCGCATGGATAAATCAATATTACTTTCGGAATTATTATTTTTTTCCCTTTCCTTGGAAGATATTCCCTGTTGAACACCGTAAAATGTAAACTTGGAAAGAAGTACCTGCCTAGTGGCTAAGGGGGTTGCGTAATTTCGTAATTTCCCAAGTATCGGTGCTCGATTAAATCAGGTTTTCGAATATTGATTTTTCAAAATCGCATACCGTGTACTCTCAAGATATTACTGCTACAATCTTCCCACATTAATTCTCTTCTATTTTGAGTATGTATTAACCTTACGGCCACATCACGTTGAAACACCGGTTCCCGTACGATCAGCGAAGTTAAGCAACATCAGGACCTTTATGGGTGACCACTTGAAAATTCCAGCTGCTGTAAGCTTGGATGTTCCCATGGTGTGATGGATAATGGCTCGGAGAGCTGAGTTCCAATTACAGTTGAGTCCGTTAGCTTCAATTACGCGCAAATACTCTTGGGAAAGGCATGAATCAATTTTTTCTTCTCCCAGCTATGGGTTAATTAGTAAGACTTGTATCAATATATCATTATTGTCTCAAAAAAAAAAAAAAAAATGAAAAAACTCTTACAATCTAAAAATATTTTCTGGCTTAAATAACCCGCAAAGGGTTGATAAGCCGTAAAAAACTAATGAATCAATCAACTGAGTTGTGGTAATGTATGACAGGATTAGTAAATATTTTTCGTGTTATTTTGTGATAAGTTGCACATTTCTTATTTATTAAAATATTTGCCTGGCAGGATGGTGTTTGAGGGTTTTGATCTTGAGCCGCCAGGATTAATCCTCCTGTTTCTAGTTTCAATTCAGATATTTCACTGATCAGTAAGCGTTTGTGGTCCCAATAGCTATCAGACATGTAAGAGTTTTTCTCCCACTTTTGTCCCTATGTTAGGACTTTTATCGCTTTGATGTTTCTGGCATCTACTTTTGGATTTTACTTCTCATTTCCCGTTATTTGTTGTCCCCATAAACTGTGTCACTTACTCTGTAACTGTTGTAGCTACCTACGGACGATAATGGGTATGTCCCTATTCACATAAATACAGTAGTAAATCGGAGATTCCCTCGACAAGGCTATGTCGAAGGGCAGAGTCTCGTCTCGGAGAAACAGCTACACGACTCTGTTTTATACGCGGAATTTTTGTCCGCGCCTTCGGGCTCGGATACCCGACATTAAATTCGGCTTTATGTCACATCTGACCCCGTGGAGCGGTTGGTAGATACTATGGAGCTGCAGATTCGTCTCCACCTATGCTGGTCAAACTCTCTGCCCCCGGACAGAGAGGACCCCCAGACGATGCTATGTCGAAGAGCAGAGTCTCATCTCCGGAAACAGCTACCCGATCCAGGTCTATACGGGGTCTATGGGGAATATTTGGCCGAGTCTACGGGCTCAGACACCCCATATTAAATTCGGCCTTGTGCTACTTTTGACCGCGTGGGGAGGTTTGTAGATATCCTGCAGTTGGAGATTCATTGTGGAATTCACTTGACTCACTTTTAGCAGTTGACTACTACTTCTACGCGCCGCTGGCAAATCTTATATATGTTGTTCTTGTCCTAAGTATTATTATTCATTACCAACCTTCGTATGATTATTCTACACAGTAACCTTCCTTAGGTTACAACAGTAACTCTCTACCTCGAGTGGCTCATTGTACTGGCTGAACATCATTGCAAGTCATTATTATTATTATTATTATTATTATTTTGCTCGGTTTTCGAGCAGAGATCTTGCTATATTTGTTCTCCCACGAAATCGTACGAATTGAGACAGAGAGCCCCATTCGCAGAATATTTGCAGTGACATGTAATGCAGACTTCTGAAGCAATGGTAGAATTTATCAATGTAGGACTTCAAGTTTGGCGGCATAGGTCTCATCGCCTCAGTCTTGGGTATGATGATAAACTACATCCGGCAGCATAGCCCCTGATCGGGAGATTGGAGGTTTTGTGGAGCGTGGAACCACCACTTAATTGCTGTTGTTCCCACGACCACCCTCACCCGAGGTGGTAGCACCTGTTAGGGTCCCATCTATGGGCAAATAGTGACACCTCCCCCCCCGAAAAAAAAAAACACTATGAAAGTATAAAAATATATTTTTATTTTAGGAATATATTTTTGCAAGAAAAAAATACCAGTAATACATTGTTATATAAAACAAATTACCGACAATACGCATACTAAAAAAACTCTGTCGACTTCAGCTAAATCCATTTAAAATATTACCAAACAACCAACATGAAAGACGTTTCATGATATTACTCTGTATAATATCCACAATTTCTTAAATCAAACTGTATGCCAGAATATAAATTCAACAGAACTGCAACATAAAACATACACATATCACCCTCTAGCCCTGCTCTGGCATCTCGTCTACAGTCACTTTCTTACAGACGCGCCGTCGCCTCCCTCTGTCTGTTCTACAAATACTTTCATGGAAATTGCTCCGAGGATCTGCATTCGCTGGTTCCCAGACTTCATGAATTCAAGCGCCCTACGAGGCTGGCATCCCGCTCTCACCCCTTCACTGTCAAAACTACTAAATGTAGCCGTCTCTTCTACTCCAACAGCTTCATACCTCGCACCTCTCGCCTGTGGAACTCCCTTCCCTATTCCAGTTTCCCTGAGAGCTATAATCTCCGACTATTCAAATGTAATATCAATCGATATCTCCAGTTGCCTTGATCTATCCACTATCCTTCTCCTCATCCTTTCTTCTATCACTCCTATCTGATCTTGCTTTAAATTTTCTGTAACCCCTTGCATCCTAATGGCTTCACGCCTTGCTTGGGGTGAAATGCTTAAAAAAAAAATCAACACAAACATATATATGCACAAATGTTGAATATCTATGATCTATTCAGTTAAGAAAACAGAATAATATAACATATTTCATTACTTCCAAGCTCCCGAGAAAATTAAACTTCGAAATTAAATAACCCATGAACAGTTGATATGCCATTAAACAGACACATCAATCAACCCCTCACCCCAATAATAACTAGAACAATAGAATCCCGAACATCCCACATTTTGGTAAATTCAATTCTGAGGTTAGTCCATTTCTTCAGCTTGTTAATGTCTTTGTCCTTGATATTCTAGTCATCAGAAACATCCACGTCAACGAGGAGGCATTTTCTTGTTTCTTTGTCAACGACAGGGATGTCTGGTTTGCTGGCCACAAGGATGCGGTCTTTCTGGATGGTGTAATCCAACAAGATCTTGAGCGGGTTGTTTTCGATCACCGTCTCTGACTATTGATGGTGTACCATCTCTCGTCAACTTCAAATTCCTAGTGCCTACATAGGAACAAATGCAGATGCAATGCTACTTTATCACGCCAGCACTTGCATTCTTTCTACGCAATCATTTCACGAGGGTTACTAATGTGGGTGCCATTTTCCATCACTTTGACACACAGATTGCTCTTATACGAATCTATTTGTTAGCAGAATTTCTTTTTGGGTATTATTATTATTATTATTATTATTATTATTATTATTATTATTATTATTATTATCCTTTGATTTCTGTTGTATACACATTTACTGCCGGGTCCTAATCAGATACCTAAATTCAGAAATGGCTTCATGAAATTTTCTACTATTCATTTTGTAAAGAAAAAAAAAAGGCAAGCCTAAGATCACCCACCTTTTAAATCGATAACGTTCTCGCCATGCGTGAACTCTATTTGTGAGTACATTTTTTCTATATCTTTAAGCTTGGGCTACGAGGAATCTCTTCAATGAGTCTATTGGAACATTATTATTATTATTATTATTATTATTATTATTTTATTCGTTAAATGACGGCAATACTTATTTTTTTATATTCTTTGTTCCAAATTCTACAAATTTTCTATTGTCCAGTTTAGGAAGGACACTGTATATCACAAAAATTAACTGTAATTGCGTTTCTTTCTTTCATCATATTTCTTCCTTTAGGTCTAGTTTCGAAAATCTTTGTTCTGGTTTATTTTATTCAGGAGTTTCTGTCATTTCATTTTGCTTGATTGAATCAACTTCAAGATTTATTTCGAGACTGTTGCATTAAATATATATATATATATATATATATATGGACCGCCATGATTACATTAACAAAATGTTAAGTATATTGAATGATCCTTCCAAGTTTCAACGCCTTGGTTCCAGTGATACTCACGATTCTACGTTGACTTCTGAAATTCGATTTCAGAAACGTCTTGTCAAGTGGGTAAAAAGTGGTGTTCTTTCATCTGAAATGGCGGAGCAATTGAGACCGCTTGGCTCTATTCGTCCCCGTCTTTATGGATTACCCAAGATTCATAAGAAGGGTGTCCCGTTGAGACCCATTTTATCGATGATTGGGTCTTCACAGCATAAAGTTGCAAAGTGGCTTGCTATATTGTTGCAACCAGTGTTGCAGCATTACAGTTCCTTTTGTATTAAAGATTCGTTTTCTTTTTCCAAATTCATTCGGAATTGTGATGCCACAGATGGATTTATGTGTTCATTTGACATCTGCAGCCTCTTCACGTGTGTGCCTTTATCGGAGACTATTGATATTTGCAGCGATATGTTATATCGTAGTAATTTGACTCCTCCTAATATACCTGAAGAAGTGTTCGTTGAACTCATGAAATTTGCCACCATGTTCGTCGATTTTAGTTTCGACAATATCATGTATCGTCAGATAGATGGTGTAGCGATGGGTTCCCCCTTGGGTCCCGTGTTGGCTAATATCTTTGTGGGTTTTTATGAAGAAAGCCTTATGTTAAGTTCTGCCCGACCCAAGGTTTACTTTCGGTATGTGGATGACACTTTTTGTGTGTTCAGCCACGAATCGGAAGTGGATCAATTTTTTTCCCTACTCAACAGTGTTCATCCTGCCCTTAAATTCACAGTAGATAAGGAGTTCAATGGTTCATTGCCCTTCTTAGATGTTCTTGTTCAAAGAACTCCTTCCTCGTTTATCACATCAGTTTACAGGAAGTCTACATTTACTGGATTATATACTCGATGGGACTCCTTTTGTCCTAAACGACAAAAGATTAATTTGATTAGGACCCTGACACATAGGGCCCTAATGATTTGTTCGGATGACACTTTGAAACATGAAATCAGTTCCTTAACTGAGATTTTTGTGAACAATGGTTATCCGTTGAACATTGTTCACTCAGTTATTCGAGATGAAACTGCCAGGTTTAACAAAATTAAACCTGCTTCAGTGGGTAAATGTTCGGTCTATCTTCGTTTGCCGTGGTTGGGTAGCATTAGTGAATCCTTCGTCAAGCGTATTTCATGGAGTTCACATCAGTGTTATTTTGCAGCCAATGTTCGTGTTGTTTTTCAAACTAAGTCCGTACTTTCATCTATGTGTAAAGATGTTCTACCGCCCCACCATATTAACTCTGTTATTTATCATTTCAAATGTAGTTGTGGATGCGACTACATAGGTAGAACGACACAGCGGTTGGACGTTAGAATTAAACAACACGTACCTGCTATAATACTGAATAAAAAATTTTCTTTGGGTGATACCATTCGTAACACGTATGGGTCTTCGATTGCGGATCACTTTATAAAGAATCCTACTTGTGCGTTGAATTTCAGTGTGAACTGGTTTTCTGTTTTGGCCAGTTCGCACTCGCTATTCCATCTTAAGGTGTTAGAGACGCTTTACATCAGGTTCAGGCAACCTACTCTTTGTAAACAAAGAGATTGTTTGCTTGGACTTGCTGTGCTGCGTTTCTAGCATCTTGGTTGGTATAACTTTTATAATAATTTATTTCTTCCTGTCCAATCATTCATGTCATGCATAACAGACTTCTTTTTCTTTTCCTCATAATTTCCCCGTTAACAGTTCTGATGAGAGGGGACGAAACCGGTCGACTGGTGTTTGTTTTATTTTAAATCTATCATGGTCCATAATATAAAATTTCTTGTTTTTAATGACTTAATATATATATATATATATATATATATATATATATATATATATATATATATATATATATATATCTTTAAATTTAAAATTATTAGCATCTTCTCGTTTGTGCGCATGTGCAGTCGCATCAGGGTAAACATAAATTTAGTCTGATGAAGTCTGAAACGCGTCACACAAAGATATTTTCCATTTTGTCAATTTGTATATATAAATGTATTAGGTTGGTGCAAAAATAATGACGTGATAATGTCGTTTTTTAACGTATTTTTAACGTCAAAAAAACCACATTATTACGTCATTATTTTTGCAACAACCTAATATATATGGACTAGGCTCTTCGTAGGATATAACCTGTGATTGTTAGAACTATTTTTGGAGTTTCCTGGAGAGATGGCTCACCAAGGATTTTCTTGATTTGTTCCTTTCTTTACCAGACCCAAAGATCCGATGAAAACAACAACAGTTTTAGTTTTTAAGGGTCATATTTATTATTATTATTATTATTACATAATCCTTAAGCTTATAAAAAATATCTGGATACTCAAGATGATGATCAAATAACAACAAATGTTTTCAATGCTTCAGCACCCACCTCAGCATTATAGTATATATTTTTGTGATGTTGTCTCTTGGATTGTTTTAATTCGTACTTGGATTGCCAATACTTGGAACGGTCTTTTGGACTTTCCTAAACGTTCTAGTAATAATGAATACAAACTGTCTACTTATTGTGCAGTAGAAATCAAGAATAAATGAATTATCAGAGGTCAGGAATTAAATTAACCGTTGCTAAGAGACGAGGGTCAGCATAAGTATAATATAAATGGATCGTTAAAGATTTTCATATAAATTTGCAGTGTAAATCACGAAAAATGGATTGTAAGAGGTTAGAAATTAATGGTAGTGTTGATAGGTTTGTTTTGGTTTGTTTGTTTAACGGTATATCAACACTTTATGGGTCATTTAATACCGAAATTTTATTTTGTTGTGAGCTTTGGTAATTTATTTTTTTTAAAAATATATCCCAGCTATTTTTTCTTTTACTATGAAAATGTACTGAGGTAAGGTATTTTCATATTTCCATGTTTTACCTCAGTTTGGGGTTTCACTATTTGCCCATAGCTGGAGCTCTAGCATGTCGTACCAACCCGGTCAGGTTGGACCTGGGAACAACAGCAATTAAGAGATATGATAGAATAGTGTTATTATATGTATAATGTAAAGGCATCGCAGATCATTTACTATAGAAATGCATAGAAAATCTTGAAGAAATTGATTGTCAGTGGTCAGGAATTAAGACAAGCATTAATTACAGAAAAATACAAGAATCAAGAAGAAAGAGAATTGTCTATGGTTAGGAAGTGTTACTGACAAAATGCTATTATATATATATATATATATATATATATATATATATATAAAGTTTGCGAGCAAAACGACAAATATTTACACTATTTACATTGTTCGGACTGTTGTCCTTATCATTGTTTTCATGTTCACGACGTTTAGGCCGTTGTACGCTCCAGCCTTCTTCAGGTTATTGGAATTTCTAATCAAAAATTTTATTTCGTCCACTTGAGTAAGTTTTTCTAGTTCCACGTGCCATGCCTTTTCGGAATATCCCAGTTTCAGTTATTTTCTTTTTACTCAACGTGGAACTAGAACAATCTCCCCCAGTGGACGAAATAAAGGGTTCGGTTCGAAATTCCAATCACCTGAAGATGGACGGAGCGTACAATGGCTGAAACGTTGTGAGCATGACAATAAATATGAGGACAAAAGTCCGAACAATCTAAAGAGTGTAAATAATTCGAAATCCCTCATCTCGGAAATAGAGACAGAAAACGATAAATAAATCTTAAGACATTTAAGTGTTATCGCATGGCGGAATACAAATTTTGATTTTATTCAGATGTTTTTTTCAGCGTTTCTTTGCTCAAAATTGGTTTGATTCAGCGCACTTATTTTGTCAGAACTGTCATTACATTTGAAACAATCATCGATATATGAAAGAATTCTTTTCACAAGAAGTCCACGGGGAGAATATTCTGCAGATTTCCGACAATCTTTTTTAGATTCAAAAATCAGACGAACAATTATCATGATACAGGATAACTGAAACAGATGCTGTTAAAAAAAAATGTAGGCATTATTTTTGGAGTCTGATATAAATAATCAGCTAATCACTTGATGGGTCGGCGGTGAGGGTAACGGACAGTCACTTGTCAAGATTTTCTGCAATTCTTTGATTCTCCCCCAGGAAAAAAAAAATTGGTAATCAATTCCAGATTACGAAGACATGGGCAGTAAATAAATAAAAAGGAATAATTCAAAATGTTGTTTTCGAAGTGTCTAAAGAAACATGCCTCTTTAAGAATAAAATAACAGTAATGGGAGAGGGCCAGGGAAAAAATATTTATTTTCCTGTTTGTATTTCTCCCGCCATGAACATTATTATATCCATGATATAATAATATCGTAGTTCACGGACGGAATGGCTGAAAGGATACAGATATACTTTTATACTACTGAGACATACAAAATCCTATATGTACATATATACACGTGTTCCACGTAGAGAAAAATATCACACACGCACACACACACACACACATACACACACACACACACACACACACACACATATATATATATATATATATATATATATATATATATATATACGGCAAATCACAGTGATAGGAGAAACCAAACAGAAGGGTCTTACATAAAATATGGAGATACTCCTGTGTCTGGAGAAGCCATGTTTGTGACTCCAGCCTTCAGCCTTCAAACGGGTCGGATTCATCTACGTCCCAGATGAGGACATATTCCATCAACGGGAAACAGCGAGTCTTGGGTTTTCCCAAATTGAGGAATGCGAACTGTAGTTTCTTCCTATGTCTGGGAAAGATATATTTCGAAATGGAAACGTCAACACGGACTTGCAAGTTGCTGGGGAGGCAGATTTAGCAAGAGCTAAAGAAAGCAACCTGCAGTGAATAAAACTGAAATTGACTGCTGCTTTCGTCACTGTATGGAGTGATGTCACTAAGCCGTCCGTCATGTGACCCATGAGACTTATCTCCACTTTTGTATGCCTACATGACATAGAAGAAACAACTGATGTTAAGTTAGGAATATTGTTTGCTTGAAATGTTGAGACGAGTCTCTATGTCTTCCATACTCATTCAAGAATGTCTAAAACAGACCCTATAAATTATTGAATTATTGTACGGATTTGGTATAGGAAATCGAAAACAAAAGAGGTTGTCTATTATTTGATGATACTACAGCACCAAAATATTAAACTAAGAACACGAGTCATGATCTTACATAGCATCTTCAGATATCGACTTTTATACGGATGGCATCCAACACGTTCACGAATATCTAAATTATTATCTATATATATATATATATATATATATGTTTAGATCAGTGATTAATAATGGATTTGAGCGAATGTATCCTTTAGGTTTTAAAGAAGGCAATCGGATCGGAATGAGAAGTCGGTGAGCCGAGTTCGAATTCCAGTTTTTTTACATTCACTTACGCACAAATACCCTTACGAAATGTATAAATCCATCTTTTCTCCGCTCAGCTATGGGTGGAATATTACGGCAGGCTGAATTCTATAGCCTTGGTTGGCAACCAGTCTACCGCAGAAAGAACCAGCTACCTATTGCGGTAAAATCTTCTAACTAGTCAGTCATGAATCGAAAGAGACATGATCGCCCAAACGTGCTTCACGTATGACACTTAAGTGACTGAGTTCTTATTGAACACTATAGACAGCAACTAGGAAATTATAGCAAATAATGAAAACCACTTTACTTCAAGATTTCCAGCAGCAGCAACAACAGAAACGGAGCACATGGGAAAATAATGATATAATCAAGATGTCTTTTCGTACTTCCAAAAGAAAACAGTTTTGGAAAGAAACTTCTATCAGTATTAAAAAGAGCGAAGAGAGTGACCTTGGATTTCTTGAAAAACTGTTTTGAGAAAAACATTATGTATTTCAACTAAGAAAAACGCTAATTGTTCAGTCAATAAATGCCGAATATTTCCTTGAAAGGAAACGGCTATTCTTGCTGTTGTAGCCGGAAACTCAAGAAACGGAAGCACTGTTTCAGCTATTATTCAGACACGGAAGTACAGTGTCGGCCATATTGTTTATGTCTGAATAAAAGAGAGGGAGTATCTCTTCAGCAGACAGAAAGCACCAAGCCGAAACTGCGTCATTAATACAAACCTCCTTACCATGTTGCGACACTCGCTATTGGCATTAATATTCCAAAATGTATTCGAACGATTAAAGGAAATTGCAAGAACTCCGAGCTAAGGAAGTAAAGCGATAAAAAAGGCCTGAAGACAGAATAAAAAAGGCCTGAAGACAGAATAAAAAAGGCGGAAGAAGACAGAATTATTCCTTAATTCTCAATTTTCTTTAATAACAGAAAACTATTTGCTAAGCTTAGTTTAGCCTGACACAAGGCCACAATCATGTGAGTTCCCAGTGATAGTAGAACCGACATAATTTTCAGTCATCCTTAGGTATTTCTTAAGCCTCTATTTTCTCTAATAACAATAGGGATACCCCAAGGGATGCTCCTAACTTTTGACGTACGAATCAAGAAGATACAAAAATTTAATCTGCTTAGTATAGTATCAGGAAGCGGAGAGTCTAACTGAGACATGATGGAACTTTGTAATAACAAAAGACGCTTTCCAGAAACTAAGCAACGTATTAAGAAACAGGAAAATTTGTTAGAAACAAAAAAACCCCAAAAAATCCAAAACAGCAAAAAAACAAAACAAAAAATACGGAGCTTAACTGATTTGTCATAGCTATTCGAATAACGGATAATTTCCTTACAGTTGACGATGAGAGTTGAAGGGACAGATGTGGTTCTACAGAAAGTTTTTCAGAATACCATGTTTGGAACATGTAAACAATGGGGAAGTTTTAAGTAAAATGTGAATTAAAAAGGTACTTTCTATTTAGAATCAGAAAGAAATAGTTGAAATCTTTGTGGCACACAATGAAGAAAGACAACTTCAAGTATTTAATGCTCACATAGCATACTGAAGCGAAGGCTAGAAAAAAACAGCAGGTAACCTACCAAATCTATCAAAAGAGCTTGTAAAAACCGATAACAGAGTGGGTACTATGAGAGATCGTAAGGTGCAGGCGGTGCATAAAGTTTTATTGTCTCAAGTAAGGCTTAAGCGTTGTCTAGAGCCAAGATCGCCCACACCCAGAAACGGTATTCTTGCGGTTTTTAAAATTATGTTTCAGCCGATGTGTTCTTCGGTCTTCTTCATTGCCTAAAATTTTGTGATGAGTTAATGTCCATCTTTCATGCACTGTTCTCATCTTGCTTGTTTTATCACATTTCGGTCGAAATAATCTTCTGTCATCCTTAGACATTAATGCTCTATTTTCTCTGATATTAGGTTGGTGCAAAAATAATGTCGTTTTCTCACATATGTTACTAAGCGAGAAAACGACATTATTTTTGCACCAACCTAATAACAGAGAAAAAATATTTGCTAAGCCTCGCTTAGCCTGACACAAGGCCACAATTCTGTGAGTCTTTAGTGATAGTAGAACAGACTAAAGTAGTCGTCTACAGGATTAGATTGTTGATTCCTTCTCTAAGACGATAGTGATATACACTGACGTGCCAAAATTCACAGGGAAAATAGTATGAGAAAGTAATGATGGATGACGACAATGTACCCCGACATTATGGAAATGTACAGGCCTATGACAGTAGTTCTCTGATATCAGGTAAGTTAGCGTGAACACCGGCTAGGTTGCTCATGTGAAAGACGTAAATTATCGGAGCTCGCATGGAACCTGATAAAGAGCAGGGTCGAGGCGTACTACTCTTACCCCAGAGACGTTGGATGCAATCCTGACCGGGGGACTCGATCAGTGCATATTTAACCATCACTATCTTATTAAAGTTTTTTATTTATTTATTTATCTACATTTATATACCTTACAAATTAAACCAAGCACAGGTGACTATTAAAGGAGGAACATTATTCGCGGATTTTGGTATCATTCTGGTATTTTTTATTGTCCGATTCCGTGAATTTATTTTCTTCAGACTAAGCCTTGAAAAAAAGATTATATAAAATTCACTATTTTTAATCCATAACGTTGAATATGTTAAAATCATTCAACTTTTTAACAAGAAAAACCTAGAGTCGATATTAAAAATTGCCGCAAAACATCGTTGATTTATTTAACAAGGAATGATCTATTATGACATGTCTCTAATTTTTATTTAGATCAGTCAGCCATTTATGTGCCATGCGTGATACACGCTTAGGCGATCATATATCTTTCGATACATGACTGACAAGACAGAATTTTTCCACGCAGTAGGTTGCCATTTCTTTCTGCGGTAGACCAGTTGCCGTCTAAGGCGATCTGTCCTGCTATTTACCCATAGCTGGGGTGAGAAGAAGAAAATTCATACAAGAATATAATTAAAATTCTTAAAGTGTTTAACTATTTAGTAAGCTATGTGCCTTGCGTGATACACGCTTAAGCGATCATGTATCTTTCGATACATTTCTTTCTGCGGTAGACCAGTTGCCATCCAATGCTATAGAACCCGGTCTGTCCTGCTATTTACCCATAGCTGGGGTGAGAAGAAGAGGATTCATACAAGAATATAATTAAAATTCTTAAAGTGTTTAACTATTTAGTAAGCTATGTGCCTTGCGTGATACACGCTTAAGCGATCATGTATCTTTCTATACATTTCTTTCTGCGGTAGACCATTTGCCATCCAAGACTACAGAACCCGATCTGTCCTGCTCTTTACCCATAGCGGGGGGGGGGAGATGAAGAGTATTCATACATTAAAAAATAATTAAAATTCTTAAAGTGTTTAACTATTTAGTCAGCTATGCGCCAACGTGATACACGCTTAGGCGATCATGTATCTTTCAATACATGACTGACAAGGCAGATTTTTTCCCGCAGTAGGTTGCCAATTCTTTCTGCGGTAGTCCAGTTGCCATCCAAGACTATAGAACCTGTTCTGTCCCACTATTTACCTATAGCTGAAGTGGTGGGGGAGGGAGAAGAAGAGAGTTCATAACTTACCCAAAGGTATTTGCACGTAATTGAATGTAATGGAATCGACTAGAATTTGAACTCGGCTCTCCGAGTCCTCAATCCGAGCCGC
Organism: Acanthosepion lycidas; assembly: GCA_963932145.1. Classification (NCBI taxonomy): domain Eukaryota; kingdom Metazoa; phylum Mollusca; class Cephalopoda; order Sepiida; family Sepiidae; genus Acanthosepion; species Acanthosepion lycidas. The sequence continues at coordinate 41,338,710 of OZ010589.1, forward strand.
TATTTATTTTTTTTTCTAGTTGAATTTTTCACCTGTATTGCATATGATCCATTGTACATAAATAGGTTACAATAACATTTGTATTTTATATGAATACTACCTTATGAGAATTGAGATGTATTAGGTTGGTGCAAAAATAATATCGTTTTTTGACGTATTTTTTAACGTCAAAAACGACATTATTTTTGCACCAATCTAATAGTATAGTGGGGAGGCGCATCATAGATTATGGTGGAAAATCACAGGTTGGGGGATGGGGTATCATAGGTTGGGGGTGGAGTATCAGATTCGGGGAGTGGGTAAGAGATCCTTGCATCGGTCCTGATAAAGAGTACCAGACAACCAGAACATTCAATTTCTAAATTGTGGCGGCATTTGACAACCCACGACCTATGATTTCACATGTATCACGGGAATATCACTCGAAAGGCTTTACTGCTGAATGTGGACAGCGCAGTGGCCAACTATAAGTTCTTTATAATCGTGACGTGAGGCTTTTAGCTAGAATTGTTTGCCGTAATTGACAAACGACACTGGCTCAATTCGCATCCATATTCAACGAAGGAATTGTCCGATGCATATCCAGAAAGTCAGTTTATCATTCTTTAGTTTCCATGGAAGGAAGACCCGCTAGGGCGATCTTATTAATGCCCTAACACTGGATACATCCCCGCATGTGGGCACGAGATAAGACGTGAATGATGAGTTAATGCGTTTGCTTATCACTAGGTTACAGTAGAATCAACTTCATATATCTTTATATACCAATTCTATATATCTCAGGTTTTTAATTCAAACTTTCCTTCTCCTAGACTGGTTGCAGCCCAAGGCTAAAGGACCTTGTTTGTCTAGCTAATTTACCCATAGCTATGTGTGTGTCTGTGTGGGCGGGGAGATGGTTTCATATGGTTTCCCAGGTATTTGCAATAAGTAAACATTAGGTTGGTTAAAAAATAATGTCGTTTTCTCACATAGTAACATATGTGAGAAAACGACATTATTTTTGCACCAACCTAGTATATTCAACTCGAATGGAATTCGAACTTGGCTCTCGGATACCACAATCCATTACTCCACCGTACCTCCAACACTCCACTATTCTTCTAGCACTCCACCATATCCCCAATGCTCCACCGTACCTCTAACATTTCACCGTTCCTCCAAAGTAACGTACGTACTAAGGAATGAAAGAACAATCAGAAATATAATATGATCATTTAGCTGCCAGTGTCTCCATAATTAATGAGAATGCATGTTCAAACACAGTCCATAGATGATGTTTTTTTCCGAAGAATCCCGGCTAGATTTGTTGTTTTTCTGTTATCAAATATTGCGCTGTTTATTAAACAAACAAGCAAAAGCAGCACTTACTTCAGAAACAGCACTTACTATTATGCTGATTATTAAGGGAAGCAAATCTGAGCTTCTTATTTGTTGAACATTTAGGACCAGAGATGCAATCTGAAAGTTGGTGATGTCGAGATTGGCCGTCATCAAGATGGACTGATTGTAGACTAACAGCAAAATGATTGGGTTTGTTTGTTTGGGGGCACCGTGGAGTAATGGATAGCAGCTTGGATTGAGTGAAACGGAGATCCCGTGTTCGATTTCCAGTCGAATCCATTACATTCACTTACGTACTAATACCCCTGGGGAAAGATATGAATCCCCTTCTTCTTACTCCCCTCCCAGATACGGGTAAATAGCAGGACAGGCCGCGTTCTATAGACTTCGGTGGCAGCTGGACTACAGCCAGAAAGAAATGGCAACCTACTGCGGGAAAAAAAACTGCCTCGTCAGTCATGTACCGAAAGATGCATAATCGCCTAAACGTGTATCACGCATGACACATAACTGACTGACTTGTTTGTCTAACGGCATATCAACACCTTGTGAGTCATTTAATGTCGAAATTTTATTTTCTTGTAAGCTTTGGTATTTTCCGCTCCCACCAAAATGTATTGCAGGTAATTTTTTATTTCATTTTTTTTTTTACTATGGAAATGAATTACTAGTAATTTTAAATAATGCATTTTTATATTTGCATGTTTTGGCTCCAGTTTGGGGGTTCAGTATTTGTCCATAGTTAGACCTGGGAATAAGGTTCCACGCTCCACAAAACCTTGCTGCCGAAAGTAGTTTATTGTCATACCTAGCACGACTGAAAGTTAAATCTATACACCCAAGATAATAGATAATGACACACTAGTAGATAAAAATCCTGTTTATAATTTCGTGTATGAATGAAAGTTAAAAGAAAGGAGTGTATATGTTTGTTTGCTTTTCACTTGCGAAGAAAAAAAAAGCGTTTATGACCCAAATAAGCAAAACTTGAGTAAATCTCGAAAAAAGAAATACAATTCTTCACAATCGATTATTCTTCGTCAAATTACGCGCATATATACTGTCGAAGACATTTTAAGATTGTCACTAAGCAATTGAACAGTCTGAAAAACATTTGAGCGTTTTAAATTATTTATCCACACTAGGGCTAAGAAAAATCAAAACGTTGTATTGTGTAATCTGTAATTTGAGTTTATTCCTTGCATCATGTCAGATGCCTATTTCCGAAGTTAAGCAATGTTGGGTCTGGTCAGTACCTAGATGGGTGATATATTAGAAATGCCAGGTGCTGTAAACTTGGATGTGCTGTTGGTGTAATGGAAGTGGAAATCTGAGAACTGAGTTCCAATTCCAGTTGGGTTCGTTATATTCAATTAAGCGCAAATACCTTTGGGAAAAATATGACGCCGCCTCTCCCAACTATGAGTTAATTTAGGACGTGTATCTGTAAATTATTACTATCTCAAGAATTCTTACAATTTAAAATACTTTCTGGCTTTAAATAACCTGCAAAAGATTGATAATCCGTTAAAAAACGAATCAATTAAATTCCTATTTCCAGTCCGGACGTTAAGAGTTAGTGAACAATTTATTTAATTTTATATATTTTGAATAATGGATAATTAAAAAACAATCAAGACTTTCCTTTAAAATACGACATCTATTGGAATTTAACTTGAGAACCACGACTACAATATTTTACAAGTTCTAGCCTCTTTTCCAATCCTCACCCCAACTTTTTTCTCTGCTTTTAAAATGCTCCCAAAGCCTTGATTCTTATCAGAGATAAGAATATATTTTCTGACAAACGAGAGAGCTGGAAAATATAACAAGGAATTCCACCGCCATTGTCATGTCCATTGTGTCATAGAGCCTGGCGGAAACGCTCACAGCTTGTCGGACCCTTGCTTCCAAGGCAGACTCCAAAACCTTGATTCTTATCAGTAATATGAATATATTTTCTAACCAATGAAGTAGTCAGGAAATTTGTATGACAATTTTGGAGGGAAAAGTCCCCAATATTTCTGAGCCTCCTAATTTCCTAATAAATACGGAAAATCTTCGCCTATTTGGCGTTGAGTATTCGAGTACCGTCCGTCAGGTCGGCGACAGAAACGCAGTTAACTTCAAGAAAGAACTGACTACTATGGGCAGTCAAGAAAGAACTGACTACTATGGGCAGTCAAGAAAGAACTGACTACTATGGGCAGTCAAGAAAGAATGTTGGCCAACTACTAAAAACCAATTGAGATCTGCCTCCTAGCAACAAAAAGACATCTCTTGCCGGGTCGCAAACTCACTCAACTACGAAATTCATATCTTCAAACAGTTTCCACCTCTACAAGAATTCTGAATAAATTTTTTTCCTTTTTATGAACATTTTTTTCCCTTTAAATTTAAAAGAATTTTCTTCACCCTTTCTTTCTCTCGTAACTATATTTATGCCTTTACTCTGTTTTTTGTACATGTAAATAAACATTTTCTTCTTTTATTGTTGCACAGCGAGATGGAGTTTGAGTCTTTCTTTATTCTTCCGCCTAGAATAGAGAGTTTGTCCGCTCTAATCTTTCAAGCTGTAACTACTTGTTGCTTTTTCCAATTTCGTCGCATTTTTTAACTTCAACACTTTCATGTGGGGAAAGCCGGGATAAATTTCCCACACATCGTCTTTTTGAGCAATGAAAAAAACAAAGACATCAGCGTTTATAACAAAAAAAGTAACATCTGTGTCAACGTTACCAAGAATGTGAATTCACTGGAGCAAGTGTCCAGTTTTAAAAGCTTAGGAGCAATCTTGTTTAAAAATGCTTCCTGTAACTCATAAGTCGCACGGGAATTGCCGCAGCCATGGCAGTGATGGCCAAATTGACAAGAATATGGAGGAGCAAAATCAGCTTTTAACCAAAGTAGACTCTACAAATCGCTGCTAGTCCCCATTCTCTTATATGGATGGGAAACGTGGACACTGTTGGTAGATGCAGAGAGAAGCATCCAAACGTTTGAGAACAAATACATGAGAAAAATCCTTTGCATTTTCTATAGGAAACAAAAAACCAATGAGTTTGTGCGGAAAACGGTTGAAAGTTTTGTGTGACACAAGGAGCCTCTTCTCACCACTGTCAAACGGAGAAAAATGGCGTGGTTTGAACACATTACAAGGCACCACAGCCTGTGAAAGACCATGCAAAGCATCGTTGGAGGTGGACGTAGAAGTGGACGCCAACGCAAAAACTGGTTGAAGAATATCAAATAATGGACAGGTACCAGAATTGTATCAGAATTGCTGATGGATGCCGTTGACAGACCGTTGTGAAAAAGAGTTACTGTGGCTTCTACATTCGGATCCACCCTACGATTACAGAAGTCAAGGGGATGATGATGATGATGATGATAATGATGATGATGATGATGATGATGATGGTAATGGTGATGGTGATGATGGTGATGATGATGATGATGGTGATGATGATGATGATGATGGTGATGATGGTGATGGTGATGATGGTGATGGTGATGGTGATGGTGATGGTGATGATGATGATATTTCATTGCTTTAAATTGATTTACCGTACAAAACCCACATCATTTGGACAATTCCAGCAGCGATAGGAAAATGAGTGGCTCATTTCACTAGAAGTGAATATAATATTAGGTTGGTGCAAAAATAATGACGTAATAATGTCGTTTTTTGACGTTAATAAATACGTCAAAAAACGACATTATTACGTCATTATTTTTGCACCAACCTAATAATATATTCAAGATGTTAACGTTCCACTCTACCAAAAATAAAATGTTTGTAAGGAAACTCCCGTCAATATTAAAAACCTCTATAACATTTAATAAACTTGAGAAGTCTTCTTTTATGTGCCTAGTCTCTACTGAAGCGATCTGGCTCTCCACAATTTCCAACTCTCATATGGCTCTTAACAGTTGTTCCACCTTTGCTAAGGCTCGCGACCTCCGTTCCGCTATCCATTCACAAAAAGCTCGTCAGATAAGTGTCTCGCTAGCCTTCCCTATCTTTTTTGCTCTCAATACGCCTCGTGATGGTTAAGCTTTCCAAGCCCTCCTTCCTCATGTGTCCAAGGAATTTCTGCTGTCTTTTCCTGACTCAGAGTAGAAATGTTTATTTTTGTTGTCATTTTTTTAAAAGTCTTCCTTGTTGCTTAATCATTCTGTCCATAGAATTCTCAGTAGCCTTCTGTAGGACCATATCTCAGATCCCTCTATTTTTTTCTTCGTCTGTAACATAACAATCCAACAACCTTTTTCTCAGAACATCGCTTAGCTTTTTTTTTTTTTTTACAGTAACATTCATCAGGTACAAGGCCCCTAGGTACAGGGTTATGTTAGGGAAATTAAATAAAATTAATTTATTCATGAATCATAAAGATTGAATCTTTTTCCAGTAAAGTTCGCCCTTTACAAGGCTTGGGTGGGGGGGAACTTAAAGTAGGAGGTTGCGTTAAGGGGATAGCTTATATGGGTAAGAGGGGAAGATAACACTAGACTTGAACAGGTTAAGATTGTAGTGATCCCGGGAAATATCCTTTTGGGAGTAGGTTCCACAAGAGGAAGATGTTCGAGTGGAAATTCTCGCCGATGGAATATGGAGGGAATGTGGGTAGTTTGCTAGAATGTAAGTGGCATGCCGAGTCTTAGTCGTAAAGGTTAGACCTGGTGGCACCAAGGAATTTTGGTTCATCTGAGCACTTTCCATTGAAGTAGTGATAAAGCAGTAAGAGGCTCGCCATATCCCGCCTATAAGAGAAAGGTTGTGAAGTGGAAAACAATTCTTCCCCAATAACAACTCAGAGACGCTTTTGAACCCTATCAAAACTGGAAAAGGAGAACTGGGCAGCTACTGTCTAAATATAACAACAGTACTCCATTTTCGGCCAGTCTGGCTTTTTTAAAGATAGAGGATAACATGAAAAGTCAGGTACATACTGAATCGATACAGGGAACCAATCATCTTACCAGGAACATTAGTAGCGATGGATCGTATATACGAGTTCCATTTGAGATCGACTGTGAGTGTGAAGCCCAATATTCTCTCAAGGTACGGTGTCTCCTCGAGGGAACATCCATTCATCGTGACTGGCGATAGGTCTGATGGATGGATGTAGCTAGTTTGGTGTTTTCGAGGCATTGAATGAAACCCCCAGGTTTTTTTTTTAAGTTTCTTCCGTTCGCATAATGCCTGTTTATATTTTTTCATTCTCTGTTAAAACGCTTGCTGAGAAACTGTTTTAAGAAAAAAAGATTTTATGAATTTCACACGAAAGGATCATCATCTGTTCGCTCAGTGAATATCGAATATTGCTGAATGGAAGCAGTTAATTTTGCTATTGTCATTACCATTGCCATATATGGTGCATTAAAAGAGGTGGTACATAGGAAAATATTTGAATGTATTTAAATATGCTTAAAGCAAACTATCAGTACATTACAAAAGTACTTTAGTTGTATCAGAAACATTGCTGCATATAAAAAACGTGAGAAGTATTACAGGTATTTCCTTTCTTCTGTAGGTTCTAATTGAATAATGATAGGAGTCCGTTCTTGGTATAACGATAATCTACATCCAGCAGCAAGACCTCGGATCGGGAGGTTCTGAGGAGTATGGAACCACCTCTTAATTGCTGTTGTTCCCAGCTCCATTCTGATCCAAGGTTGTAGTACCTGTTAGGGTCTCAGCTATAGGCAAATAGTGAACCCCCAAACTGGTACCAAAATACTATGAAAGTATAAAAATATATTTTTGTAGTGTCAAATTCCTGCAATATAATTTAATAGCAAAAAAAACAAAAAAAAAAAAAAACAGATTACCAAAGCTCCCAAGAAAATTAAATGTCGGCATTAAATGACCCATAAGGTGTTGATATGCCGTTAAACAAACAAAACTAAACTAATGATAGGAGAATGGTGAGATATGAGGAGTGCCATGCAAATACACACTTGTTTCATGCCGTGTGACCTCTTTTAATATGAGGGCAGAGAAAGTTTAAAAATGGCTTAATTCATGGTCATCAATTAAACTTTATGCACAGATAACATAATATATACTCCACTCTCCCGTCGAATACGACGTATGAAGGTCAAGTAGATCAGTTCCTAGGAAACCGACAGCCCGACAACAGCACATGCGATTTGATTATAGTGGTGAAGGTTTTGTGTAGGACCATCCACACTTTTTGAAGGGCCGAATACAGAGACATGGTGCACTACGTGCCACAGGGTCCCCAAAAGACGCTCCGCAGGTTTTGAATTCATAGTTGTCCTTCTCCTAGACGAGTTACTATCCAAGACTATAGAACCCAGTATGTCCTGCTACTTATCCATAGCTGGAGGGAGAAGAAGAAGATTCACATCTTCCCCAAGGAATAATGGATAGCCGCTTGGATTGAGAAATCGCAGACCCGAGTTCGAATTCCAGCCGAATCCATTACATTCACTTACGTGCTAATACCCTTGGGAAAGGTATGAATCCTCTTCCTCTGTATTCGTCCCTTCAAAAAGTGTGGATGGTCCTGCACAAAGCCTTCACCACTATAATTAAATATCATGTGCTGCTGTCGGTTTCCTGGAAACTGATCTGCTTGACCCTCATACGTCGAATTTCGACGGGAGAGTCGACTATATATATATGTATAGACGGCTGAAGATCGCGAGAGTTTGAAGCTTGGAACTTGAGTTGCGACTCGAGCCGTTGAGATATCAGCTAATCAGTATATTCTAATGTATATCGTTTCTGTAAAGTAAAAAGAGAGTTGGTTTGAGAAGCAACCCTTGGGAGACGCTTGCGTTTATTGCTAGATCCCGTGAGAATTTGGCGTTAAGAATTAACTTGAGTAATTTTATAACTTGAGAACTTGAGCAGCAAACCTCTGTGCCACACCTTGCCAAAAGTCTTCGAAATATATAATAAAAGTTTGCTTAAGGTGTAATTATTGTCAAGAGCTTCACTGATTCTCTGAGTAATGGTAGTTAGGACATCAACAGAGGATCTAGCCGATCGAAAACCGTACTGCTGGTTGCTCAAGAGGCTGATCTTATCTAGGTGCTGAACGACCTTCTTGTTGATAAATAGCATAAAAACTTACTGAGGAGACTGGTGGGTCTATACTGAGAGCAGGAAGAGAGCTCGCCCGCATTCTTGAAAGCTGGGCATACGCTTGACACTTTCAATAGGCTTGGCAAAGATTTCTTCTTCAAGCAGCGTTTAAATATCTCCGTTAGAATCGTAGATAGTTCTGGGTTGATATTCTTAATGAGAGCCACTGAAATCTTCGAACCAGTAACTTTCTTACGGTCAAGGCTTTTAATAAGTCTTGAAACTTTCCGAGTTGTAATGAAAATATTACAGCGATTGTACTTAGTGAGACGTGGGAAGTTGTGAAGGGGGTGGCCTTTGTCATCTAACGGTGAATTCGAAGCAAAGTTCGAAGAGGCGAAGAACTTCACCTTATCTGTCGCTGAAGATATAGCCACGCGGTTATTTTTAATAGTGAACACAGCCGCTTTGCCTCTGTTCATAATTTGGTTGGAGATCTTCCAGAATTCTCGGAATCTAATTTGTTTTTTTACCAAACTTTCCCTGGACAGCTTGTGCATAGCTACACTTTGCATTTTCCAGAACGTTCTTGCAGCGACTGGGGTCGGTTCCGAATACAGTAAGAGTCAATCTACACGGCTCCTTACGATAGATATTGAAATAGTGGTTATGTTGAACTATCGCTGCAGCGCATTCAGGGGTGAATTTTTCGGTTTTGACGGAATTTTGTGGGTATAAAACTACATTTCAGAAAGGATCCATGCTGAGATGAAGGCAGCATTTTTAGAGGTAGCTTGCTTGAAGAAGGTTGAGAGAGGGGCTTTCGTCATATAAGACTGAATGTCGTCCCAGTATGCCATCGTGTATCAAAAAATAATTCTACGGAAAGGCAAATCATATATATATATATATATATATATATATATATATATATATAATTAATAAAAGGCAGGATATGTTTGTGTGTAACGAATGCACGGCCGCAGTTTTCGACGGATTTACACCAAAATTTACATGCACATGCTCCAAGTTAGCGGGAAGGCCAAGACTGACTTTGCATTTCCCAACTCCCATCGATAGTGGAAATAATCGACTTTTTCATGCTTCTACGGCAGTTTTCATTTTTTGTACTGGCCAGAGTGAGAGCCTAGAGCTGACTGCCACGAATATGCAGGAAGATTCTATTGGCCAGCGTGAGAGCCAACAGCTAACTGACACAAATTTTAATTAGCTTGCTACCATGCAAAAAAAAAAAAAAAAAAAAAAAAAATCGATAGCTGCATTCGTTACAAGTGGGAAAAATTTAAATCTGCATGGCACTTTACTCCAATTGGCTCATTCGCTTGCTTAAACTCAACGTTGATTCTGATTCCGCAGAATTGGGTGTGAAAAAGTATTTGTTGTTAACATTCTTTTTTCATTTGGTTTTTCCAGTTACGAGTCCTTTTTTAAATCTGATAGTTTTGTGTTCATTTTGTTTAGTTCTTTTTTCGTAACAGATTTAATGTTTAGTATAGAGCTTAGAAAAAATTCGCAGTGTGAGATAGCCAAGAAGTAAGGCATGTAGCAACATCAGCACGGCAAAGGACATTCCTTTAAAGGCAAGGAAGGGCAAAAATATTTTAAGTCAAGTGATAGCAATGGCTGTATGAGTCGTACGAATTTTGAATCAAGCACTGGCAATGCCGGGCCATGCTGCTAGTATATATATATTTCAATTAAAGCAATATGTTTAAAAACTTAACCCAACCGTAAGCCAAAAAACTCGTCAACAAAAAAACAAATTGTAGTCCAATACGACGTATTCATATACAAACAACCCTTTTAGAAAAAAATCTTTATTCAGCATTTAACGACATAACAAAAATGCCAAATAATTTCTGTCCTTGAAATAAACCAGACGATATGAGTTTAACGGATGTCATCATTCGTTTGAAAAAAGGCACCCTGACCCTACGTTGACTTAACGTCTTTTCTAAAGTAACTAATATGTTGATACAATAGTTGTCAGTGAAAATTCATACCCTACCGCCCCTTATTAAAATGATTAGTTTTCTCCATATCCATAGAAAATAATATTACGGATGTATATGCTTATAAAGCTCCGTAAATTTCAAAATTAGTCATTCCAAAATTCGCTTGAGGATGAAACCGAATTAGCTGCTTTAATTTAATTTAATTTCTATAAATGAAATTGGAGATTTTAGTTTCTGTTTTTGAAACACGAGAACTCTTATGTAGCGATGGAATCATATTTTTTAAAAAATAATTATGATATGTATACAGTGCTGTTCGATAAAAGTGACTCACCTGATTTTTTGTCTATTGTTTTTGGGGTTAAAATAATTTTTAATCTTACTAATATAAAGACCCCTTCCCGACCACCTAAGAAAAAAGTTTATTCACCCTAATGTATTCTATTGGATGTAAATGAGATTCAGGAAAAAAAACTCTGTGCAAAAAAAGTGACTCAGATATCGCATTCTAAGGATTAAACTGGTAAATTTAAAGCGCTTTTGACAAAACATCGAAAACTATTTTACAATACACTCAGAACATTATTCTAGAGAAGTCTAGAACAGCTTAGTATTCTAGAATATTCCAGAAATCCTCATACAGTATAAAAACAGCTTGAAATAGCCACTCAAGTCACTAACCAGATGAAAGGGTACAAACACGCATCAGAACCACTTAAGGCATCTATTATTGCCCTCTCAAAAGCAAGCAAGTCTACGTGAGAAATTGCAGAAATTGCTATAACCTCGCAATCAACTGTCTCTCGAGTGTGTAGAGTACATAATGATGCTAGTCCTGCTCCAAGGAAGGAAACAAGGGGACGAAAGAAAAAGATTGATGATGGAACTGGCAGGGTAATCAAGAGAGAAGCTGCGAAGAATAGGACTAAAACTAGCCAAGAAATTGCAGCCAGTCTAAGCGAAGAGCAACGTGTTAGCCTTGCCTCTTCAACAGTCCGTCGGTGGCTGTTAGAACAAGGCTACAAATCTTGTACACGAAGGTTTAAGCCGCTAACAAGCAAAGCCAACAAAGCCAAGAGACTTGAATGGGCTCACTATTACAAAAATTTCACCATAAAAGACTGGAAGAATGTTCTCTTCTCCGATGAAACCAAAGTTGAGCTAAATTCAAAGGATAAGGTGAGTCACTTTTATCGAACAGCACTATATATATATATATATATATATATATATATATATATATATATATATGATATCGTTAAAATTGCTCTTAAAAACAAGCAATATACTGAATTTTGCAACGTGTTCAATATATACCTCTGTTTCCTTCTACCATTGAAGGCATATTTACCCCATATAAGTGTGCATGAGTTGAGATCCGTTGAACATGGCTCTGTCTGTTGACGTCATCAAGATATTAAATTTTACTACGGATCAATACAGAAAGCCTGGGGTGCCATCATTAAAACTATTTTAAACTCGAAGCACGTAAGATATGGCAATATAAATTGTGTTATTTTTTCGTGTGGGATTACTTTTTTTAGACATAGTGTGCATAGAAATTGATCCAATGATTGTTTGTTACGCGCGCTTCATATTACGTTGGACATACCACCACTCACTTATTAAGACGGCTGACCTTACATCTCCGTGATCATAGTTCTATGAGGGCCCATTTAAACCAACAGGAACTACCTTCAATACGCAACATACTTATCGAAAAAAATCACTTACATAGGCAGCAAGAATTCATTAACAGTTTTTGTGAAAATCAAACCGATAACTTCTGCTTGTTTTATTTTTCTTGTAATTTTCCTATTTATGTTGTACATCAAAATCAAAATCAAAATTATGGAAAGACTGTCCAATTTATTCTCAAGTATTTTCGGTTGTATATTGGCATTTATTAGCAGCGGATATTTCAATTCAATTTTAATTATAGCGCAGTTAAAATGTCCGATATAGGATCTTTTCAATTGACAACATCCAGTTCTTACATTGGACGGGTGAAAATACTTACCATTGGACAATTCATCCACAATTTTTATGTATTTACACAAAAACTTGGAAAAATACAAGGAAATTAAACAAAAAGACGTTGTCGGTCAGATTTAATACAAATAAATAAAAATATGATTTTTAATATTTCTCACATCATGTTTCTATTTTATATAAAGGCCTAATAATATGCAATAATAATAGTAATAATAATAATAGTAATAGCACTAATAATAATAGTAATAGTAGTAATAATGATAACAATGAGAATAGTAATAGTAATAATAATAATAATAAAAATAATAATAATAATAGTGTTGTAACCTAGGGAGGGTTACTAAGCAGAATAATTAAATTAAGGTTGGTAATGAATGATGATACTTAAGACAAGAACATCTCATATAAGATTCGCCATCGGCGCGTAGAAGTAGTCATTTTCTAGAAGTGAGTCGAACTGAAGTGAATTCCACAATGAATCTCCAACTGCAGGATACCTACCAAGCGCCACATGCGGTCAGATGTGGCACAAGGCCGAATTTAATGTGGGGTATTCGAACCCGTAGGCTGGGCCAAAAATCTCCCGTAGACTCCTATAAAACGGGCTTGGGTAGTTGTTTCCCGAGACGAGATTCTGCCCTTCGACATAGCCTAATCTGGGGAACCTCTCTGTCCGCAGGTAGAGAGTTTGACCAGCGTAGCTGGAGACGAATCTCCAAACGCAAACCACCTTAGAGTATTTACTACTGTATTTATTTGAATGGGGACATACCCATTATCGTCCGTAGGTATATTACAACAAATAGGAATAATAATAATAATGATAGTAACAGTAATAATAATAGTGATAATAACAATAATATGCAACAATAATAATTATTCTTATTATCAAATTTCTTTCATCGATGTACATACATTCTACAAGAAGGTTACGTGGATAATCTCTCTCTCTCTATCTCTCTCTCTCTCTCTCTCTCTCTCTCTATATATATATATATATATATATATATATATATATATATATATATATATATATGTATATGTGTTTGGGTGTGTATGTGTGCGTGTTTGTGGGTGCGTATATATATATATATATATATATATATATATATATATATATATATATATATATATATATATAGCCCAGTTTACTCCATTAACCCTAATGGATTCCATAATAAGTACATTTTTCACGGGATGGAGTTAGGTAGCCCTATGCCCCATAAATATAAAACACACACACACACACACACACACATACGCATATGTTTGTGTGTGTGCACGCGTGTGTGTGTTAGTCATAAATGATTTTCTTCAGTAGTTATTAGGTTGGTGCAAAAATAATGTCGTTTTCTCGCATATGTTACTATGTGAGAAAACGACATTATTTTTGCAACAACCCAATACGAACGTTTTCCTTTTGGAATTAATCGAATGAATGGCTCGTAATTTAAGTATTAGGTTGGTGCAAAAATAATGTCGTTTTCTCGCATAGTAACATATGTGAGAAAACGACATTATTTTTGCACCAACCTAATACTTTATGCGTCTTTTTATTTAACAGTCTTTTCTTTTAGTTCATCTCTTTGGTTGCTTGTTTAAAATAAAGGGTAAAATATAGTATCTCAGATATTTTCCAAACAAATACCAACATTTAGATAGATGGGCATTTTTAAATTCTTTTTTTTTTCTCTTTGATTTATTTTTGACGTATAAACTTATTTTTAAAATCCACTGTTATTCTTTTTCTTCCTCGTTTCTTTTTTCTTCTTCCTTGCTTCCAGCTTCCTGCTGTTTCTTTTTTCCTTCTTGTTTCATTTAACGTGCATCTTCATCTCTTTCCTTCTCTTTTCTTTCACTCTAGTTTCCTTCTCGTTACCCTTTCTTGTTCCCTTCATTCTGCTTCTTTCAAGAATACTTCTGCCTGTTTTTTTCATTTCTTACGTCTCCGCTCCTCTTTGTTTTTTTTCCCGCAGCTCCTTCCTATTTCCTTTATCTGTTTTTTTTCTTCTTCTTTCCTTTTCCCTATTTTTCCTGCTTCCTTTTTTCCTTCATCCTGCTATTTATTGTTTCCTTCTTTCTATTTCTTTCTTACCTCCTCCTTCCTGCTGTTTTTAGTTTCCTTTCATTTTTTTCCCTACTGCCTTCTCGGTATTACGTTTTCCACTGACCTGAGGTGGAACAGCTACATTGAATAAATAGCTGCATCTATCGCAAGTAAAGTTGGTTCTCTGTGTCGCGCCAGAACGTATTTCTCGTCTAAATCCATCCTTCACATCTACAAATCTACCATTCGTCCATGCATTGAATACTGTTACCATATATGGTCTGGTCTGCCCACGCTTTTCATCCCGAGTCTCTCGGCAAAATCCAAAGACGGATATGCAATGTGATCAGTCCTGACTTTCTCACAGACGTGAGGTGGCCTCCTTCTATCTTTTCAACAAGTATTTTCATGGCATCTGCTCTGACAAGCTATTTTCACTGATGCCCCGACTGCATGAATTTAAGCGTGCTACTAGGTTGGCATTTCGGTCCCACCCTTTTATTGTCGAAACAGTTAAATGTAAATGCCTCTTCTACTTCAACAGCTTCTTCGCTCGCACTTCCCAACAGTGGCACTCCATTCCTGTTACTTGCTTCCCTGATAACTATAATCCTCAAAATTTAAATGTAATGTCAATCGGCCTCTTCTGATACCTTGATCCCCGTTCTTCATTCTATGTTTTCCTCAATCCCAACTATACGCAGTCTTTTCTCTTATTTTCACTCTATGTAACCCCTTACGTACTAGTGTTACCCCCGCTTTGCTTGGGGGGAAATGCTTATTAAAAAAACAAAAAACAAAAAAAAAATAAACTTCTTCTTTCCGTCCCCTTCCAGTTTCTCATTCCTGCTTCCATTTTCTTTTATTCTTCCTATTTCCTTCCTCTTGCTTTCTTTTTTCTGCTACCTTTTATTCTCCCTACGTTTTTAGTCTTTCTTTCTTCCTTCTTCTTGCTTACTTTTACTTCCCAATTGCGCGCTTCTTTTTTTTGCCGCCATTTTGTTTATTCGTCTCTTCCTTTTCTTTTCTACATCCCACTTTATCATTCTTGCTTTTATCATCTATCTTCAGACTTATTTGCTTGCTCACTTTTTTTTTCAGCGTCTTTCTCCATGTTTTTTTTTTTTTTTTTTTTTTTTTTTTTAGCCTGCTTCTTCTTTGCTTTCTTACTCCTACGAATCTGGTTCTAAAAATTTTTTTTCATCCAAGATTGGATCAAGCGATTCTGTTTCGGTGACAGTACAAGCTGGAAGCAATTAGATTGTTATTAGAGGATCAAAAACGTTTTTTTTTCTCTTACTCACAACAGGAAATCTAATAAACATCGGAAAAAAACAGAATAATCTTGGAGGAACCAAGTGTTGTTTTATCTTTTAGAAAAGAAGACAAGAAAGAATACATCATTTTTATCTGGCAGATGTTTTTTTCGTATTGCTAAATCTATTTGTATTTCTATAAAACTACTATTGGCAAATCACGGTCGGAACAATAAAAAAGAGATATAAAGTTATTTTCCATGTAGATTTTTTTCATGATTATATTTATGGTATATTTTGCAAAGGACGAAAACAATTCGTAGCTACTAAAGATATTAAATATATCTTGTTATGATGATGATTTGGTTAGAGCATTAGTGTTTCGACCATGAGACCCAGGCTCAAATCTCACCGTGGTTGTTTTATCAGAAAGATTACGTTTGTCTAATATTGGCTGTGGGAGACGATTCGAGCACGCAGCACTGTTGATAAGGACCTGATAAGTATCCGACAACCACGGGCTGACTCGAGCCTTGCTAGCTAAATTAGATAGACGAAACTGTTTGGAAGCTGCTGATGGTTGTGCTAGCACAAAATCAAAAGTCATCGTGACCGAGGTCTTAAGCGTACAGGACTTGTTCAACCACTGATCATGGGCTCTCTCCCAGAAACTGTAACTAAGATTCACTCGACATAGTTTCTGTTTAAACCAAAGGTTGATTTTTTGGGTGTCGAACAAACACAAATGTGCCTGTGCCCCGGTCTACATCCGGGATTAGTTATTGTCTTTGGTAGAATCCATGGTTTGCCGAGAGTGACGGATCAAACATTCCAGTATTACGTTTTCGATTAGCACGCTGACATGTTTATACTAAACTTCGACTAGTGGTTGCATAATACTAGATTAGTGCTGGAAAGAATTCTTCATTTTAACCATAGTGATTGAAAATGTACGTTTTATAGTTACCGATTAATTCAAAATTCTCTCAAATTAAAAAATGGAAAATGATTATTTTTTTTGTCAATTTTGTTCATATTCGATTAACGCGATTTCAATGAGTGCGAACCTTCAAACGTACACATTACCCGTACTAACTCAGGGATTCATATATATATATATATATATATATATATATATATATATATATATATATATATATATATATGTATGTATGTGTGTGTGTGTGCGTGCAGATATGTAAAAAAATAGGAAAGAACCCGTTAGGTAAATAATCCGGAGTTCTTTAGTATTTTTGTTTTTATTTTTAAAAAACAGTGCTCCAAACAGAAGTAGAGCTTAAATTATAATTATTTTTTTTATTTTTTTTTAAATTAAATATATATATATATATATATATATATATATATATATATATGAAGAAATATAGTCTTAAGATGTGCTATATTTATGGGATAAAGTGCTCAATATCAGAGATAGAGCGTGTGAACATAGAAGTCAACACTTAGAGGCGACAGTCTGTTTCATGCTATATGCAATCGTCAGGCCACGTGACTGACGATTGCATATAGCATGAAACAGACTGTCGCCTCTAAGTGTTGACTCCTATGTTCACTTTTATATATATATATATATATATATATATATATATATATATATATAATTTATTCGAAAATTATAACATGAGTTATTCTTAACATCACTTGAGAATGAAACCGTGCTCTAAATTTTAAGTTTAATTTTGAAATTGAACTATAAGACTTTCGAAACATAGTAATATCTATGTCGCGATAGACACACACACACACACACACACACACACACACACACACATATATATATATTTAATTTCCATAAAGGTGCAATCAATTTACAAATTCATGAATTATTCATGCATGTGACGTCGTCCCCTGGTCGCAGCGCCAACCGTGTCGTTGTATCCCAGTCTACCTACTTTGATCCCCAGTCTGCCTACCCACGTTGTGATTTGATCTAGGCAGAGGAAATCAATCAGTCATCGGGGCCGTACTACAAACCGAGTCCAACGGGGGTGATACCACCAAAATACGCATAAAAGGCAATAAAATGAAAACTCAAAAGTTCAAAGTATCAAAGAAAAAGGTAACAAACTTTATGTCTAGTTGTTCGATACATAGGACTGCATCTATCTCCCGACCCGTTCTATGGATTGTGACACGTCGTTTTCCGCTAGGCAAGTTTTAACACTTCAAATCGTCTGCTCTCTAAGAAGTTGGTGTTTCGGTGGGTCTTTGGACGAAAGTCAAAAGAAAAACTTATTTCGGTGATCTGGATCTAAGTCGCTCCTCAAAATAATTGTTCTTGGTTTGAAGAGATGGGTCCGGAAAATGTGCGCGAATCCTGGTCAGCTATCTGCGAGGCTTGCCTCAACCGGAGACTGACGCTGGGAACTGCTGGGACTCGACTCATTTCTGCTCGTTGTGGCTTCGTTTATATGGGCGCCGACCAAAACCGGGGTGAGTTTGTCGGCGTCGGGGGGGTCCTCGATAATTCTAAATACATATCCACCTCTCCGGTTAGGAATTTCCACCATTTTACATTTTTGGGAACCTTTCCTCACTCCCACCTTCTCATCATACTTCAGAGGGGCGTGAATTGCCCTCCCCACATCTTCGGGGCAACCTCTCTTACTCATCCTCCAGATGGGCGGCAACAGCCTCCCTCGTGCATCACGTGATCACCACTCGACCAATGATGTCTTAGTCGGGCGTAGACGAATCTGCGGCTTTGTTTCAGGAAAAAAAATATATATCTTGCTTAAAAAAAAAAAATTATCTCTTCTATTTTCTTCCCCTTAATGGTTTATCATTTCTCCAGCCGCGAACGGGACAATATGACAATGGCGGTCATAACTCTTGTTCTACACGTGGTTTACGTCAGGTATTTTATCGCTAATTATCAGAATGTGTGGTCTTCTCAACACGGTCTCAAAAAAAAAAAAAACATCTCCATAGTTCCAGTCGGTCTGTCGCCTCGAAGAAAGAAAAAATAAACACATTCATTTTCTTTCGGCACAATTCCTGATAACAAAATTTTATTATCGCAGGCCAAGGATGCTCGTGGGTGGCTTTTTTAATTTTTCATATCTGTCCAAGTTCTTTTAGATGTCTGTTTTTCGTCACTTAACGAAATAACATTTTCATTTGAATTTTCCTTTCTCTCTCTTTGGCCAGCCGGCCTGTAGTTGATAATAAGATGTCTTCTCGTACTAATAGTTTGTTTTCATATCTTTAGATAACACAGCCGATGCCAAAACATATCTGATTCTTTCCTTCTTTCCCTTTCTTTTTACTCAGAATTTCCCTGTCATTGTAATGACACTCTTTCGCCATTTGTTACTTATCAAAATATCCTTTTATCCATTGTCTCTTAGCTGTGTGTGTGTTCTTGCTTATCACTCACGATTCGGTTCTTAGCCTCTCCTTTCCTTCTTTCCTTTCGTTTCCCTTTCTGCCTCGTTAAATGGTGCCACATACATAAAACAAATACAAAGGAGGATGTCTGTAGGAACAGACGAAAGCTTGTAAAATAAAAAGATCTAATGCGACGGAAATTTATAAAACAGGATCTTTTCATTCATAAATAGATTCGGGGTTTTTGTATATTATTGAATTGTTCGCAAAGATGGATTTCTCGCCATTTAATCATTAACCTTTGTATTTTTTTTATGTATGAATAATTCATGAATATATATATATATATATATATATATATATATATATATAAGTAAATAAACCTAAAGAGCCAGGTTTATTTACTTATTTTGCTCTACTTAACGTATTGAGCACTTTGTTTAGTTATTTTACTTTACTCGTGTCGGAGGTTTTTTTTTCTGTGGACTCTGAACTTTGATTCTAGACGATTATTTTCGCCGGAAGTACATATTCTTAGTTCTTTCTTTTCTTACCTTTTTTCCCTTGGGTATTAGTTTGCTCCTTCACAAGCTAAAACACCTAAGGTTTTGCCGGACTAGTATAGCTGCTTGCATTTATACGGTTATATATATATATATATATATATATATATATATATATATATATATATATATATATATATATATATATTGAATTAATATAAATAAAAGGTTTGTTACCTAGCTGATTGATGTTACCTTCAGCATCCCGAATCTAGGGTTTCGTAGACAGTCCTTCCTGGAATCACTCCGTCCACTCGTCAGGTTTTATCAGTAATTGACTGCTTATACTTCCCGATTTTACTTTTTTATATGCACTTTTTAGTACGTTTTTTTTCGTGCCTTATGTGTGCGTATCTGCCGTTTTTTTCTTTCAATTGACAAGAAGTGATGTATCTTTTATTTTATATGCTTTAGCACGTCTCGCCGATGAAGTGCATCAATGATCAAGCAAATTCTAATAATGCCCTGTAAAGACACAACTTTCTCAAACTCAAACCATTCCTAACTGGTGATTTTAATGCCCAAACATAATCTGACAGATTTTATAATTTAAACATTATTTTTAGTGGATACCCATATTTGGGTAGACGCTCCGTTTATTTATTATTTTCGCCTGAATACTGGCCTGAATATTCGAGAAATCTAATTAATGAAAAAAATACGTTCTGTGACAAGATTCGAACCTGCGTCAACTTTGACAGATGTAAATGTCGTTAGATCCGACTCGTTTTAAACAGTCTCGGCCTCGTAGTATGTTTCCTGAGTCTGGAAAAGATGTGCTTTTATAAGGTATTATTTTTTTAACTTTGTATAAATATCGACACACTTCATGGACGAGCCGGGCTAAAGCACGTCGGAACTAACGACAGTTTCTCCTGCCATGTTCGAATCGTGCCGGTGAGCTCCTATTTTTCTTTAATAAGATTTCAGGCCGGTAGACGAAAATAAAGAAATATATTCTGTAATAAGCAGAGCGTCTACTCAAATTCGAGTATCCAGTAAAAATAACGTTTAAGTAATAATAATAATAATAATAATTCTTTCTTTCTTTCTTTCTTTCTTTCTTTCTTTCTATCTATCTATCTATCTATCTATCTATCTATCTATCTTCAAACATGCTTGAGTGGTGTGTAAATACATATCCTTATTTTCAATAGCTGGCTATTAAGATTTGTATCTTGGATATGTTGTTTCATGTTGAATGTACAGTTTGTCGGCACAACTAATTATTTGTAAGCAAAGAAAATAGTTCAATGATGACTGGCTTTTTTACCGCGCAGTCAGCATGCTGCCACCTGTTCATATCTCGCCTTAAAAGAGCTTTATGCATCAAAGACTTTGATGTAGTTAGTCAGAGAGACAACGCTATCACTTATTTTAATCGGCAAGCATACAAATCTCGTGAGCCGTGAGAGTAAAAATAACCAGATTCCGTCATTATGGAGCTCAGGTTATTAGTCAGATGATGGCTATACCGAGATGGTCTCTGGCGAATCAGCAAGATTGTGCGTTCGGATATTATGAAAGATAGAACTATGACGTGTGCATCTGTTGAGACAGATTCCTCCTTTTGGTAGAACATTTTTGTCGACCATTGTTTAGAAATATATTTTTGCAAATAACAACATCAGACATTCGCCTTCACTACTGTTATCTATCTATCTATCTATCTATCTATCTATCTATCTATCTATTGTCGTCGTCGTTGTCGGAACTTGTTTCAGAGAACTGGGGTGCTGATTAACATTTCATGAGCCATGCTGGATCTGAAGAGACGTCAGCAGCCACAACATCGTAGGGCAGGAGGTTTCAGTGGGTGGAGAATTCTAGCTTTTCTTTGGGTTCATTTTCTCTCTTCTATTTGTCTTCTAGTGTTTTCGAACGCTGTTATTTTTTCGTGGACTGTTCTTCTCCAATTGGTTATTCCTGAGGCTTCCGCCTCCTAATTGCCCGGGTCGGTTTCTGTCCTCATCAACGTGTTTTTGATCTGATCCTTGAATCGATGACGTGGGGACCCACCTGGTCTTTTTCCCCATGCAAGCTCTGATAAGAGGATTTGCATTCGGGCAAGGTGTCCGGCCCGTAGAAATCGGTGGTTAGTCATGATGGCTTCCGGGCTCTTAGCTATCGATACTTTAGTCTGAAAGAGACGATGTAGCTGAAATAAAAAGAACGATTAGAATTACATTAAAACTCATATTTTTCAGTAATGAAAAGCTTTGTCCTAGTGTAGCGATATCAGTTAAGTGAAGTGGAGCTCACAAGAAACATGTCAAACAACTCTGACAAAGAGGTTCAGCTGCGTGGGGTGGATTTGATGAATTATTTTCTGGACGGAGCTGGCAGGACAAAGGACGCTGTTTTCTATAAGATAGTGGTTTTGAACCGCAAAAAAGCCAGAAAGACACAGAGAGGGACACGATAAGGAAGAAACGCTTGTTAGACTGTTCGCTTCTTCAACACGCCTCACTCGTCTACAGCAGAAGGAAATTTCCTGAATATTAAATAAAAGGTGAAATTGGAAAAAAATTAGGATGACCTGCTTGGATTTTTTCCCCAAAATAAAAAAATAAATAAATAACAAATAATCACCGCGGAACGTATATTTGAAACTCAGATATCTCTGTCTGTGCCTGTCTGTCTGTCTGTGTTTGTCAATGTCTGTCTGTCTGTCTATGTTAAGTGATTGAATAACAAAGTGTAAGAATTCTGTGTAACGCCTTTCTTCCTCTAAGCTGTCTTTATCGAACTGAAATAATGTTCTTATTGATAGGAATATACAGTATTGCTCGGAGGTTTATTTGAAACAAAATTGCCATTAATAATCTTGAAACTCTTCTTCATCTAATTAATTATTCTGCCGTTAGCATCGATGCCTGTTTGAATACAAGGTCTGAATAGTTGACATGACAGATTCAGATGATCTTTGTCTAATTTGGATATTGTACGAGTTATGACGAACTTCAGATATATTTTATTGTTATTGTTATGTAGGCCTTGCCGACTACGCCTCATATTTAGTACTAAAACTGTTGTACGTCGAGCTGTTAAAGTCCTTAATCGTAGACTATTTAAGGCTATGAGCCAGGCCATCTGGCGAAGGGGTGCTAGCTACTCTACAGCAGATAGATAGATAGATAGATAGTGTTGTATCGTCGAGGTGAATAATACACAGAGAAGAATGAGTGCTTAATATATTTATTCAGCACCAGTATCCGGTGCTAACGGATACATGCAATAAGTTACAAAGCAATTAACAAGACAACTTACGAGGAATAGATGAGGGTCAAATGCTGTATAGCCAAACAAAGTAAGATCAGTCCAAATATTAATCCACTTATTAATCAACTTATTAATCAACTGTTGAAGTCCTTAATCGTAGACTATTTAAGGCTATGAGCCAGGCCATCTGAAGGGATGCTAGCTACTCTTCAACAAACATGTAAATATAAGAGAATATAATGATATAATTATGATGTTGGCTTTCCACATTACGTTAGACAAAAGGTTTGGAAGGAAACCCATGTCAATACGAGAAAAAGCGATAATAGACGTGTGAAGTTTATTTTCCTGAAAAATTGCTCTAAGAAAAAAGAACTTAAAATAAGTGAGACAGTCCATCTGGTAGAGTGCTGAATGAGGGTGGCTAGCTAATCTACAACAGATAGATAGATAGATAGTGAAGTATCGTCGAGGTGAATAATACACAGAGAAGAATGAGTGCTTAATATATTTATTCAGCACCAGTATCCGGTGCTAACGGATACATACAAAAACAGAACTATAAGTTACAAAACAATTAACGACAACTTACAAGGAATAGATGAGGGTCAAATGCTGTATAGCGAAACGAAGTAAGATCAGTCCGAATATTAATCTGATTAGTATCAACTTAATAATCAACAGCTGAAGTCCTTAGTCGTAGACCATTTAAGGCTATGAGCCAGACCATCTGGCAGAGTACCGTAACGGGTGCTAGCTACTCTACAATACAAACGGTTTCAGGTCTGGAGAGTTAGGATGTCATACGTTTGGAGTGACGTAATCTATAATTGTAAAATTGTAACGCATCTATTCTTGGGTCTTGAGACGGTGCAGAATCTTGTTGGTTGGTGTACAGTCTTCCTTTGCTCAAGCTAGTATCGACCCTTAAGATCTGAATAAAGGAATGGTATCATCATATTTGTTCACTACTTCCAGTTACCGAAAATTCTGTGCAAGACCATTAGAACATCCTTAGAGACACTGTCATTCATTCGGTTGATCTTTTGGTCCTGATCAAAGCATCCAAGGCCCTTGATATTTGACATTGCTCAACAAGCACTTCGCGCACTACAGAATGTTATCATCTCTCTTTGCTGATATGAATTTGCCACTCCGCCTCACATATAAGTTGTATCGATGCCTTGAAACTTTGAGCTGCTTAGCAATGGTGTTAATTAAGGTCATATCTATAATTTTCCCTACCAAAATTAGGTGTTTGGATTATATTAGGACAATCCGAAGGGGGTTTACGTTTGACTATTGGTGCAGATTCCCACTCAGTAGCTCCTAATTCTTTGCGAACTTTTACAGCAAACTATTCTCCAATTTTCAGAAATCTTTAAATCACAATGCTCTGCCATTTACTAAGTAAATTTGATGTTTGTCAGCATTTCATATGAAAAGAAATGATAAGTATAACAAGTTAGAAAAAAGTTACAGCTATTAAAAGATGCATTTTTAAAGAACTAAGCCGCAATATGTGTTGGTGAAAATACAAACGTAAATGTTCATTATAGTTATCCAACGAGTGATGCAAATAACAGTGAGGCTCGTGCCGTGGCCCTAGACATCTCCAAAGCGTTTGATAGGGTTTGGCATGCCGGCCTTCTTCGTAAGCTCCAGGGTTACGGTATTACTGGTCGACTGTTTGATTTAATACAATCATTCCTGTCAAACCGAGAATTGAAGGTCGTTCTCAACGGTTTCTCCTCCAGTTCCTATCCCACGAACGCAGGTGTTCCACAAGGCTCCATCCTTGGCCCCACACTTTTCCTTATTTTCATCAACGACCTTCCTGACGCCATAGGTTCCCAAGTTGGCATCTACGCGGACGACACTACAATTTACTGCCTCAAAAACAAATCTAGTGTCGCGGTCAAAACTAACCTGGCCGCGCGTCTTGAAATGGACCTCCAATCGGTTGTTAACTGGGGCAACAACTGGATGGTCAAATTTAACGCCTCAAAAACTAAACTACTCTCCATCAACCACCTTAGAGATCCTTACCTTCCCCCCATTAGAATATCTGATAGTCAACTTCTTGAGAGCGACTCCCTGCGTCTGCTCGGTCTCACGTTGACTGTTGACCTGAGATGGAACAAATACATTGAGTCAATTGCATCGTCCACCGCGAGGAAAGTTGGCTCTCTGTGCTGCACCAGGAAATTTTTCTCCCCTGAATCGATACTTCAAATATACAAAACGACCATTCGCCCTTGCATGGAGTATTGCTGCCATATTGTCTGGGGCACCTTCTGTTTACCTCGGAGTTCTTGACAAGATCTAGAGACGGACATGTTATGTGATTGGCCCTGATCTGGCGTCTCGCCTGCAGCCACTATCTCACAGACGCGCCGTCGCCTCTCTCTGTCTCTTCTACAAATACTTTCATGGCAATTGCTCCGATGAGCTGCTTTCCCTGGTCCCCAGTCTCCATGAATGCAAGCGCCTTACGAGGCTGGCATCCCGCTCTCACCCTTACACTGTAGAAACCTTTCAAATGTAGCCGTCTCTTCTACTCCAATAGCTTCATACCTCGCACCTCTCGCCTGTGGAACACCCTTCCCAATTACTGTTTCCCTGATAGCTATAATCTCCAACTATTCAAATGTAATGTCAATCGACATCTCCAGTTACCTTGATCTACACACTATCCTTCCCTCCATCCTTTCTTCTATCACTCCTATCTGCTCTTGCTACAAATCTTCTGCCACCCCTCCCTGCATCCTAGTGGCTTCATGCCTTGCTCGGGGCGCTAAGCTTAAAAAAAATAAAAAATTCCAATATTAAACCTTGACCACTAGGTGGCAGTTTCAAACATTACATAACATAGTTATTCCAAAATAATGCTTGAGGATTTGCAATGGAATCATATTTTTAAAAAAAATTATAATCTAGTCTCTACTTGTGTATCGAGCACTGTTTTTTTTTTTTTTTTTTTTTTTTTTTTAAATAAAAACAAAACTGCCAAAGAACTTCGGATTATCAACCTAACGGTTCTTTCCTATTATATCAATATATTTGTACACACACACACACACACACGTATATTTCTGTTTATGTGTTATTTTTATAGATACAATTTATTTAAGTAAATGATCTCTTTTTGAATTAAACAGTGTTAATTACATTTAAATTCAGCTACAGAGAAACGTCTGATTAACAAAGTCCGAATTATCGTTTTATAAACACCCAATCTTCGACTGAATGGTAGAGAACATTAGATTAAATGACGGTTTCCATGCAGGAATGCAGGTTCAGTTCGAGTCTATAAAAATAACGCATAAACAGAAAATATATTAAAATCCTTGTCGGACTTAATGCATTTCATAATATGTTATCATTGTTTATGTTAAGTTACGTTTCGTGAGCAGAAATGATCGATCGATAAAAATCGTCGAATCTACTGTTTATCAACAGTAGATTGGACTTTAATAATCAGACGCTTCTATGTAGTTATATAGTATAGCACGCCAGATCAAATAACGGTTTTCGTATAGGGATACAGGTTCGGAGAACGCATATTTTCTATGAAATTTCTCTAACATTCAGACCGGTAAATGCAATTAATACTTTTTAATTTAAAACAAAAAGATAATTTACTTAAATAAATTATATGCATAAAAATAATTTATAAACAGAAAATATATTAAAATATTTGTCGGACTTAATCCATTTCATAATATATATATATATATATATATATATATATATATATATATATATATATAGAGAGAGAGAGAGAGAGAGAGAGAGAGAGAGTGGGGGGAGAAAGCGAGAGAGATATAAAAATGACTGAGATGGATCGAGAAAGAAAGAGAGAGAGGTGGAGAAGAGATATATAAAAATGACTGGGATTGATATATATATATATATATATATATATATATATATATATATATAATGAAATGATCAGGATAGAAAGAGAGAGACAGAGAGAGTTGGAAATTACTGAGATAGGTAATAAAATGGACAAGATGGATAGCTAGCTAGATAATTATCAGACTGTCTTAGAAAGAAAGAAAGAAAGAACTGAATTCGTAGATAGATGTTTTCCTTTTATCAAAGATGAACAACAAAAACCAAATTAAACTCGAACACTATTTTTTTTTATACTACAAACGAAAAGTACCAGTGTAACTGCTTTGTGCTTTTTCAAGGAGATATTTTTCCGATAAGATCGATTGCTTCTTTATTGTTTACAAACCAGAAGCTTTGATTAACTTCCTACGTCCGTGCATGTGTACACTTCTGCAGAGTTGTGTATGTATTCAACAAATATGTTGCTGAGCGGCCATGCCTGTTATTGCCGTCATGTTTACGATGCTAAATTCTCACATTGTTGTCTGAAAATATTATATTGTTGTCTCAGCCAGTGCAAAAAAAAGTTCCACCTTCATTGCAAATCTATGAATTCTTCAAGCATTGATTACGCATGCGCTCAGCGACACGGTTTCACACTCGACGGCAAACACCTCGGCAAGATGAAATTATTTGTTTTTAATATTGATTTTTTCTCATTCTAACTTTTCCTTTTCCCTACACTCTTCCACCCACTATCTCTCTCTCACCACACACACACACACATATATATATATATGTATATGTATATGTATGTATGTATGTATATATATATATATATATATATATATATATATATATATATATTTATATATATATATACATAGATAGATATATATATACATATATATATATATATAAATATATATATATGTGTGTGTGTCTGTGTGTGTCTGTGTGTCTATGTGTGTGTGTGCATATATGTTTAAAGTTTTTACATTCATTCCATGAATACAAGAAAAGTATAATAAAAACGAAAGTAACTTGTCAGTGATATTCAATGAAACATGTATGAAAGACGAGTTGTTACCCAAATACATTGCTATTAAATTATATGGACCAGCATCCAACCAGGATAAAGAACAGAACAATATATCTATATCTATGTATCTATAAATGTAAACACTGACGTCAACTTTAAACAGAGACAGTGTGTCTCATGCATAAACGCGATCTCCAGGAAGATTGCGTTCAAGCCTGAAACGGAATGTTGCCGTTTACCGTTTATCTCAGTGTCCATTTTTTTTATTTACATACGTTTTCTCTCTCACTCTCCGAATATACATACATACATACATACATACACACACACACACACACACACACACACACACATATATATATATATATATATGGATATATGGCCATTAAATTACAACATATCGATACAAATAGTGCAGGTGTTAACGAAACAATGCTCAATGAAATGAAACAGAGCATATATATATATATATATATATATATATATATATATTTATTTACGTATTTATTTATTTATTTTAAGTAAGTTTGTTTCATATACTCTGATAAGCTTAATCACATTATCATTGAAAGACGAAAGAAAACACCATATTGATATGTGTTTAAATCCAATCTAAGCTTTCTTAGATGCCTGGCCGCGTACTCAATTCCGGAAAATCCTTGTTGACAACACAACTATACTTAAACATAAAAACAATAAACAAAAATTAAAAATTCTTGAAGCTTTATACATAAAACTAACCTGTACAAAATAAACTATGAAATCTCCACAAATATTCTTAAAATGCCTATAATTGATAACAGAAGCCAAAAATGCGTTCAATCAGTGTCTAACATGGGCAAAGAATAGCTTGTAAATTTGAACACCTCCTAAACAGAACAAATTTCGTTTGATCACCATACAGAACCTTTTCTGCCTGCCATCAGGATGGCTGGTACTAACCTCTAGGCGCAGCGATTCTTGGCTCTCAATTTTTCCACTGACATAAAATGGAGTTATTATATTGAATTAATTGATTGCCTACTGCTAGGAAAGATGGTTCACTGTGTCGTGCAGAACCTTTTTTCTCGTCAGAATCCATCCTGCACAGTTATAAATCTACCATTTCTCTGTGTATTGGATATCGCTGCCATATCTTGTCTCGTGCGCCTCGAAATTCTTAATATTCAAAGAAGGCTCACTTGATAATCGATCCTGACCTGGTATATCGCCTTCAGTCACTTTCTCATCGACATAACGTGGCTTCCTTATGTCTTTTCTACAAATATTTTCATGGCAATTGTTTCCTTATGGAGGCACGGCCGAGTAATAGATAGTGGCTTGTACTGAGGAATCGGAGAGCCGAGTTCGAATTTCAGTCGGATCCATTAAATTCATTTACGTGCTAATACCCTTCGGAAGGGTATGAATCCTCTTCTTTATGATTAAATAACAGGACAGACCAGGTTCTATAGCCTTTCTATAATAGCAGAAAGTAATGGCAACCTCCTGCGTAAAAAAAAATCTGCTTCGTCAGTCATGTACTTCCGATGAGTTTGGTGCCTCGACTGCATAAATTGTTACTAGATTGGCAACTAGTTCTCACCGTTTTACTGTCGAACTAGCGAGATGCAAGTTCATGTTCTATTCTAATACAGTGTAACCCGGATATAAGAGACCCGGATATAAGAGAAACCCGGATATAAGTGAGATTTTCTCTGGTCCCAAATTAGAGTCATACTTACCGAAACAAAATAGACACAAACCCGGATATAAGAGAAACCCCGATATAAGAGACTTATTCTCCGGTCCTGACAACTCTCTTAAATCCGGGTTACACTGTAGTTTCTTTTCTAGCATATGAAACAACTTCTTATTTCTTCCCTGTCATCTAAAATCTCCAAACATTTAAATGCAACGCCGTTTCGTCATTTTCTATCTTCTTGAAGGTTATTCATTTACTGTCCTTTCTCCTCACTAAAGTATTCTCTTTCTCTTTCACTCCAAGAAAACCCTTGCGTCCTAGTGGCATTATCGTCTTGCATGGGGTGAAATGATATAAAAAAATAACATGTCTGACACAGTATATATCCCAGATACACCGTACATACCTATATGCACAGATGCATTAACGCATACGCGAACGGATTGGCAGGTCCCTGGGCAATTTGCACGTTTCTTTCACGAAAGTGCTTCTGTATATACATGTACATGTCAATGAAAAAAAATGAGACTATATAGATACGTGAGCGGATGAACAAAGACCACTCATTAAAAGGATAATATTTATGAAGCTAATGGTTCGGAAGACAATCCATTTCAATTTAATATACATCCGGTGTTTAGGCGGAATATTTCAGAATCCTAAGTCTTTTAATAATATTGATAACATTGATAAATTTCATTAGTGGTGGAATATGCAAACGCATGAATATTTAAAACGTTCCGGCTATATGCAAGCGTCTCAAAGAAATCAATTTGAAGTTAGAGTGAAAAATGAACGAGAATGAAGACGCGCGTCAATGATTAATTCAAATAATTTATCATTATTACTATAAAAGCCAAATTGTAACATGTTTGCGAGAATGACGCATTAAAATTTACTGATAAAACTTCTAATTTTTGTAATGACTTCAGCCAGCAATTTTTCATAGGAGTAGTTATATTCAAAATAGCTTCAGTAACAATTTATTCACAAACCATTTACCAAATATATGTGGGCGGCCTTAGGAACACATATTTAACCAAAAATAAAAATTTAATCAAAAAGAAGTAATTAAAGAAAAGAGCGAGAAATCTAAAGAATACCAATTAAAATTTATTTTTTTTTTTAGAAGGAGAACATATTAAAGAGTGTAGAAATGTGTTACGATCCTTCTCTCTGACTCTGAAAAAGAAAGCGAGCGAATATGACAAAAACTTGTCTTTGCTCACAAATTTAACACTTTATGTTGCAAGAATCCATGTTTTACTCATGTATCAGACAAACATCTTCAAACGTCGTCTACCCCAGGAATGTCTCCTGTAGTCTTCACTGATTGGCCTCAAAGGGTCACATGGCTGGGCAAGCGCAGTGTATGCTAATTAGGGAAGAGGAAAATAAGTTAACCCAACAACGTTGATATTGCTTCATAAAGTCGATTCTTAAATTAAAAATAATTGCGGCTCAACCTTAATGATACTCGGTATGCATCCCATCTGACGAACACCTAAGCTATTTCATAAGGTGACGTTTTTGAAACCCAATCGAACTCGGAATGCAATGGTTGTTCTTAAGGAAGCCACTCAAAATAAAGGTGATCTCAATAAGGTTTTTACTCTTTCAGCTTTTGTAGTCGTGAGATTAATAAACTTCAAAGAGATTTCTAAGATTTTGCTAATATTGTGCAAAAATGACATTAGAAACTAATATTAAAAAAGTTGTGTTATAGATTATAAGTTTCCATTTAACAGCACTCGTAACCGTTTTGGCACTAGCTGCCTCAGTAGGAGTCGATATGCCATTAAACAAAACAAACAAATAAATACAGACGATACACTGAGATCTGTCACAAGATGAAAAGTTTGAAAATTTTAACGGAATTTCTGCTGACGCCCAAACATGCGCATCCTGTACATAGGTACAAATCGAAATTGTAGGAATATTCTTTTCTTTCAATTTATACCTCTATTTATGCATCTTCTTCATTTTTACTGTACCATAACTCGCCAGGGTCGAAAGGGGCATTGTGTGGTGGCTTGCTTAACAAGAAACCACTTGATCCGGTCATTGGCCAGCGACTTCGTCTGGGCTAAAAAGCTTTAATGGTCCATTCGATGACGTAGTCCGAGCATCTTTTACTATGGCAATTCCTTCTTCTTCCACCTTGTACCGTTCCTTGTAGAATAGTCTTGGAGAAGACTCATTATGTAGCCATACGACTTACATCTCCACTTCTTTAGGCTAAGAAATCTGAAGTGGTATACATACACATTATAAACACTTGTTTGAATTATATATATATATATATATATATATATATATATATATATATATATATATATATATGAAGAAATATAGTCTTAAGGTGTGCTATATTTATGGAATAAAGTGCTCAATATCAGAGATAGAGCGTGTGTAAATATAAAAGTGAACATAGAAGTCAACACTTAGAGGCGACAGTCTGTTTCATGCTAAATGCAATCGTCAGGCCACGTGTTCTGTTATTTTTCTCGGCTATTTATATATATACGGCCACTGACCCGTATATATATAAATAGCCGAGAAAAATAACAGCACACGTGGCCTGACGATTGCATTTAGCATGAAACAGACAGTCGCCTCTAAGTGTTGACTTCTATGTTCATTTTTATATATATATATATATATATATATATATATATATATATATATATATATGAAGATATATTTTTAAGGTGTGCTATATTTATGGGATGAAGTGATCAATATCAGAGATAGAGTGTATGTAAATATAACAGGAGGCGGATGTTTGGGCTTCAGACGATTGAAACAGCCTGTTGCCTCTGACTGTTGACTTCAATGTTCACTTTATATATATAATGGAGACGCTCGAGCCGAGGCTCTAGATATCTCTAAAGCGTTTGATATGGTTTTGGCATGATGGCCTTCTTCGTAAGCTTCAGATATACGGTATTACAGGACGATTATTTGACTTAATACAATTATTCCTATCAAACGGTGAAATGAAGGTCGTACTAAACGGGTTCTGCTCCAGCTCCTTTATCACGAACGCTGGTGTTCTCCAAGGCTCTATCTTGGGCCCTACAATGTTCCTGATCTTCATCAATGATCTTCCTGATGTCATCAGTTCCCAAGTTGGCATCTAAGCGGACGACACCACTATTTATTCCTGCCTTGATAGGAAATCGGGTATCGTAACCTGGCTGCTGATCTCGAAAATGGCCTCCAATCAGTGGTTGACTGGGGCCGAAAATGCCTTGTAAACTTTAATGCCTCTAAAAGAAAACTGCTCTCTTTTACCCACCACAAAGAACCCTTCCTGCCTTCCATCCGAATGGTTGATTTCCAACTCCTCGAGAGGGTCTCGTTACGCCTGCTTGGTCTCACGCTGTCCACTGACATGAAGTGGAATAAATATATTGAATCAATAGCTTCATCTACCGCAATGGAATTTGGTTCTCTGTGTCGTGCCAGAATATTTTTTTCGTTTAAGTCCATCCATCCTTCAAATCTAAAAATCAGCCATCATGCATGGAATATTGCTGTGCTATATGGTCTGGTGCTCAGGGTGTACGTCTTGAGGCCTTCGACAAACTCTAGAGACGAATATGCAAGATGATAGGTCTTGATCTGGCATCTAGTCCACTATCACTATCCCACAGACATGCCGTGGCCTCCCTCTGTCTCTTCTACAAGTATTTTCACAGCAACTGTTCCGATGAACTACTTTCGCTGGTTCTCGGACTACATGAATTTAAGCGAGCTACCAGGCTGGCATATTGGCCCCACTCTTTCACTGTCAAAATGAATAAATGTGACCGTCTCTTCTACTCAAACAACTTCTTCTCCCACACTTCCCGTCTGTGAAAATCCCTTCCCCTTACCTATTACCCCGATGACTATAATCTTCAAATATTCAAATGTAATGTCAATTGACATCTGACACTTTGAGATTGTTCCCCGTCCTTCTCTGTATCCTTTCCTCGGACACGCCTATTTACTCTTGTTCTCAATACTCCTTGTTTGGGGCGAACTGCCTTAATATATATATATATATATATATATATATATATATATATATGCGCAAGTATGAAGAAAAATAGGAAAGAACACGTTAGGTAAATAATCCAGAGTTCCTTAGTATTTTTGTTTTTATTTTTAAGAAGACAGTGCTCCATACGGAAGTAGAGCTTATATTATAATATTTTTAAAAAAATATGATTCCTTCGCTACATAAGAGTTCTCATGTTTCAAAAACGAGAGCCGAAACCATCAATATAATTTTATTATTAATTATAATATATATATATATATATATATATATATATATAGATATATATATATGTGTGTGTGTGTGTGTGTGTGTGTGTGTGTGTGTGGGTAAAATGAGAACGAATAGAGTCCAGTTCAGACGTACGTAACGTTCAATTGAAAAGAGGGCTCAATGCAAAAGTAGATGAATATTCTTTATTTTAGCATATTACATAAAAAAACATGTAAAAAAAAAACAAAAAAAACACTACACAATGTAATCATGTTTCAATTCGTATTAACGCATCTCATCTGACGTTAGTAAAATCTTTACCAAGTAGAGTAATTGACCATGGCTAAATGCAATTGCAAGAAATGCCTAACAAACAGAATGCAATACACAATAAGAAATGAACGAAAAAGACCAGGGCGAAAAATAATACTAAGCAAACAATACATGCAAGACAAAATTAGGCAAAGCAACAGTAATAAGGCAAAAATTTCACAAATTAAAAATCCTGCTAACACGCAAAATGGATACAGACAAGTAATTACATCGTTCTGAATTCAAGACAAGAAGGAACAGAAATATGGCGGATCAAACCAAGAAGTGGCCTATTTTATTATTTAGGAAGAAATCCCAGCATGCGTCTGTATGTTTTGTCTATAGATCTGATGAGAGTGGATGGCAATCAATCCCTATTGGATTGGAACCAAAAGTTAGCGTAGAAACGAGCTGGCTCAATAAGATTTCAATTCTGTTCAATTCAATTATTGATGCATTATTACTCTTGTTTATATAGGGGATGTTTAACGCTCAAATATAATGTGGTAATTAAGAATAATAATTAGTGTTAATTAACAAAAACTAATTACGGAGCATCCTTGATTTCATATTCTCGCTAACGACACAGAATGATGTTATTTTTGAAAAAATTGATTGCGCTGTTTCTGAAAATATTCCCCACAATTGAGTAAATTAAGTTTTATTAATGTTTTGTATGAAGCGAATCGAGTGTCGGAAATATAAATTCCCAGGGGCGATCTAGTCGCGAATAAAATTCATTCATCTACAGTGTGTTTAAAATGTCACTAAAGGTATCATAATCATTTATATTTTAGGGGCCGCTGCTGTTAGTTTATTGTGAATTTTCCGGATTTAGGGGTTTCGTGTCTTCGGAATGCAACGTTGAGAGGTAGATGTGGAGTTTTGGAAGTAAGAAAAAAACAGAAAAAAACAGAATACGAAATAAAACAACGCTGTGAAATCGTAGGTGTAATGACCATGATAACAGTGAAATTATCCGTTTCCTTATAAGGAAACATTCGGCATTCACTGACTGAACAGTTAGCGTTATTGTCGGTTGACACTTATAAAATCTTTCCATTGAGACAGTCTTTCAAGGAAATAGGTGTCTCAGGTTCATTAACTGTTAACTTTGTACATTTCCTTCCTAACATTTTGTTTAAGTTTTTGTGGAACATCTATATCTCCATTATATTATTTTCTCTCCAAGTTACATGTCCTGTCCATTTTCGTTCTTGCTGCAAATTGAAGTCTTCCAATGACGTGGTTTCTGTTATTTGGTAAATTTCTTTATGTGTGATTCTGTAACTCCAGTCTGTGAGATCTGAGTGATTTTCCAAGCGTAGCTTAGATGTGGCACAAGGCCGAAAATATGGGGCACCCAGTGAAGATCGAACTCACTATTCAGTCGTAAATGTTCTAGCGAGACAACTTTACACCGCCTCGAGGTGCCCATGAGATCTGATGAAGGATTGCCTACAATTCAGTCACTCGAAGCGAAAAAAGATTGTATATAAGTGATAGTTTAAACATTTCTGAACAAGTGGGGTGCCAGCCATGACATCCTTATGAAAGTCTCGATCTGATGAAGCTATTTAAGAACATGACTCGAATTCTAAGGTTAATGTTTTGGTTTTGTAGCATATTGCGGTGTTGTGGGAAACTACACCGAGCAGAGACTATTCTAAGATTAATTTACTTCTCTTCTGTATTAAAGATCCACACATTGGGATATTCGGAATTTTTAGCATTTATTAATATCACATTGATGCAATGATGAAGAGCACTGTTACATCTGTACCACCGGACAATTCAATCCAAGTTGTCGATGTGCGAAGCACTACCTGTAGGTATGGCTGTCTCACAACCCCATCTTCACTGGGACTCACTTATTTATAACATTCTTTTTTCTTAAAGCAATTTTTCAGGAAAATAAACTTCACACGTCTACTATTATCGCTCTTTCTCGTATTGGCATGGGTTTCCTTCCAAACCTTTTGTCTAACGTAGTGTGGAAAGCCAATATCATAATTATATCATTATATTCTCTTATAGTTACATGTTTGTTGAAGAGTAGCTAGCACTCTTTCAACACTCTCCTAGATGGCCTGGCTTACAGTCTTAACTCTTTTCCGTTTAAGGACTTCAGCTGTTGATTATTAAGTTGATACTAAGCTGATTAATATTCGGACTGGTCTTACTTCGTTTCGCTATACAGCATTTGACCCTCATCTATTCCTTGTAAGTTGTCTTGTTAATTGTTTTGTAACTTATTGTATGTATCCGTTAGCACCGGATACTGGTGCTGAATAAATATATTATGCACTCATTCTTCTCTGTGTATTATTCACCTCGACGACACAACACTATCTATCTATCTATCTATCTATCTATCTATCTATCTATCTATCTATCTACCTGCTGCAGAGTAGCTAGCACCCCTTCAGCACTCTAACAGATGGCCTGGCTCATGGCCTTAAATAGTTTACGATTAAGGACTTTAACATTTGATTAATAAGTTGACACTAAGCTGATTAATATTAGGACTGTTCTTACTTCGTTTGGCTATACAGCATTTGACCCTCATCTATTCCTTGTAAGTTGTCTTGTTAATTGATTTTGTAACTTATTGTTTTGTGATTTTTGTATGTATCCGTTAGCACCGGATACTAGCGCTGAATAAATATATTAAGCACTCATTTTTCTCTGTATATCATTCACCTCGACGATACAACAATATCTATACATCTATCAATCTATTGTAGAGTAGCTAACCACCCTTCAGCATTCTACCAGATGGCCTGGCTCATAGCCTTAAATAGCCTACGATTAAGGACTTCAACAGTTGATTAATAAGTTGACACTAAGATGATAAATATTCGGACTGATCTTACTTTGGCTATACAGCATTTGACCCTCATCTATTCCTCGTAAGTTGTCTTGTTAATTGTTTTGTAACTTATTGGTTTATGTTTTTTGCATGTATCCATTTGCACTGGATACTGGTGCTGAATAAATATATTAAGCATTCATTCTTCTCTGTGTATCATTCGCGTCGACGATACAACAATGTTCAATCCAGTTTTGTTTTTGGAAATCTTCAACTAATGCTATTCTTGTTATTTGACAATGATCCGTGTGATTCTGTAGCGCCAGTCTATGAAATCTGGTGAATGGATGAATTTCTTTAAGACTTAGGAGGTTCGTTCACTTGAAGCCATTTTTAATCAGGGATAAGAGAAAACAGATGTATACATTTCTATACGTTTTGTTTTATATACAAAAATTTCTCGGTCCAGTTAGATGCCATCCATTACAGCAATATGAAAGTCTCGTTTTGAAGAGGCTACATAAACATGACTAGAGTTCTTAGGTTAATATTTAGGCTTTGTAGCAAGTTGCGGTTTTGTGTGAAATTACTTCTAGCGCAGTTTCCTTATCCCTAATCTAAATGTTTTATAACTGATCCATACACCGATGCATTTAAAGTATTTACCTATCTTTAGTAGACTACGCAAAGGCCTTCGATAAAGTACGCCACAAGGATATGATGGAACTGCTCAGCAATCTTGAGGGATATCAGAATAATCAAGAACCTATACTGGCAGCAAACAGCATGCATGCACATAGGAAACGAGTTCAGTGAATATACAAAAATAGAAACGGGTGTAAGGCAAGGATGAGTCTTCTCACCCGACCTGTTCAACCTATACAGCGAGGCAATTCTGTGAGAATTAGAAACCCTATCGGGATTTAGCATTTGCGTCCCTAACCTTAACAACATAAGATACGCAGATGACACTGATAGAAGACACGGAAAAGAAAGTACAAAATCTCCTACAGAAGGTAGCCACGGAGAATGAGAAGAAAGGACTAAGCATAAACTACAAGACAGAATGTATGGTCATCAGTAAGAGGGAAATCCCGAATTGCGAGATGCATGTCGGGAACATTAGAATTAAGCAGAGGCAGAAGTTTAAATATATGGGAAGCGTCTTGACAGAGGACGGTAAGTACGTCTCTGAGATTCGTAAAAGTATTGGGATGGCCAAGGACATATTCCAAAAGCTGAGCAGTGTATTGCGAGACAGAAGGATTTCTTTGGCAAAAAAAAAGAAAGAGAAAAAATAATATTGAACTGTTACATGGGATCTGTTCTTCTTTACGGCAGCGAATGTTGGACGGTTTCCTCAAAGATGAAGAGAAGACTCAAGGCGACGGAGATGTGGTTCTACAGAAGGATGCTAAGGATATCATGGACCGAGCGTGTGAGCAACGATGAGGTCTTGGAGAGTCTACAAACAAGGAGAAGGCTTATAATTATCATCAGTTGAAGTTTCTGGGACACATAAGGAGGAAGGATGGCCTGGAGAATCTGATACTCACGAGTCGAATAGAGGGAAAGAAAGACAAAGTAAAGCAGCCCGTGACATACCTGACGAGCTTGAGCAGGTGGATGACAGTGTTAGAACTTTTGGGTACACTGATGTACTAGTGAACCAGTCAAAATGAGCTGACTCATTTTATAGTTCACCAATAGAAAGGTTAACCAATGAGAAAGCTCATAATATTCAACCCGACGTGTATAAAGGTAGCCATTTTGTTTTTTTTTCTCCCAAAATATCTTCACTGCCAAGCTGATATCGAAGACTTGAAGAATTACTTAACAGCTGCTACTTTCTCCGAATCTTCACTGCCACCCTCTGATATTGAAGACATTACGGACTTCACTGGATTCCATATTCAGAGACTGCGGCAAACATGGTCAACAGACTGAACGTGCTCTGGGAGAGGAAGGAGAGTGAAGGACCTTGCTGAGAGCTGCAAAGGATAGAGGGAGGTGGGGAGCCATGAAAAAGGACATGGTACATAAAAAGAAAAGAAAGTTTCACATTCTGAATCTTTATGATGGGTTAATGGTATGTGCCATCATTACTTTCATTCTGATTCCAGATTAGAAAGGTTTATCTAACTTATCCTCATACAAAGAAAAACCCACCTATAAAGAAATATCTTTCATTTATTCTTGGGGACCGAGAGGAATCTGTTATCTTCAAAACACGAACAAATATTTCAGCGATCAATGTTGTATATCGAGAGACGCAAGGATTAAAATCCTAGTTTTTCTTTCCACCAATGAGAGCTCCATCCCTCTGCTCTTTCTAAGCATGGAGAAGATATCTCTGCGGCCGGAGATACTGAGAGAAATCATAGAATAATGTTATTGAAAAATAGAAACGAAAATTGTAGCGAAACTGGTTACATAATTTTTCATACATGCGCCATGCCAACTGTCAACGATTTCTAGGCTGATAAGGTTATCAAAATAATATTTGACATCGGTGAAATACCGAATAACCTTACCAGATATATTTTCGCAAAAATGTCAAAAAAAAAAAGTTCAAATGAATGCCACTTCCGCCGTACAATCAGTCATAGCAGTCGGATACGCATACCAAGAGGATTTTAATGAATAGAGCTTGTAGCAGAATTAGACCGGAAATAAGTCGAGAACATTATGATTTCCTTGAAGAAACGGCGAAAAGAAACGCCATTTTTATGATCAAGATGTTATCAAGTCGTGTAATCTAAATGCAGGAAGAGATAGAGATATATGAAACTAATTAGGACGCTGCGTGAAATATGTAACCATTTCTTAATGAATATAAACATAATATTTGGTTTTCTTTCAATATATATATATATATATATATATATATATATATATATATATATAATTGTCTTTTTTAAAAATATATTATGATCGGAACAGCGAAATTCCCATGTTTTCAAACTGAAACTTCAATTTAGATTCAATCATAAAAATTAAACTTAAAATACAAAGTTCCGTTCCATTATCAAGCGATGCTAAGAATAACATTTTTTAGAAATTGATTTGCTTAATTTATAAGTTCAGATAAATTTGATATTTTGCGATGTTGGGGTTGAGGAAAATTCAATCTTTTTATTTTTATTTTAGGGGTGTTAAGATTTAACTTATTTAGAAAACTCATGTATCTAATGTATTGTAGCTATCAAGTCTGTCAACTCAAGAGATATCTGTCTGTTGAAACAAATTTACTTTTTTCAAGTAGAATTCTGTGGTAGTGTCTCTGTTCCAACACATCGTCTGGGTTTCAATAGCAATACATTTGGCATTTTTATTTTTAATTTATTTTTTATTTTTTATTTAATTTTTACTTTTGTATAAATTTCAATTACGATTTTTTTCAAATACGGCATTCAAATATTTTTAAATCACATTTTTAATACTTATATTTTTATTCGTACCGACTTAAGATATTATATTTAATTTATTTACTAATTGAGTTCATATATGTTAATGTTAAAATTAATAGAATCTAATTATGTATTCATAAACTATTTTATATATGAGCAAATATAAATATATTAGTTCCATTTCATAAAGTTAGTATTAGGTTGGTGCAAAATAATGACGTAATAATGTCGTTTTTTGACGTATTTTTTAACGTCAAAAAACGACATTATTACGTCATTATTTTTGCACCAACCTAATAATTACTTGTGGAAAACATTTTGCAATGTCTACAAAAAATCGCTATTTCATTTCTTTGATTTAATAAATTTTTATTTTTCAGAAATTTAATATTTAACCTTTCATGTATGGACAAAAAAAAAATGGTCATTTAAAGGTCTACAAGTTCTTGATTTTTAATTAATTTCCAAATTACTATTGGCTTTTATTGGGTTTTTTTAAATTCGAGCACTGTTTTTTTAAAAAATAACAAATAAATGCTAAAAACTCTGAATTATAAATCTCATTGGTCTTTCCTATTATTTTAATATATATATATATATATATATATATATATATATATATATATATATATATATATAAAAGTTAAGATTTGTGTGTGTGTGTGTGTGTAACGAATGCACGGCCGCAATTTTCGACGGATTTGCACCAAAATTTACATGCACATGCTTCAAGTTAGCAGAAAGGCCAAGACCGACCTTGCATTTCCCAACTCCCATCGATAGTGGAAATAATCGATTTTTTCATGCTTAAAACGGCAGTTTTCATGTAGTTTACAGTCATTTTGTACTGGCCAGAACGAGAGCCTAGAGCTGACTGCCACGAATGGACAGGAAGATTCTATTGTCCAGCGTGAGAGCCAACAACTGACTGACACGAATGTTAACTAGTATGCTAACATGCAAAAAAAAATCGATAGCTGCATTCGTCACAAGTGGGAAAAATTTAAATCTACATGGCACTTTACTCCAATTGTCTCATTCGCTTGCTTAAACTCAACGTTGATTCTGATTCCGCAGAACTGGGTTGGGTGTGAAAAATCATTTGTTGTTAACATTCATTTTTCATTCGGTTTTTCCAGTTACGAGTCCTTTTTTAAAGCTGATCTTTTTGTGTTCATTTTGTTTAGTTCTTTTTTCGTAACAGATTTAATGTTTAGTATAGAGCTTAGAAAAAATTTGAATCAAGCACGGGCAACGCCGGGCCATGCTGCTAGTATATATATATATATATATATATATAGTGTGTATTTTGGTAGTAATCATTCTTTTATAGAAGTCACATTAAAGATAACTGATGGAGTTCTGCGTTTAAGCTTTTTATTTAATTTTTCTTGTGTTAGTATAAGTTTTTTTCCTTTCCGGTCATAACTTGTGTCAAAACTGTCCGATTTTTTGTGTGATCGTCTCCCAGTGGCTTTGGCTATTCTTTTAGTCATCATGAAGGATGTTTTAATTTTATTTTTTATTATAAATGGGTGTGTAGATTTCTATGTATGTATTCTCATAACTCTAGATACAAACGTATTAGCCACGATCTCTGAACTATGAGATAACAAAATGTTAGGATTATCAATGTATGGCGCCAAAATTACTAGGCCTGATCACGTGGGCATAATCAACCGATCATTGATAGCTTTCCCAAGAGAATTTATAGGAAGCAAACGCAGCAAATTTGGCCTAAATTTTAAGTCGACTCTTCCCAGTCCCCTTCCTGTCTGATAACCGTTATGCTGTTATGCTGTCTACAAATAATTGTCAGTCAAGTTGTTTGTATGGTGATCAGTAAAAATAAGAGCCCAGAATGCGAATTCCCAATTGCCAACATTGAGCGAATACAAACATTTAAATATCTAAGAAATTTTTTTCTTTTTTTTTTTTTTTTTTTATAGAGGACTTAAAATGCGACCCCGAAATCCGAAGGCTCTTTGGGGTTGCGAAAGTGACCTTTCAAAAGGTAAGTAAAATATTAAGAAACAGGAACATCACTCTAGAAACACAGAAAAGAGTCCTTACTTGTTATGTAATATCTGTCTTCCTATATGGTAATGAATACTGGACAATCTCATCACAGACTTAAAGCAACAGAAATGTGTTTCTACAGAAGGATTCTGAGAAGACTATGTACTGAAGATCTGAGCAATGACGAAGTTCTAGAGAAAATAGAAACAAAGAGGACACTTTTACTCAACAAAACAGAGCCAGCTGAAAATGTCTAAGAGATGTTCTTGTTTCTTAATACTTTGCTTACCTTTTGAAAAATCACTTTCGCAACTCCGATGAGCCTTTGGATTTCGTGGGCGCGTTTTCTGTCTTCTGTTAAAATACCTCCTAGATATTTAAATAAGTTTGTACTTTCTCGATTTTGGCATCACAGATTTTTAATTCGCACACTCAGCTCTTATTCTATACATTACTATACTAAAATATTAGTCTATTAAAATCCGACATTTTTTTTTCAAGGTAAAAGTAAACTACTGTTATTTATTTGACTAACAAGTATTTTCGGCAAGCATAACGGTTATCAAACAGGAAGTGGATTGGAAAGGGTCGAATTCAAATTTAGGCCTTGTTTGTTGCGTTTGCTTTCGTATAAATACTCTTGGGAAAGGTATGAATGATTGGATGATTATTGTCAATTGATCAGGCCTAGTAATGTTTGTACCATAAATTGATAATCCTAAAATTTTGTAGTCAAAATTTGGGAGTATCATGGTACAGAGATCGCGGCTAACATGTATGTATTACAGGATATGAACTCCAATAATTTACGGCCAGTAAGTGAAGCACAAGTAAGTAAGAGACGCCTACAAATAAATCTTACTAAATTCAGTAGATAGGAAAAACTTTTTACAATTCTGTACTAACACGGCTCCGAATTAAATAATTGGTTTCGGGAACTTGATTGGATAGGTAAAGTCACATAATGTTCTTTCTATAACGTCCACGTGGCTGAACTCCAAATGACCTGGGAATAGGTCAGGGTCTGAATTACTGAGTACATTCCCGCACAAAACTCAACGATTCGGAGCCGAAACATAGTGACGCATACGACTCGGAACAGTCAGTTACCAGATCTGTAACGGCACAGTTAGTGAAGGACAATTTACAGATAATAAAGAAAAGGAATATGTGGAGAGCCACGACCGATTAGCTTCTGAAGAGACATGGCATAAGGAGATGACGAAGAAAACGTGGAGAAATAAAAGTGAAATTAATTCACTATATTTCCCAAGAAGTCATAACAATTTACAGATTATAAAGAAAAGGAATATGTGGAGAGCCACGACTACTTATTTTCTGAAGAGACATGGCATAAAAAATTACATATGACGATATGACGAAGAAAACGTTGATGGCCACGTGACTGCCAGAAAGTTCATTTTGACACATCGATGAATGTGCTAAGAAAATCGATCGGTCCAAGTTGATTAAATATTTAACACTCTGAATAATAAATTTCTGTTGGAATTTTACTGTTATGCTGTTCACGTTGTCGACAAAATATACTTGCAGGTGTGGCTCAGCGGTTCTGCAAAGAGTTGAGTTTCAAAAGATCTGACATTTTTTTATCTCATGAAAAAATAGCAACGGAAAGTCAATTAGATTTAAACAAATTACGGGAATTCAAAACACTGTTAAAATTTAATTTGAGAACTACTAC
The DNA here is from genome assembly GCA_963932145.1 of Acanthosepion lycidas. NCBI lineage: Eukaryota > Metazoa > Mollusca > Cephalopoda > Sepiida > Sepiidae > Acanthosepion > Acanthosepion lycidas. The sequence goes on from OZ010589.1 coordinate 41,382,609, forward strand.
TACAATGTTTTACAAGTTCACGTTCTAGCCTCTTTTCTGATCTTAGCCCCAACTTTCACCCCTGCTTTCAAATCCGGCTCCCAAAGCCTCGATCTTTATCAGAGATACGAATATGTTTTCGGAGGAGAGAGAGAAAGCTGGAAAATATAAAATGGAATTTGGCCACCGCAGCCCTGACCATGGTGCTATAAAGTCAGTGGGTAACACTCACAACTTGTCGGACCCTTGCTTCCAAAAAACCAGCTCCCAAACCTTTGATTCTTATCAGAGATAAGAATATATTTTCTGACGAATGAGAGGGCCGGGAAAGTGTATAGGCAATTTTTGAGGGAAAATTTCCCGATATTTCTGAGCTTTCTAATCTCAATAAATAGCGTGAATATGCGCCTCTTTGGCAATGAGTACTTGACATCGTCTGTGATAACATCAGGTCGGCTAGAGTAGCATCAGTTTTCTTCGGAACTTGTTTCAAGAAAGAAATCTAGATGCTAGTCTCTAAAGACAGAAGGTCGGCCCTCTAATAACTAATCAAGATCTGCTTCATAGACTTCAAGTCGTCAGCCTACAAATCCACTCAACTACAAACTACGGATCTTCCGATTGTTTCCCCCCTCAACAAGAGCTCTTAAGAAATTTATGTGAGTGTTAACCTCTTAAGATCAGTTTACTTGCTTAAAGATCATTTAGGCGCCCAGAGAAATATTTTGAGCAAGCCTTTACATGAACAGTTTTTCTTCGTTTAAGTTAAAGGAATTTTCTTCTCCATTTCTTTCTCTCATATTTTGTATATATAATTTTTTGTGTATGTAAATAAACATGTTCTTCTTCTATTGTTACACTCCGAGGAGGAGTTAGAGTCTTTATTCTTACTTCGTAAAAGAGAGAATTGTCCGCTCTAAGATTTCAAGCCATTGTTGCTTTTATCGATTCTCTCACCTTTAAACTTGTCCATTTCATTTGGGAAAGCCGGGACAAATTTCCCACAGTATAAGTCATTACGAGATTTGAACTCGCATCTCCGACTCTGACACAGTCGAAAGTGTTGAAATCATATTATGAGTTTTGCATGGTTTCATTCTCTGTGACACAATAATTTTTTTTTTTTAATTATATAAATCTTTAAGAATAGGAAGTAATTAGGTTTAAAACATAAAAGCGATTTCCTCAAAGGAAATCATACTTATTTGACATTATTTTACAGGTATTACTTGTTCATGCTTCATCGAAACACTTGTTATCGATTTTTACTCCATGCCGATAGAGAATTTCACAGAAATAGCGTTTGAATCGCTTTAATTAAACGCTTTCGAAAATGTGTATTTTATATTTTTGTTTATATTTCCTTTTAGTTGGAGAAATAATTGAGGACATACAAGTGCTTTTTTCCATAGAACTGAGGTGTAAAGTTTTGGTATATAATTTTCTATAAAACCTACACGTGCGGTCAGATCATCCGTTCTTCATTATTCCACGTTACTTGAAAAGTAAAGCGAAAAAAAAAATCGTTGCCCTACACATGCCAGAAAAGCCGCAATCGGACCAGCAATTCTTTTGTTAGGGCTTAAGAAAGTGTTTATCATTTCACCCCAAGCAAGGCAATGGGGTTGCATGGAGTTACCGGTTGTGAAAGAATAAGAGAATAAGAAAAACATACTTAAGGAGAGAGAATAAAAAACGAATAAGAATTAAGAAGACAATGATTGACATTGCATTTAAATTTCTGAAGATCAACGCTGATTGGAAAGCAAGAAGTCGGAAGGGATTTTCACATGCGAGAGAAGAAACTGTTAGCATAGAACTTGCAGTTGCATCTAATCATTTCAATCTTAAAATAACGAGACCTAGCTGTACCAAAGAGGAAAATTCATCAGAACAATTACCGTGAAAATATTTATAGAAAAAGTTATAGGGAATCGGCGGTAAGAAAGTGACGGCAGCCGATATGCCAATTTAGGACCGATAACGTTGCAGATTCTTCTTTGTGTTTTATCGTTCAGACCAGACGTGACAGCGACATTCAATGCATGGGCGAATGGCAGGTTTATGAATGTGCAAGATAGATTCTAGTGAGAATCTTCTATAAGCATTTATAAACATTCCGTACAGTAATCGTATACCTTGTGCCATTGAATGTACAGGGTTACCAAAAGGGATTGTCCTGTCATGCATTTACATTCTAATTAGAGGTGACCTTTTTCGGTTCCCGTTTCCTTCGAAGCTTCCTCGTTGCTAACATGTTCGCCGCATGGCATTCCCAGCATCCTTCTGTAGAGCCACATCTCTGTTGCTTCGCGTCTCTGCTTCATATCTGAGAAAATTGGCCAGCATTCACTGCCATATACTGGGACTGGTATTATATAACAAACAAGGTCTAAATTTTAGCTCGACTCGTCCTAATCCACTTCTTGATAACCGTTATGCTACCCGCACATATTTGTTAGTCAAATAAATAATACAAGTTTAATTGTATCGTAAATGGCTGGCTTTAATAGACTAATGTTTTAGTATGGCAATCAGCAAGAATAAGGGCTGAGTATGCGAATTACAAGTTTGTAATGCCAAAATCGAGCATGTGTAAACATTTAAATATCTAGGAAGTGTTCTAATATAGGAGGGAAAATGTGGCCCCGAAATCCGAAGGCTCATTGGGGTTGCGAAAGTGACCTTTCAAAAGGTAAGCAAAGTATTAAGAAACAGGAAAATCTCTTTAGAAACACAGAAGAAAGTACTTAAATTGTTATGTAATATCTGTCCTCCTATATGGTAGTCAATGCTGGACAGTCTCCCGTTAATTAAGGACACGTAGCACAATGGATAAAGGCGTTGGTTAGATCCAGTGACAGGGCCCAAAGAGTTGTGAGTTCAATACCTGGTTAAGGCAGTGGAAAACTTGGAGAGGTGAATTAACAGGAGATAACTGATAACGGACATCCATTAGACCTGGCACGTGGAACTAGAACAGTATAACCCAGCGAGCGAAATAAAGTGTTATGTTCGACATTCCAACCACCTAAAGAAAGCCGGAGCGTACAAGGGCCGAAACGTTGTGATAAATTTGGTACCAAAGATGAGGGCAATATTCCGAATAATGTAAAAAGTGGACGTTGGGTGCTAATAGACCGATAGTTGGAAGTGTTGAAAGGTTCACCGAAGTTCTTAAAAACTGGAACAACAGATGATGACATACGGAGGCAGCATAGCAGGAGGCAGCTAGACATTTATTATACAATTTAGACAGAACAGGAGCCAGTTCGAGGATAAACTTCTTAATGACTTTTACAGGGTTCACATGTTTTGTTGGGATCTAGGTTGAAGCAGAAACCATAGAAGGAATTATATGTATATTTGTCAACGGAGAATCAGTTCCAAGTTTCCTGTCTGTCAATTAATGAGTCGCTTATATAACTTACCTCGCAACCTACCTCATTCTATTCCAAACATTTTCTTTCTTTCTTTCCTTTTTTCTTTCTTTCTTTCTTTCTTTCTTTCTTTCTTTCTTTCTTTCTTTCTTTCTCTATCTATCTATCTATCTATCTATCTATCTATCTATCTATCTATCTCATGCTATTCCAATCTATCTATCTATCTATCTATCTATCTATCTATCTATCTATCTATCTCATGCTATTCCAATCTATCTATCTATCTATCTATCTATCTATCTATCTATCTATCTATCTATCTATCTCATGCTATTCCAATCTATCTATCTATCTATCTATCTATCTCATACTATTCCAATCTATCTATCTATCTATCTATCTATCTATCTATCTATCTCATGCTATTCCAATCTATCTCATGCTATTCCAATCTATCTCATGCTATTCCAATCTATCTATCTATCTATCTATCTATCTATCTATCTATCTATCTCATGCTATTCCAATCTATCTATCTATCTATCTATCTATCTATCTATCTATCTATCTATCTATCTATCTATTATTTATTTTATGAATAAATAGTCTTGTGAAAAAGCAAAGAAGCAGATATTCCAAATATTATTCTGATGAACCAAAACCCAGAAGATAAAGAAAATGCCAACTCAATAAGAACTAAATGATTATGAAGTCAAGACTCCAAGTTCTGAATTTCTCAGCAGGTGCGTCTTACCTGGCGAGATCTGTACATCCAAATCAGGAATTAACGCCAAACTTCACTAACTTTGCGTTCGGTGATGTAGCTATTCAGTTAATAAGATAAATTGTGCAAAATGCTTTTTCTAGAACATCATGAAATATATAAGCTACCCACAACATTTTATTGACTACTCTGTCGATATTTAACGTTTTTCATTCTCTAAAAGTCAGAAATCGCAGACCGCAGAAGTAATTTGGCTAATAAAAAGTTATCATTTTGATTGTGCAATTTCCTTTATGGGTACTTGTCTAGAACGTTCGCTTTCTGACCATAAAGCCCGGGTTCGAATCACACCATGGTCGATTTGTTAGGAAGGCGACTTCTTGATGTTATCCGTCTGTGGTGGCGATCTCAGTGTACGGCACCTCTGGAAAGTGTTTGAAAACCATACCACAGGTTGACCCAAGCCTTGTGAATGAAATTGGTAAACGGACCACTTTGATGAACCACCGATGGTTGTGCTAGCACGAAGTCACAAGTCCTCGTGGCCGAGGGTGTCAGCGTGTTCAGACTGTTCATTACGCTAGAGAACGCGCTCACTAAGGTCCAATCAACACAATTACAGTATAATTCACAGGTGTGCTCTCTAGGTGTTGAAAAACACAAATGTACCCGAACAGGGGTCTGTAACAGGGATTGGCTAGCCTTTCTATTAAACGGGCATCTTCGGATACGAGTAGCCAGCTATTATTCAATTTTTGGATGTGCCATTACCGTTTCAAGAAATGTTAAAGGGCCTGATCTTATACATTTGTTATTTTTATTGTCATCATAACCTTTCTTCGACTCTTCTCAAGTGTACAATCCATATGGAACGAGGCGTTACTTTTTTCCCCCCGATGGTGCCAATATGTTTTTCAGCATGCCTCAGCCGAGGACAAATCGAAACTAAATCCCAGGGATGCACTTATTTTCCATTTTATAAACGTAATACTACACATGTCCAAATGGTTAGCATTATGACATTGGGTCCCACGTTCGAATCTCACCATAGACAATTTGTCAAATAGGTCACTTCTTGGTAATACGGGGCTCCGCAAACGATGGCAATATGCAGAACCATTTGGAAGTGCTTGAAAATCAAACCCAACCCTTGTGAGCGAAATTAAGTAGAATAAACTGTGCGGAAGCCGTCAATGGATGCTCTAGCACGAATTCCCAAGTCATCGACCGAGTTTAGTGCATAATGGCCTTGTTAATCTTGCGCACTCTCTGTGAAACAGTAACGAAGGTCCGATCAGCTTATTTGTAGTATAAGCCAATATAAATTATGTGGGTGCTGAAGAAACATAAATGTACCTGAGAGAGCGTCTGCAAGAGGAATTAGCTAGCTGCCCCATATATAAGGCAGGATGAGTGTGTGTGTGTAACGAATGCACGGCCGCAATTTTAGACGGATTTGCACCAAAATTTACATGCACATGCTCTAAGTTAGCGGGAAGGCCAAGACCGACTTTGCATTTCCCAACTCCCATCGATAGTGGAAATAATCGATTTTTTCTTGCTTAAACAGCAGTTTTCATGTAGTTTGCGACCATGTTCTACTGGTCAGAGTGAGAGCCAATAGCTGGCTGCCACGAATAGGCAGGAATATTCTATTGGCCATCGTGAGAGCCAACAGCTGATTGACACGAATGTTAACTCGCATGCTAGCATGCAAAAAAATCGATAGTTGCATTCGTCCACAAGTGGGAAAAATTTAAATCTGCATGGCACTTTATTCCAATTGGCTCATTCGCTTGCTTAAACTCAACGTTGATTCTGATTCCGCAGAACTGTGTTGGGTGTGAAAATGTATTTGTTGTTAACATTCTTTTTTCATTCGGTTTTTCCAGTTACGAGTCTAAAGCTGATCGTTTTATTTTCATTTTGTTTAGTTGTTTTTTCGTAACAGATTTAATGTTTAGTATAGAGCTTAGAAAAAATTCGCAGTGTGAGATAGGCAAGATGTAAGGCATGTAGCAACATCAGCACGGTAAAGGGCACTCCTTTAAAGGCAAGGAAGGGCAAAAATATTTTAAGTCAAGTGATAGCAATTGCTGTATGAGTCGTACGATTTTTGAATCATTCACGGGCAACGCCGGGCCATGCTGCTAGTAATAATAATAAAATGTAACAAATGTTTGTTTTTTTTTAGAGTGAGGGAATCCGTTAGAGTTACCCCAAACAGCAAAGTGGCATTTTGTGAGGGATCCTCTAAAAATATATGTACAAAGTAACGTAACATTTCATTAAAGCTTTTTGAAGAAATGAGTTTAAAGGTTAAGTTTACGTTCAAAATTGGAGCGTTGGTATTTAAATCTGGTGATCAGGGAAAGCTTTATAGCACTACCTGATAAATTTATAATTGAAAAATATGCAGTTTACTTGGTTTAAAATAAAAAGTGATAATAAATTCAATAACCCATAAAAATATATATCTTGAACAAAAATAAAGCAACAATTGACCGAAATACAGTATGCTGCAATAAAAAAAATTGCAGCAGAATCTTTTCGCTTTGCTTCAAGAAAATATTCCTTTCTCAAACGTCGGATGAATTGCAGGTAAGGGAAGATGGTATATATATATATATATATATTTTTTTTTTTTTCCCCGTTAGGTAACTGAACATGTATTTATACTTAATAAGTTATGTCAGTTTACAAGAATAATTTAAAATTTTTATTGAGATTGCGTCACAAAAAAAATAATCAAGTGTGTGTAAATTTTCCAATAACATATTTTCTGTTTCAGAAGTAGCGAATAACTAAAGAATATATTAAAAAATATATATATATATCTACTCCAAAGCGACACACTGGTCAAATTTGATTAACCTCTCACAAAATGGAGTTTTTGAACATGCACGTTCAAATAATGAACTGCAAGTGGTTCCAATGAATGCAACGACGTTGAAATCGCCGACTTTACCTGAAAAATTCGAAAGGTGTGAAAAGAATAGTTAAAAAAAACTACTGAAGCTTCACAAATTTTATATGGATAAAAAGCAAGGCACAAGGACATTATTACTAAATCATTGTGCCATAAAATAAGATCTTCATTTACTTCAAAGGGAAATTATACTGAACAATTCAGCTATGTTATGATGTAACATATTACACAGTGCAGTAGTCTTAGTGCGATATTCAATAAACAATGCAAATTTAAAACATTTTGTCTTATAATCTGTGTCCAACAGTATTATGGTGTTATATACAATATCCATTATTGTTTTTATTAATTCTGACCGGACAAATGGTCTAAGATTTTATTCATAGATTAGCCTTTATTCATAACTAGCAGCATGGCCCGGCGTTGCCCGTGTTTGATTCAAAAATCGTGCGACTCATACAGCAATCGCTATCAATTGAACTAAACAAAATGAACACAAAACGATCAGCTTTAAAAATGGACTCGTAACTGTAAAAAAAAAGAATGTTAACAACAATTACTTTTTCACACCCAAACCAGTTCTACAGAATCAGAATCAACGTTGAGTTTAAGCAAGCGAATGAGCCAATTGGAGTAAAGTGTCATGCAGATTTAATTTTTTCCACTTGTGACGAATGCAGCTATCGATTTTTTTGCATGTTAGCATGCTAGTTAAAATTCGTGTCAGTCAGCCGTTGGCTCTCAGGCTGGCCAATAGTCTCTTCGTGGCAGCCAGCTCTAGGCTCTCGTTCTGGACAGTACAAAATGACTGCAAACTACATGAAAACTGCCGTTTAAGCATGAAAAAACGATTATTTCCACTATCGATAGGAGTTGGGAAATGTAAAGTCGGTCTTGGCCTTCCCGCTAACTTGGAGCATGTGCATGTAAATTTTGGTGTAAATCCGTCGAAAATTGCGGCTGTGCACACACACACACACACACACACACACACACACACACACACACACACATCCTGCCTTTTATAGATAGAGATCTTTTACAATTTTTACACAGTTTTCACATATCGAATACAGTTAAAAATGCATATTTTGCTTGTGATTTGTAATTAGAAATCTATTGTGAATATATTTCTAGTCAATGTATCTAATACATAAATATCAAATTTATTTGGATTTATTCTTGAAATAGTAAAATTTTGAAGTTCGTTTGTAGGTAAAAATCTTCGGAAATTAGATATTTCTGTATGTTTTTAAACGATCTCTAGAACTAACTAAATGCCCCCAAATGGTAAAAGATACGAATCTGATTTTTGTGTTTGAATCATATCAAACCCCAGCTTTTACCCTGAGTGCAATGCTGATTTCCTACGGAAAAATGAAAAATCTACCTGTCCTAGTGTGACAACAGATAATCTGTCAAGAAAGGTGAGATTTAAGAAACTGGATGCCAATTTACTGTGGGTGATCTAGCGATTAAAGCACTTTCTATGCCTTTTTTTAGTAAATCTCTTTCTCTTTTAGCTACGGTATTATTTTTTGAAATTAGCATTATGACCAGTCTCATTACAATGAGAAACTAATCCATAATGCAATTATTTATTTAAATTCCTTGAAGTTTCTTCTATGTATTCCTTGTGACAATCATTACAAATTTCCGACATATATATATATATATATATATATATATATATATATATATATATATATGTATGTGTGTGTGTGTTCATGACTATTGTACAGTGAGTACTATCCTCAATGGAACTTTGTTTGTAGATTTGTACCACATAAAGTAATAGCCAAGTGAATAAAAGACGTGACGTGCGCAGACTCAGAGGAAGCTGCCATCGCTGTTTCCATTCTGACGCATGCGTGCTTTGTTCGTTCGCTTTGAAACATGCGACTTCTTTGCCTTGATAGACAAATGTTTAGGTGGGGTATGGGTTCCGACAGAAGCAAACACAAAATCTGAAATCAATAAGATTATTATTATTATTATTATTATTATTATTATTATTATTATTATTATTATTATTATTATCGAGCTAGTTCTCAACTAGTTTCCGCTCATATTATTCGACCTATAATCCTGGCCTCCACCGTTTGCTTTATCTACTGAGATAAGCGTACGATTGTACTCATTTGCGTATATACAGACACGTAGGCATATGTTTCATTTCTGTCGAGTTGTTTTCCTGCATATCGATCGCCCTATTCAGTTCGTAAAGTGCTGGAGATTTAGGTTCTTACCACGAAGGGAAGCTAAACACTTAATCGGCGGGAGATATGTCTTTGATTGCAAGCGCCCGCTTCGCTTCTTAGCGGCAACGGTCATATACCCACAATCAGACGCTTCCCAGTATAAGAAGAAAAATGACGGTCATAATTGATGAAGTCCTTGAATTCCTTGAAACGTTGTCACTAGATTCAGTGTCATGTGAAAATGGTAAATTTTACGCTAGACTCAAATAAGTGCATTCTCAATGACACACATATGCAGACGTGTAATATAATATTTATTTTTAAATGTCATATCCGTTTAGAACGGAGGAAATTAAGGCTATCCACAGCTTCACTTTTCTTGCAATATAATATACTAACCCACAGGAGAGTCACACTTTGCGCCTTTTTGCACTAACATTTTCCACTGACATGAAGTTAGGTACCTCCACGAAATGTAAACAAAAGAGCATAGCATGATGAAAAAGACGCCGAACTTGACGAAAACAAGTTTTTATCGTCTAATGTTCATATTATTATTAAAGAGGAAAAATCAAAGTATTTTGGGGGTATTTTTTACATTTTTTAATCGTTCCTAGAACGCCCGAAATTTTCGTTAAAAATCTTGTTTTTTTTTGTCAAAAAAAAAAGGACAGATAATCAATCATTTTCAATCATTTTCAATCATTTGATAAAAAAGATGAAAATCTGACTTTGATATTCTTTTAAAAATCAATTATCATTTTTTCAAAACTGATTTTAATAAAATCAGAAATTATAATGTTTATTTAAAATATTTTGAACGAAGCTTAACTTAGCTTCTGCGCCGAAAAAATGTAATTTGAAAATAAAACAAAGCAGGTCATAACCTTTCGCGTCTTTGACAAGTGATGACAGACTGATTCATTACGTTTAGATAACTTACGGGAGGATAATTCTTTCTACGGATGGAAGGAAGTGAAATTATTTAGATTTAAATGAACAAATTATTTACATCGTTACTTTTAAGGAAAACTTTCAGCGGTCTAATTTTTCATTTTTTTTTTGTACTTAGCTTTCATCTTTACGTTTATCGAGCTTTATGGAAAATATAAAGAAATTAAAAAATAAGACTGTTAAGAGTGAGATTAAATTTGATAAGAAAAAGGTATCTAATTAATTTATAGGTACCTTTCTTATGAAATTTTATCAGTGTACATAAAATACTATAATTTTATGTACATTTATTACATTTTACTGTGTTATTTGTATTTCCATTCATTTTATTATTAATTTTGATATTTCATTTATGGAAAAATGTCATAACTGAGATTAATATAAAAATAAGATGATATAAATTTTATAAGATGACACTGATACTTATAGGTACCCTTCTCAGTTGAAATTGAAAAATCAAATTAACTTCTCCATACGTGTTTCGCAAAAGTATAGGCCTTAACAGCGCAGAACAATGCTGAACTCAAATAATGCAACTAAATTGTATTCTGGTTGGTCTTCCGTACTTTATAATTACCGCCCGATTATAAGCACAAAAATTACATTTTTTAATTACTGTGGATCTTCTGATTGGTCCAAACGATACAATTTTCAAAGCGCTAGACAATGACAATCTCATATGGACACTTTGAAAGGTTGATGGTGCTTTTAACTAATGTTATAATATTTTTTAAAACTTAATGTAAAAATCTATTATAATTAAAGAAATAACAAATAATTGTATTAAAAATTCAATTTTCATTGAAAAATTTTTTTGCTTTCAGAAAATATTGTCCATATTCATAAAAACAAATAAAAACAAATAAAAGCATTTGAAATTAAATAATATATTTGTTTTATTGAGTTTTGTATGTTACAAATCAGAGCTGATTTTCAGGTACGTTGACTCCAATTAAAAAAAAAACAAAAAAACATGATTTGCATTCTTCAAAGCCTTGTGCTTTTAACTATTGTAATCACTAAGGTCTGCGCGCTCGAATTTCTAGAGTTTTTCATAAAATTAGTTATGGGGGTGTTAATAAATATATAAAAAGATATTTTTGCCATGACTTTAATAAAATATAAAAACATATTTATAATAATTTCGATCATCTGTGAATAGTTTCTGAAAGTTTCATTAACATCTGACAATTATCTTTATTTTTGCAAGATTTTCCAAATGAATGTGTGTAATACCAAAAAAACGCGCTAAAAATTATGTTATTTACTAGCCCTTGTTGCAACAAAGAGAAACAAGGTTTTTAAATCAAAATTTAGAATATTCTAAAAAGATGGAAATCTTTTTTTAAAATAATTTTAAAAAATTTGGTCTATCCTCTTCTTATGAAGAGGATAGACCAAATTATTTTTAACATAAGCATTTAGACGATATAATTTTGTTTTCATAAAGTTTGGCGTCTTTTTCATCAGACTATGCTCTATTTTTTAGCGATTTCGTGGAGGTACCTACATGAAGTGGAAAGATTATATTGAATCAATTGCTATGTTTGCATTGAGGGAAGTTGTGACGCGCTAGAACATTTTTCTCATCAGAATCTGTAACATATTTATAAGTCTAACATTCATCCTTGGTTTGAATATTGATACCACATCTGGTCTGGTGCTTTTGAGATCACACTTATAAAACCCAGGTTGTCCGTGTGTGTGTGTGTGTGTGTGTGTGTGTGTGCGTGTGTGTGTGTGTGTGCGTGTGTGTGTGTGTGTGTGTGTGTGTCTGTTCGTTTATATATTGGATCGGATTTCCTACATTTTTCAACCGATTTCAACAAAACCTCACAGGACTACGTAAAATTACCTTGCGGTGGTTCTGTCAGCGCCAAAAATTGAAAAAAAAAAAAAACAATTGTTTTTGCACGAAATCATTTTGAAAACACGATTAACAGGCATCGCTGTCGCGTGAATGAAAGGTGGACAACTCATATCGAGTTATACTTATTGTAAAACCCAGGTTGTTTGTGTGTGTGTGTGTGTGTGTGTGTTCGTTTATATATGGGATCGGATTTCCTACATTTTTCAACCGATTTCAACAAAACTTCACTTTTTTTTGGCAGGTAGTGTTTCTTATTGTCTTGCACACTTTTTTCTTTATTTTTACATTCAGAATGCTTTACAAATTCCATTTACAAGACAATTGTTTATAATAAAATTCTATTCAATCTGTAGACTCATAACGATTGAAAACAATGTTTTTGTTTGAGTTTGGGTTTGACCAATTCGTAAAAAAAACAAAAAAACAAAAACAAAAAAGAAACCAAAACAAAAAAAATACTAATTAAGACATGTGTGTCCGTCAACCTTAAACAATAATATTTGTCAATTTTATTTTTCAGTCTTTTTGATGGTCGATACTTGATCTATCTCTTACTGTTACATCCCCGGGCAACGCCGGGCTCTACTGCTAGTTTTTGATAAAATTTAAATAATAATAATCTGTAATGTTGTAGGTCCTGAGCTGGTATCTCGGCTTCAGTCACTTTCCAACCACCGTATTTGTAGTTTCCCTGTGCCTTTTCTGTAAATACTTTTATCACAATCTTTCAAATGAAATTTCTTCCATGGTACCTAGACTTTATGAATTTAAGCTTAGTACTGGATTGATAGAAACGTCTCATCATTTTACAGTTGAAATTGCTAGATGCAACCGTAAGTTCTATGTTAACAGTTTCTTCTCTCACTCTTCTCGTTTGTGGAACTTTCTTCCAGCTTCTTGATTTCCAGTCAGTTATGATCTACAACAATTTAAATGCAATTAAAATCGTTCTCTTTTGTCTTCTTAGTTCTTGTTCGTTTATTGTTTAATAGCATTTATTAGTAACATCTTGCGTTTTAGAGGCTTTATTGCCTTGCTTGGGCCGAAATGATTAAAAATATTTATAAACCACACCCTGCCATGGTTATATATAGAAATTGAGTAGATTCTCGCTGCCATCTTCTCAGATTTGAATTCGGAATAGTTGCTAACCAAGTCTAGAGAACATAGTCTGCGTTCCTATTTAACCCATAGCGGGGAAGAGAAAAGGGACCACTACCGATAATTGAAAGCCTGATCGCTACCATACGATGCAAAAGTCATACCAACCGTACTAACGGCCCTCAGTGACGAAGAGATAACGAAATTAGACTCGATATAGCGCTGCTCGATCACAAATTCCGGCGTGGAACTCATCTGAATTTCCCTTATCCATAACTACTACTCCCAAGGGGCAACAGTTCTCTTGAGCAGCTTGGGGATAGTAGTCGTGGCTTGTGGGGACAGGTATGAATCCATCTCTTCTCTCCCCAGCTATGGGTAAAATCGCAGGACAAATTGAACTCTTGTTTGTCAAACAGTTTAGAAGGGAAACTATTTGTATACTTTGTGGCACATTGTAAATAATCTTTCTGTTATGAGTTCATCCGAAAAGTGGGAATGGCCCTTCGCAAACCTTTACAACTGAAATCAAATTATCTGTATAGTCTGACGGTTCAGTTCTAATAATTGAATTGTTGGTTCAACAAATGAGTCAATTCGGCTCCAAACTGATAACTGCCTTCAGAAACCTAATATAATTACACGTTCCTTAAAAGAGATATATTGTCAGTCAATTTCTCATTCACATTAGAAGTGTAGTACTTCTGTTGAAGAATGTATTTTTCTCCACTTCTGAGATATGTCACATTTATGTATCTAACCAATTTACGTGCTGAATTCATATATTTTGAAATTTTTTTTACAGATTTTTGTTAAGGGGGTCGCGGTTCATCTACACCGGCTGCACCATAAATATTAACTTTGGGTTCGCTTCAAGCTGGTAGACTCTGTGTGATGTAATACGCAGATGCAGCAAAATATTATTTAGGGAGACAAAGAAATGGGCGTATACAGTCATGTACAACACTGTCTTTCACTTTCCGACATATCTACACATTGCCTGGCACCTCGGCGTGGTGTAATGGTTAGCAAACTTGCCTCGCTAAAACAGTTACGACTGAGTAGTGAGTTCGTTTCTCACTGGGTGCCTCATACTTTCGGCCTTGTGCCACATCTAAGCTACGCTTAGAAAGTCATTAGGGCACCTCGACGTGGTGTAATGGGTAGAAAGCTTGTCTTTCTAGATCAATTACGACTGAGTAGTGAGTTCGATCCTCACTCGGTGCCCCATACTTTCGGCCTTGTGCCACATTTAATCCGGGCTTAGCAAATAACTATCTACACATTGCCTTACACTATGATGATTATCATCCATCAGAAGCCTTCTCTGATAGTTTTCTTTAAAGATTCAATTCCTCTCACTCCATTTTTCGTCTCTCTCTTCTTTCCTTTACTTAATTATAACAATTTCCACCCATCTATCTATCTATATATCTATCTATCTCAATTTGTTCATATCTATCTATCTATCTATCTATTTCAATTTGTTCATATCTATCTAGCTAGCTAGCTATTCCAATTTTTTTATATCTATCTATCTATCCCAATTTTTTCATATCTATCTATCTATGACATTTTTTTAAATATCTTCGTCTTTATGTGTTGTCAAGTTTTATGGCCCATTATGGACTAATTAAATAAAAAAAAAGTCCGATACTTGCAGTCATTTCTATATGCTTCAAGCATATTTAAATTAGAAATGTCTCGTTCCTAAAAATGACATAACAAAACAAATAGACAGTTTTCCCTATGGTAAGTCACAACAATAACGTCACTTGTTAATTAGACCTGGTAGAATGAAGACGAGCAAAAATGAGTTTAATCTGGTTGTCTGCTTTCTAAACGTAGTTGACTTTGTTTTACTGCATAACAATCGAAACATATTTTGGATTTTTTGCGTGAGGATTATCAATTTTTGGGAGATTAATTTTTTTCAGATATATATCCTACTATTTAACCTATAGGTGGAGAGAGAATACATGAATTCATACCTTTGCTCGTTGGGCATAAGGCAAGGCAACGAATTTGACTGGAATTCGAACTCGAATCTCTGATTTCTTATTCCGATCCATTGCTTATACGCAAATTGGTAAAAAAATAATGTTTAGAAAGGAAACAGACCTGTCTTTCAATTTTACTAAAACTTGGTGTAATATAAATGAAATAGATTAAATTTGACAATAAATTTATTTATATCTACGGCCTGGATATTCGCAGAATTGTATTAGACAAATAATGCATCACCCGGCAGGATTCGAACCTACGTTCTCTGGTTTGGGGGTAGAGAAACGTTATTTGATTAGACCAACTCGACCTCGTAAGACTTCCGGATCGAACAAAGCCCGAATAGTGCTTTTGACACACAGCTTCTTCCTGTGCGCGTGTGTATGTGTCTTGGGTAAGTGAATGAGAAAATGAAAAGAGATTTTTTCGTTCCGAGACAAATATGATAGAATCAGTGTTTTATAAAAAATGGGGTAAAGGCGTAGAATCGTGCGCGGACGGCTTAGTGGTAGAATATCCGACTTACACCAATTCAGTCGGGTTTCGATCCTAGCTAGAGGTAACCGGATGTCTAGCCACACTGAATAGCTGCGAAACAGTCTGTCTGTGAATGATGTTTATATATATAAATGTCGAAAAATAGGAAAAAAAACACGTTAGGTAAATAATCCGGAGTTCTTTAGTATTTTTATTTAAAAAAAAACAGTTCTCCATACAGAAGTAGAGCTTAAATTATAATTATTTAAAAAAAAAAAATATGATTCCTTCGCTACATAAGAGTTCTCATGTTTCAAAAACGAGATCCAAAACCCTCGATATAATTATTAAAATTAAATTGAATTAAAGTGTCAAGCCCTATTTCATCCTGAAGCGATATATATATATATGTATGTGTATGTGGCGGGGGTGTATTTGTGTGAATGATAGAACATAGTTTTAAGGTATATTTTATTTATAGGTTAAAGTGCTCAGTATCAGGGATAGAGCGTATGTAAATATATAAGTGCACACTGAAGTCAATGTCCAGAAGCGACAGTCTGTTTCATGTTAACGCAACCATTAGGCTATATTTATTTTTGTATAAAACAAAAAAAATGACAATCAATGACCCAAACAAACTACACAATATAAATGCACCAAAACACCACAATCTTTCTCACAATTTCTACTACAATCACCATAATACCCCAGTGTCTCTATGTAGTCCCAACTAGTCCCATATGTATAATTTTTCTGTGGGCGGTGGGGAATAAAAATAACAACTTTTAAAAATGAAAACACCAATAAATATTTACACTATGCATAATACGATATATACAAGAAACTAAACAAAATGGTATTAGTAATAACCGCTCCCCACATAATCCTTAGCTGTGTCAGAAATATCAGTTAACTGAACGAAATTTATGTCGGACTTGGATAAATCAAAACCAGTCATCCGAACAACCATATACACAATTACATAATGCAGTCAGACACGACAACAAATACGAAAAACACACTCGATAACAACAAGTGCTCCGCATCCACCAGAGAACTATTATTTCTGGTCACCTAACAGGAAAAGGAGGGGAAATTAAACCAAAGAATGTGGGGACAAAAATAAAAGGGGCCAATGAGTATACATCTCCTAAGTTAAAACCAGATGAAAAACAAGCCTAAACTAACGTATTTTGGGCGAGATTGCAATGTTTTTTACATGGTTCGAAACCCGCATCAAAATGCCACTCTAAGTCTGCTCCTTTCACTCGACTGATACGCGCAAAACTCACCCACTTCTTGCCAAATTCTGATGGACAGAGTCATCGCCATTCCGCCCTAATCTTGATTAAAGATTTATGTTTAAAGAAGATCGGTTGGCAAGAGTTAAAGTTCTCGTCTCCATAGAATTCCTTCTACCGCATCGTCGATATGACGACTCGCATAACACGTAGCAAGCACAAGAACATCAAGTGCTCAGCCTTTGTACCATATTGCTACAAACAGAACTGGCCTAAAGGACTAAGAACTTTACATGCAGCATACAAACCATGATGTCTTCAATAAAGTTGCACAACGGGACTATGACCTTGCAGTGGAAGGTGTGCGCCAGGGTCTTCACTGACTCACTGCATTGACGCAGTTGGGATAATTACCCAAGCCCGTGGAAGAAAGTTTTTTGTCGATTCAGAGGGCCTTTCGCATAACCAGCCAGGTGGGTGATGCCTAGTGAGGCTTTCGATCCAGGCGCCAAAAGCCATATGGAGCGAGCCTCCTGCGTCGTTAAATCGAGTTTATCAATCAGACCATCTTAAACGGACCCCCCCCCTCCACTAACACTTGATATAATGCCTCACGGGACAACGCCTGGGTAAGATGAATTTGAGAGCTAACCGGCATTCACGATAGAAGGGTCACTCACCTTGGGATAAACGATGGGCCTCCTCGCACGAGTACACACTTCTCAGGGACGGGAAGTTCTTACTGGCGTCTTCCTTCCAGAATTTGCCATTCCCATCCGCTTGCGAACGCATTCAATCTAGGAACGCAATGCGAAGCGTATGTTGACGAATTTCAACGAAAGGCATACCTAGATCACGGGTGGAGGTAACAGATCTATCGACATACCTTAGGAACCATACCTCTCTACAAGAACAAGACGCTAATTGCATTAGTATGACATAAGAAGCACGGAGAGTCGGTAAAGGAGAATTGGATAGATGTGTGGAACGCATTGTACAGGCCATGTGTGTTCGACTATTTATATATACAGGTCAGTGCTGCATTGTGGATAATCTATTGTATTATTCTAACGGTTGTTTTGTGGAGCAATAATGGTTATATTTCGAAGTATTTTAGGGTCTACTGAGAGAGAACAATTGTGGATCAGCGTAGACTGTCGCTTCTGGGGAATATGATATATAAAATTTTATATACCAGAACAATATTAGAAAAATTAATGACATAGATGAAAAGAAAAAGAAACTAAAGGAAATTGTCTAGACTACATAGCCAAGCACATATTTAAATAAATTCAAAGTTAGAATTTCAACATCCTCTTTGCTTCGTAACTATGTGTTGTTGCAACAACGTAAACATCACTGTAGGTCGATGATGTCCTAAAAGACAAAGCACGTCACATGAAAAAATAAAAATCCGCTTTGGCATTAATGGGAAGATTATTAAATTTCAAATCTAAATGTTTGCCCATTTAAATTACTGCATTTATTATTTATTAGAAAATATATTTAGTATAAATACAGACGAATTCGTAAAAATTGAAAGAGCTGGCTTATACTCTTTTCCTGATAACCCAGACTTTATTACTTGACAGAAATGGACAAAATCACTAGCAACGCAGATGTGCATTCCATTTAAATTATGTGCATGGTCATGTGCGCCTGTGTACTTTAATTCAATAACAAAATTAAAAAAAAAAAAATCACAAAATAAAAAAAAAAAGTTTTAAAATATTCCTGTTTATTATCGAACAATTTCCAAAAAGTTCAATAAAATCATTTATCTGAATTTTTAGGTTTTAATAATTTAATTTTTTTTTCTTTACTTTTTTTTTTTTTTTTAAAGAGTTTGTTGCTCAATATAGGGTAGAAGTTGTCCGGACTGAGTGAGAGGGGAATGCATTATTCCAATGTCTTGTTTGAAACTCAGTCAAATTGTGTATACATGTGTGTGTCTGTGTCTGTGCGTGTTGGTGTGCGTGTGCTTGTTTGCACATTAAATGGCCCAAGCACATGTAAGTCAATCGTGTACAACACAGACATTCGTATATACATTATACAGACAGTTTGTTTGTGACGGAGATAGAAGCAGCACTCTTTTTAAATACAGATCAAAGTGAGTGTATGTGTGTGTGTATGTGTATGCGTGTGTGTGTGTGTGAGAGAGAGAGAGAGAGAGAGAGAGTGTGAGGGAAAGAGAAAGAGAGAGTGACGGAGAAAATAAAGAAAGTAAGAAAAGCAGAAACTGCTATCTAGTGTAAAGGAAAAAAAAAGAAAGGAGTAGAAACACATTCAGTAAGAAAGGGGCACGGGGGGGTGGGAGAGAAAGAAAGCCAACAGCTGTATTATAATAAATGACGAAACTTTACGTCTGTCTCTTCTGCTTCCAGGCTAATTGATTTATTTGAAGATCGCCCCTTTTATATATAGAGCGAGCTAATAGACTTCCGAGATGGAATTCAGTGTGACCCACTTAGACCTTCAACACGACCTTCATTATTTAGCTTAAGAGTAGAGCAGTTTCTTTCTAAGAATAAATATTTGCGCCTTTCCGATTACTTATCTTTCAAATGTGAGTCATTTTGTGTGTCCTGCCAAAAACAAGTAGAAGAAATGATGATAACGAATTAGGAATTTGTTTGTCTACGTTATTCCAATGTGAAAAGAAAATAGATAAGCAGAGAATATTTTTTCTATTCTCATTGGTTGCTTAACATCGATTACGTCATAACTCAGGAATAATATGAGCTGTTAATATTCTAATATGCCGTCGAGTCTGATTTTAAATTTTGTAATATATTTATTTGATATTATCATTTGTACATGTTGTTTTCGCCTTCATATCCAGAAGATCCGGGTTCAAACTATGGTCCTTAGGCTTCATAAGAGAATCGTCATTTAATTGATAGCATTTTTCTTTGTAGTTCCCAGTAGGGCGATTTTCTGGGCAACTTGAGCTGAGTCTTCATTTCTCAAAAATTCTGTTAATTTCGAACTTCAGGTCCTTTTATTTGGACAATTCTCAATAATTTTCATGGAGATATTTCTCTCTGGTGGTTCTTCTATGTCAATAAGCATACACTTCCTGAAATTTTTGTCTCATGATAATATTAGGTTTGTTGGTTTTTATTTCACGGTCAGTTTGAATTGGCATATCCCAGAGTATAGTTACATCATTATTTTTGGTAACTTTGTCTGGTTGCTGGTCATAACACCTCTCAGTGGTTCTTGCATATCTTCCAGTGCACATGTGTCGTTACTTCTTCCTCTTCTTCTTCTTCTTATTATTATTATTACTATTAATAATAAAAATAATATTATTCCTTTGATTTTTGGTTTATACTCATTCTTTCCCGGTCCCAACCAGAAGCCTTAAGTTAGAAATGGCCTTATGATTTTTCCATTGAGTATATTTTGAGAAAAAAAAACAACAACAAAAAATACCTAAGATCACACACATTTTACATGGATAAAGTTGTGGGCTGTACTTGTGAGTACATTTTTTGTATTTCTTTAAGGCTTAGATTACCGGGAATCCCTTCAATGCGTCTATCGGATCGTTTATCGGAACCTTTCACGACTGAGTAGTGAGATATATAGTCATTTGGCGCCCCCAAAACTTTCGGGCGTATGACACATCTAAGTTACGCTTAGTAAATCACTAAATACACACACACACACACACACACATATATATATATATTAAGGCATTAAAAACAAGACATTTTATATTGTAGGCCATGATAGATTTAAAACAAAAACATACACCAGTCGACCGGTTTCGTCCCCTCTCATCAGAACTGTTAACGGGGAACTAAAATTATGAGGAAAAGAAAAAGAAAAAGTCTGTCATGGATGACATGAATGATTGGACAGGGAGAAATAAATTATCAAGATCAAAGATCAATTTGATTAGGACCCTTACACATAGGGCGCTAATGATTTGTTCGGGTGACACCTTGAAACATGAAATCAGTTGTTTAACTGAGATCTTTGTGAATAATGGTTATCCGTTGAACATTGTTCACTCGGTTATTCGAGATGAGACTGCTAGGTTCAACAAAATTAAACCTGCTTCAGTGGGTAAATGTCCGGTCTATCTTCGTTTACCGTGGTTGGGTAGGATTAGTGAATCCTTCGCCAAGCGCATTTCATGTAGTTCACTCACGTTTTATTTTGCAGCCAACGTTCGTGTTGTCTTTCAAACTAAGTCCGTACTTCCGTCTATGTGTAAAGATCTTCTACCCCCCCACCATATTAATTCTGTTATTTACCATTTCAAATGTAGTTGTGGATGCGATTACCTAGGTAGAACGACACAGCGGTTGGACGTTAGAATTAAACAACACGTACCTGCTATAATACTGAATAAAAATTTTTCTTTGGGCGATACCATTCGTAACACGTATGGATCTTCGATTGCGGATCACTTTATAAAGAATCCCATTTGTGCGATGAATTTCAGTGTGAACTGGTTTTCCGTTTAGGCCAGTTCGCACTCATTATTCCATCTAAAGGTGTTGGAGACGCTTTACATCAGGTCCAGGCAACCTACTCTTTGTAAACAAAGAGATTGTTTGTTTGGACTTGCTTTGCTGCGCTTCTAGCATCTTTGTTGGGATAATTTTTATAATAATTTTTTTCTCCCTGTCCACTCATTCATGTCACCCATCACAGACTTTTTCTTTTTCCTCATAATTTTAGTTCCCCGTTAACAGTTCTGATGAGAGGGGACGAAACCGGTTGACTGGTGTATGTTTTTGTTTTAAATCTATCATGGTCTACAATATAACATTTCTTGTTTTTAATGCCTTAATACGCTTCTGTACTATTTCAAATATATATATATATTCATTAACGCCATCTATATATAGGAGTAGATAGATTCACTTATCGTCCGGTTCGAACTCCCCTCCGTCCTTTTGAATAGCCTCTTTATCCCTTGTTTCCTGTTTGGAATTTGGATTTCCAGTTACATCTAACGTCTTCTCATTTTCGTTCATTCTCAGTAGCTCCTTGCACCTTAGTGGCATTATCATTTTGCTTTTGTGTGAATTGATTATATATATATATATATATATATATATATATATATATATATATATATATATATATATTAATAAATGCAGATATACCTACTTTAGGCGTACGACAAGTTTCGTTGGTTACCCAAATCGTCGGGCACGAGATATAGCTTATTCTTTATTTAAAAAAGTTTAAGTGCAGGAAATGAAGTGCAGGTATGAGTCAATAATAAAAGTGAAAGGAAGTACTTTTAAATTTAAAATTTGAACGAGGAACGCAGCTCTTAAGATCCTTTACCTCTCTCTCTCTCTCTCTCTCTCTCTCTCTCTATATATATATATATATATATATATATATATATATATATATATATATATATATATATATATATTATTCTAATAGTAATACTAGGTTGGTAAAAAACCTCGGATAGCACAACTTATAAGTATATCAAAATAAAATGGCAACCGAGGAAAAAAATTGGAAAAAAAAAGAACGAACAGGGCGAAAAAAATCGTCCAGTGCCTTCAGTTTTTAGTCCAAAGAAAAAAATAAAACTGGGATACATAAAATAAATCCTAAAGAGCCGGGAATAACTTTCCTAGGTTTCATCTAAACGGATCTTCAGGCTAATCTTCAAGTATATATATATATATATATATATATATATATATATATATATATATATATATATATTGATAAAACATCTAGATCTAGGTTGTGGAGTAAATGAAAAGTCAGTGAGATGCCCACCTGAGTAAGGCTGGAGAACACTTCGCTGGAAATGTCAAAATCACCTCAACAACTCCAGGGTCCATATAAAGATACACATAAAAATTTATAAGATACACATCTATACACTCTTACTACAAAACACTATATGAACAACAGAGTGACAAACATTTTTTTACCAAATGAATTATGTCGAATGGTATTTAATTTTAGTTTTAGTTTTCTCGATTTAAACAAAGGAAAAAACAGGTTAAGTGTATTTATTTATCTTTTTATTTATTTGTTCATTTATTTATCGGGGGTACTGAACTCACGTTAAACTCTGAGGAGTTTGTGTTTGTTGGGACTTTGGTCGGCATTTTGCCCAACCTAATCTGATTTCCAATGAGATCTGGTTTCAGCTAAGGAACTTGGAAGCGAATCAATTGGGCTGTTTGAACGAAATAAGTTTATTGTACTTTTGACATCAGGTTGTCGTCAAGAACGTTAATTCAATCGGCAAAATCTATCAACAGGAGCAAATCAGTGGCAAATATTTGAAAAGCTGGCGAGCAAGTGAGTTTCACCCGAACAACTCTCGAGCGGATTTGATCGTCATTACTGCAACCCAATGTCATTTTAAACTCTCACGAGTCCCGCCATGTGGTAATGGTTAGCAAACCATTACTACTGTAGCGATAACGAGTTTGAGTCCGAGAAAAGGTATCCGTTTGTCAGCCTGGTCGGAGTTACCTAGTAAAATTTAATTTCGGAGAGAAATAAGTTCCATACGGACAACTTCTTCTCCAGAGCCACTGCTCTATGGAACGGACAGTCAAGAGGACGTTTGTCCGAGAAATTTTCACAGAAAATATTCGTCCTCCGAAATTCTGTGAGAATTTCTCGGACATTCAGGTCGGTAAATGTTGTTTAATACTGTTTATTATAAAACAGAACATTTACTTAAATATTTGTATCTATAAAAAGAATGTATAAACATAAAAATGTCTTAAAATAATTGTCGGACTTTGTCCATTTCATAATATATATATATATATATATATATATATATATATATATATATATATATATATATATAAATAAATAAAAACAGACCACTTTAAGTTTCCATGTAATAAATTATTTCACCACAGCCATTTTAAAAGGACCGCGGATCATCAGACTTTACTTCCAATCAAAAAATGAAAAGAAAATTTACACATTTTTGACGGGCCGTATTAAATATATGTAAATTAACGAAGTGGGGAAGTGAGTGGGGAGAGAGAGAAGACATGAGTGAGTTAGCAGATATTCAAACATTTAAACGGTTAACTTAACGGAAGTAATATATTGATATCGAAGGGGTAGAGAAGAAAAAAACCATTACGAATTACCTAGTTTTTAATAAACTATATATATATATATATATATATACAGTGTAACCCGGATATAAGAGAGTTGTGGGGACCGGAGAAGACGTATCTTATATCCGGGTTTCTCTTATATCCGGGTTTCTCTTATATCCGGGTTTGGTCTATTTTGTTTAGGTAAGTATGGCTCTAATTTGGGACCAGAAAAAATATCTCTTATATCCGGGTTACACTGTATATATATATATATATATATATATATATATATATATATATATATATAAACGCACAAAATAAGTGTCTTTCGAAGAAATACATAAAAATAGCCAATCAAAAAATGGCAGGCGCCAACAACAACCGGAGGGTAGAGCAACCGAAAAGTTGTGTTAATAATAACACAGATGAGAACAATAATCTGAACGCAAATATGGTAAATAATGTAAACAATCAATAGTTTTTAAAGTTCTCTTGCCTTCAAAGAATCTGCAATATTATCGGTTCTGCTCTGGCATCTCGAGTTCATGAATTTAAGCGTAGTACTAGATTCTTAACTCGGCCTCATTCTTTTAGAGTTGTAATTTCTTTATGTAGCCATCAATTCTAAGCTAACATTTTTTTCTCTCTCGCATTTTTTGCATGTCCAACTCTTTTCCGGTTTCATGTCTTCCAGTCAACTTTGATCTTCAAAAAATTTAAATGCAGTGTCAATCTTCATCTTTTGTATCCCCAGTTTCTGTTCTTTTATTATTCTCTCCCTTAATAATGTTTTTTTTCTTTCCTTTCTGATTCTCTAACACTCAGTAACCACTTACGTCTTAGTGGCTTTATCACCTTGTTTGAATGAAATGATTAAAAAAGAAAAAGAAAAGAAAAGCTATTAAAATATATATTTCGTACGAGACGTCAATCATTCCATCGTTCGGACCGTTGACCTCGTCTTTATTGCCACGGCCGAAACGTCGTGAATATGGCAATAAAGATGAGGACAATAGTCCAAATGATGCAAATAGTTACAATACCACATCTTAGAAATACAGACTGAATGTCATTGTTAGCTACAAAAGGCCATGAATCACCATCAGATTCATGGTCAGAAGACGGGCAGCAAAGAAATTGCTCGTGATATATTTCATAACAAACAACATTAGAAGACATTCAGGTGTAAGAATCAGTTAAGCGAACGGCTAATCTCGTAGCCTATCGATTTTTCAGAACGAGACCAAACATCACGGTCCAACAAACGCATAGGATTAACCAGGGTGAACTATTGACAGATTATCTTGAATTTTAATATTATTAGATAGTTCGTTTGTAAACTCTTTTCCCCAACAATATTATCGGGAAATTATGATTTATTATAAGATGTTGTTTCGAAAACTATTATTAGTTTTTTTTTAACTTGTATTTCTTTCATCTCCATTTGAGGTGTTTTTCATTATGAAGTGAAAAGAAGGATTATACTGAATCAATTGCTACATCTCCTTCTAGGAAAGTTGGTTAGCTGTTTCGTGTTAGATAATTTTTCTCGGGTGTATATGCCTTACATATTTATGTCTATCGTTCGTCCATACTGAGAATATTTCTGTCAATTCTAATCTAGTGCACTATTTACATCATTCGGACTATTGTCCTCATTTTTGTCGCCATATTTATTACAGCGATTAATATTTTTGTTGTAAATTCTCAAGAACAAAAAATGTATAAATTCATTTTCATTATATGTTTACATTTTATTATAATTCTAATCATTGCTTTTGAAAACAATAAACATTTCTGAGGAGTGAAGGTAGTTAACATAATAGCGGGGTCAAGGGAAAAACCGTCATTTTCACACACCTTTTTGCCGGTATGAAGATCCATGTTTGCCAATGTATTTATATGCCTGTCTATATTTCTGAGATGAGGTATTATGTACACTGTTTACATTATTCAGACTATTGTCCTCATTTTTGTCGCCATATTTATTACAACGTTTCGGCCGTTGTACGCTCCGGCCTTCTTCAGGTGGTTGGAATGTCGAACTGAACCCTTTATTTCGCTCGCTGGAGTAGACTGTACAACGGCCGAAACATTATAATAGATATGGCGACAAAGATGAGGACAATAGTCCGAATAATGTAAATAGTGTACATAATACCTCATCTCAGAAATATAGACAGATACTGAAGGGCCGAAACGTTGTAATAAATATGGCAACAAAGATCAGGACAATAGTCCGAATAATGTAAATAGTGTACATAATACCTCATCTCAGAAATATAGACAGATACTGAAGGGCCGAAACGTTGTAATAAATACGGCGACAAAGATGAGGACAATAGTCCGAATAATGTAAATAGTGTACATAATACCTCATCTCAGAAATATATACAGATACTGAAGGGCCGAAACGTTGTAATAAATATGGCGACAAAGATGAGGACAATAGTTCGAATAATGTAAATAGTGTACATAATACCTCATCTCAGAAATGTAGACAGATACTGATCTAGTGCTACTGTTATATATCTAGAGATCCTTGGGAAAATCTATAAAAAGGATCTGATATGTCATTGATCGAGACCATGCATTTGTGTTTAAGTCACTTTCTCAACTCTGTAACGTAGCTTCATTTTACCTTTTCTATAAATATTTTCATGGTAATTGTTCTGCTGAACTTAAGAGCAGTACTAGATTGACAACATGGACTCATCATTTTACAGTTGAAATGGGTAGGTGTCATGTTCCGATTCCTTGTACCACGGTGATAGTCCAAGGTAGAACCAATGAAGAAGAACTGGAACACGGATATGGAATAACACAGATATATTACAAACAGGAATATATACAGAGAAGTAGAAAGTGTTAGTACGAACAATCAGGTTTAGTAGGGAGAACAATGTAGTCTCGACTAGTATCACTATTCCAATGTCTTGTAGTAATTGTCTGAACGCGACTCTGTTTCGGACTGCCTCTGACTCGACTCACTGACTCGCTCTGACTGACGGACCCCACTCAAGATTTCAGACTAAACTCCCTGCTTCCTCTTGAGGCGCAGTATTTATTACGTATGGAATAGTTCATTATGTTATTATGGGTAAGGTCCCATAACCGCAAGTTCTATACTAACAGTTTCTTCTTACGCACTTTTCGCCTGTGGAAATTTCTTTCGATTTCTTGCTTTCCAGTCAAGTTCGAAAAAAAAAAAAAATTAAATTTAAAAATTTAAATGCAATGTCTTAATTTCTATACTTTTATTGTTTTCTCTCCTTAATACTGTTTTCTCTTATACTTTCACACTCAGTCACCTCCCACACACCTGTGTTTCAGTGGCTTTGTTGCCTTGCTTGGGGTGAAATGATTAAAAAATGATTTTAAAAAAGCTACTCAACACAGTCTATCGCCATTAGTAATGATATATTGTGTTGTTAGATAAATTCGTTCGTTTTTTTTCCAATATGATGTAATGGAATAACCAGTAATGATATATTGTGCTGTTAGATAAACCAGTAATGATATATTGTGCTGTTAGATAAATTCGTTCGTTTTTTTTCCAATATGATGTAATGGAATAACCCCATGGATGATTACACTATCGGTAGGAAGTACCTATAAAGTCCACCGTCTACGAGAGACGGCAGGGAGAGAAGGAAGTAAGAGTTAGGGAGACGACGTAAGTACGTCCGACCTTCCAATTAGTGGCACTCACTACTAGCTTGACCTGTGTGTATAACTGTACCGTATTTCATATTGTACTGGTTGTGTACAATAAACCTTTCTTCTAGTATCCACCTGGTGTTAAGTATTTATTCCCTTAGCACGGAATATAACACAATATTATTTAATTTTTTTTATCGTTTTACATTACTAACTGATTTGTTGTTGAATTAAAGTAAAACGAACGAATTTATCTGCCAACCCAATCGTAATATCATCGGGAATTTTAATATTATTAGATAATGCATTCTCAGATATAGATTCTTTCTGTTTATATTATTTTAATTTTAATTTTCATTGATTTGCATCTCATCTGTCGAGACGATCAGTTTATGGCGATGAGTATAGAATATTAACATTATCATTTTTTTTTTTTAATATTATTAGATAAAACAATGTTTACCGAAATTCGTTTTTGAAATGATCGGGCGACTCTTAACTGGTTAAATTTGTTCAACTTGTTGAAGATTACTTCTTTAGTCTGATATCCAGCGCTGAATTACAAGAATGCTTATAGAATCTAGCAACCCTAATATTTTAACAAAATACTCCAAGAAAGCTAAAATAAAATCTAATTAAAAGTTAATAAAATTGCAGACATGTTAAGACGATCCTCCGTATTTATTTATCAAATCTAAAATTAGGTCACATAACACAACCACACTTGACAGTTCATCCACACATGATAAATATAGTTTTACTCGATGTCGTATGTGCGCATGCGTGTTTGCTTGTTTGCACACGACACTACTTAAGAGAATGATGTTATCGTCATGAAAAAGACATTGATCGAACAGCCGGCAGTGATGTAGTCACATTTTCTTATAATAATTTGCTATTTCTTGCGCACATCTACAGGCGAGCGGGCTTCCATTTCTTGATATGCTCTCTCTTATACCAAGGCTGACATCTTATTGGATGAAATTTGCCCTCATTTACGACTGTTCGCTCGCTCCGAAAGCGTCAGGAGTTGCGTGTACAAAAATTAGTGAGAAGAAAATTCGATTTGCTTCCATCTTGATTTCGTAGCACGTTATTTAGCGAATACAAACCAAGAAACAGAAATTCAGCAAAAAAAAAGAAGGAAAAGAAAGAAGAGAAAAGAAAACCAAAAATGGAATGAAAAGCCCAACGAAATCTAACACGCAAAAAGCTAAGAAACAATCGTCAGATGCGTTCGAGGCTTGAAGACGTTTTCACTAATTGTCATAAATTAGGTTACCTTTATCTAAGCAGTAAACATTATCAGAACAGATGCAACAGTTTTCGGATTCCTTCTTTCCTTCTTTTCCTACAACTTTCTTCTGTCTGTTCTTTGATCTCAACGTCATTCTTACTCTTCTTTCGGGTTCATTCTCTCTTCTTGTTTTGATGTTTGATTTCTTCTTTTCTATTTTAATTCGGTCATTACATCATTTTGGTGGATTGTGCTTTATGTATTACTTTCAATATATCTTTTCTTTCTTTCTTTCTTTCTTTGGATTTTATCATATTTCTTTTGTCCTTGTTTTTTCATAATTTTCTTTCTTTCTTTCTTTCTTTCCTTCTGGTCTTTCTTTCTTTCTTTCTTTCTTTCTTTGGATTTTATCACATTTCTTTTTCCTTTGTTTTTTCATAATTTTCTTTCGTTCGTTCGTTCGTTCCTTCCTTCCTTCTGGTCTTTCTTTCTTTCTTTCTTTCTTTCTTTGGATTTTATCATATTTCTTTTTTCTTTGTTTTTTTTTCATAATTTTCTTTCTTTCTTCCTTTCCTTCTTATCTTTCTTTCTTTCTTTCTTTCTTTCTTTCTTTCTTTCTTTCTTTCTTTCTTTCTTTCTTTCTGATCTTTCTTTCTTTCTTTCTTTGGATTTTATCATATTTCTTTTTTCTTTGTCTTTTTTCATAATTGTCTTTCTTTCTTCCTTTCCTTCTGGTGTTTCTTTCTTTGGATTTTATCATGTTTCTTTTTCATTTTTTTCATGATTTCTTTCTTTTTCTTTCTTTCTTTCTTGCGATTTCTTCTTTATTTCTTTCTGCAGTATATATTTTGTTCTTCCTTTAGGCTTTTTTTTTTTTTTTTTTTACTGTACATCAGGATTTTATTCTTTCTTTCTTTCTTTTTTTCTTATTTGCTTCGTTCAGTATTTCTTTTCTTTTTTTTATATTCCCTTTTGTCCAGCAGGGTTTTATTATTTCTTTATTTGTTCATTTTCCTTGTGATTTTTTCTTTCATTTTGTAGAATTTTTTGTCCTTCCTTCCTTTATTTTCCTTTCTTTTACTGTCCAGCAGTGCTTTATTCTTTTTCTTTCTTTCTTTCTTTCTTTCTTTCTTTCTTTCTTTCTTTCTTTCTTTCTTTCTTTCTTTCTTTCTTTATTTTCCTTTCTTTTACTGTCCAGCAGTGCTTTATTCTTTCTTTCTTTCTTTCTTTCTTTCTTTCTTTCTTTCTTTCTTTCTTTCTTTCTTTATTTTCCTTTCTTTTACTGTCCAGCAGTGCTTTATTCTTTCTTTCTTTCTTTCTTTCTTTCTTTCTTTCTTTCTTTCTTTCTTTCTTTCTTTCTTTATTTTCCTTTCTTTTACTGTCCAGCAGTGCTTTATTCTTTCTTTCTTTCTTTCTTTCTTTCTTTCTTTCTTTCTTTCTTTCTTTATTTTCCTTTCTTTTACTGTCCAGCAGTGCTTTATTCTTTCTTTCTTTCTTTCTTTCTTTCTTTATTTTCCTTTCTTTTACTGTCCAGCAGTGCTTTATTCTTTCTTTCTTTCTTTCTTTCTTTCTTTCTTTCTTTCTTTCTTTATTTTCCTTTCTTTTACTGTCCAGCAGTGCTTTATTCTTTCTTTCTTTCTTTCTTTCTTTCTTTCTTTCTTTCTTTCTTTCTTTCTTTCTTTCTTTCTTTCTTTTCCTTTCTTTTACTGTCCAGCAGTGCTTTATTCTTTCTTTCTTTCTTTCTTTCTTTCTTTCTTTCTTTCTTTCTTTCTTTATTTTCCTTTCTTTTACTGTCCAGCAGTGCTTTATTCTTTCTTTCTTTCTTTCTTTCTTTCTTTCTTTCTTTCTTTCTTTCTTTCTTTCTTTCTTTATTTTCCTTTCTTTTACTGTCCAGCAGTGCTTTATTCTTTCTTTCTTTCTTTCTTTCTTTCTTTCTTTCTTTCTTTCTTTCTTTCTTTATTTTCCTTTCTTTTACTGTCCAGCAGTGCTTTATTCTTTCTTTCTTTCTTTCTTTCTTTCTTTCTTTATTTTCCTTTCTTTTACTGTCCAGCAGTGCTTTATTCTTTCTTTCTTTCTTTCTTTCTTTCTTTCTTTCTTTCTTTATTTTCCTTTCTTTTACTGTCCAGCAGTGCTTTATTCTTTCTTTCTTTCTTTCTTTCTTTCTTTCTTTCTTTCTTTCTTTCTTTCTTTCTTTCTTTCTTTATTTATTTATTTTCCTTTCTTTTACTGTCCACCAGTGCTTTATTCTTTCTTTCTTTCTTTCTTTCTTTCTTTCTTTCTTTCTTTCTTTCTTTCTTTCTTTATTTTCCTTTCTTTTACTGTCCAGCAGTGCTTTATTCTTTCTTTCTTTCTTTCTTTCTTTCTTTCTTTCTTTCTTTCTTTCTTTCTTTCTTTCTTTCTTTCTTTCTTCCTTTATTTTCCTTTCTTTTACTGTCCAGCAGTGCTTTATTCTTTCTTTCTTTCTTTCTTTCTTTCTTTCTTTTCTCGGATTTTTCTTCTTCACGTTGTTTTTTCATCATTTTTTAAGCTTATGTTTTTATTTTCCTTTTTATAGTTCTTACCGTTCCCCCCCCTCACACTTTCCTTCTTTCCTTTCTTAAAAAGCCTTTACCTTTTCATTTTCCTTCTTTCTTTGTAGTTTTCTTTCATTCTTCTTCCTATCTTTCATTTCCCCTTTTTTTTAATACTCACTTCTTTCCTCCTGTCAGTATTTCATTCACGCTTTTCGTCTTTTATACGTTCACCCTTCCAGCAAATAACTACACTTTATTTCTACCCTTCTGTCTGACTTCCTTCGATTATTAAGTCCTTCCGTGTTTCATTTTTCTCTTGCTTTTTTGATTCATCCCCCTCCTTGGTCATGCCTTCTGCATACGTTTTAACACCTCCAATATCCATCTTCATTTCAGTCACTATAGCATACAAGACCAATTTTTGCGGCTGTACCAACTAGAAAGTTCTGATTACAACAGACGCCTATTTCTGTCCGCTCGTAATAATTCTAAATCTGTCCTCAATGAAACTAAGTCATTGTTCACTGAAAGAATGAGGGATCGTATAGACTCTAACAAGTTTGGTTCTCCTAACTACTGGCAGCTCTATAATAGTATGCTGAATAAAGATAAGTCCTTCATACTTCGTCTTTTTACTCAATTTGAGATGTTACAATCTTCTGTTCATAGAGCAGAATGCTTTGCTTGTAAATTATCTTCCAGTATTATTCTTGACTCATTTGGAGTATGTTTCCTGACTTTCCACACAGAGCTAAATCTCTGATGTGTGGTTTGTATATGTTGTGGCCTTGTTAGGGGCCAGAAATAAAGACACAAAGAGAGGAATTGAGTTAAACAAATATATTAACAGAAACAGTAATACAAACGAGTGTTACAGCAAGAATGTTCGGTCCGACTGTCAGAGCTGACTGTTGGAAACTTCACCCTCCAAAAGGCAGTACCACAACAGTATATAACTCCCTCCATAATTTCTGCTGACATATCTAAACTGAATCCCCACAAAGCAGGCGGACATTCTGGTACCCCTGTAACAGCCCTAAAGAAATTTACTCCTGAAATTGCTCCTATTCTCTCAAAACGCTAAATAAATTCCTTGCTTTCCTGCTTGTCGGAAAACCTCTTTTGGAGTTAACGTTTCTAAGAACTCAAATGAACCAACTGGCCCTTCCAAGGACCTATTAGTCTTCTGCCTATTTTGATAAATCCTAGAAGCTCCGAACTGGTTAAGGAACCCACCTCGAAGGGTCTTCTTCCTGACAAAGAATATGCTTTTAGCTTTTCCAGGTCAATCCAGGTCAACTGCGTGTGTATTAACAGTTATTGATGAAAAAATATAACAAGCTTTAGATAAAAACGGTGAAGCCTGGGCTGTTGCTTTAGATATATCGCAGGCCTTTGACAAAATAAATAAAAAAATAAATAAAAAAAAATCCCTAAGATATCATTTCGTTCTATCTTGGTCTTTTTGTTCAATCAAGTCTCTTCTACATTATTTCGCATTTTCTTTTTAGATACTAATATTTCTTTTGGTTTATGGCCACAACACGTTGAAACACCTGTTCTCGTACGATCACCGAAGTTAAGCAACGTCGAGCCTGGTCAGTTCTTAGATTGGTGACTGCTTGTACTATGCACTGTAAGTTTGGATGTGTGTGTGGTGTAATGAGTAATGACTCATACTTGAAAGTCGGAGCGCCGAGTTCGAATTCCAGTCGGTTCATTATATAAACTTACGCGCAAATAACCTTAGGAAAGGTATGAAGGCACCTATTTTCCCATCCAACTATGGGTTAATTAATTACTTGTATCAGTAAAGCGTTATTATCTTCAAAACATTTTTACAAACTAAAAAACATTTTCTGGCTTTAAATAACTTGGTAAAAGGTTGATAAGCCGTAAAAAATAAATCATTTTTTTTTCTCATCACATTTAGTTATTTTAAAAAGAAATTTTCTTCAGCTGGTTGCTTCTTCATTCTACCTTCAAGTTTTCATCCTTTCCTTCTTTCTTTCTTTCTTTCTTTCTTTCTTTCCTTCCTTCCCTCTTAAGTATTTTTTCTTACTCGTTAATTATTTTTAAATTCTTTTACTTACTGTTCTTCCTTTCTTACTTTTTTTTTCTTACTCTCTTCTTTTTTTTTTCTTTTTTTTTTTTTTTAAATTTTCCCTTCTTTTCTGTCTTTTAAAATTACTTTTCTACAATTCTCCCTTTCTTAGATTTTTAAAAATTCTTTTCTTTTTTGTACTATTCTTTTGACAAACCTTATTTTCTTCCTTGCATTTTATTATCTTTCCTTCCGCTTCCTTGTTTCCATTGCCTTTCCGTTTTTCCTTTTAAAATTGATTTTCTTAATGTCCTTCTTTGCGTCCTTTTATTGATTTCATTTCTTTCTTCCTTTCATTGCTCTCCTTCCTTACCTTATGATTTACCTTTCTTTCTTTCTTTCTTTCTTTCTTTCTTTCTTTCTTTCTTTGATGTAAAGATTTCTAAAAAAATATATATTAATTCCTACTGTTCGTCTTTCCTGTTTGCTTTTTTTAAAGTTTTCTTTTCTGTTATCCTTCCTTCCTTCCTTCCTTCCTTCCTTCCTTCCTCTTTTAAATCTTTCCTATATTTTTCTATTCATCCCTCTTTTTTTTTTAAAATCTTTTTATTCTTTATTTTTCTTTCCTTTCTGCATTTCTTCCTTCATTCCTTCCTTTTGCAAATCTTTTCTATTTTTTATAATCATTCTTTTTATTTTGTAAAGTTTTTTCTTTTTAATATTCTTCCTTCATTCCTTCCTTTTTCAAGTCTTTTCTATTTTCTTTTACTATCTACTCTTCTTTTTATTTTTTAAAGTCTTTTTATTTTTTCTATCCTTCCCTCCATTTATTTTTTAAAAGTCTTTTTATTTTCTACTATTCTTTCTTCTTTCTTTCATTTTTCAGGTATTTTCGATTTTGTACTATCCTTCCTTCCTTCCTTCCTTCCTTCCTTCCTTCCTTCCTTCCTTCCTTCCTTCCTTCCTTCCTTTCAATTATATCTTAATGAATGAAGGAATTAATTTAATTTCCAGTACTTCTTACTTCCTTTCTTTCTTTTCCCCTTACTTTCTATCAATTTTCTTCTTCTTTCTCTTCAAGTCTTTCTTTTTCAGCTCCTTAACCCATTTTGGCTTTCAACGTCTCTTAGATTCTTTCCTTTCCTTCATTCATTATCGAAATTGCGTCTTTCTTCCACTCTTTAATTGCAACCTCATTTCAATCTTCTTCCACCTCCATGTTGGGATTCTTTCTTTTTTCCCTTTTCTACTTCTTTCTTTTCCCGTCTACTTCTTTTACCTTCCTTCCTTCCTTCCTTCCTTCCTTCCTTCCTTCCTTCCTTCCTCTTCTTTCCTTCCTTCCTTCCTTCCCTACCCTTCCTTCCTTCCTTACCCTTCCTTCCTTCCTTCCTTCCTTCCTTCCTCTTCCCTTTCTTCTTTCCCTTCCCTCCCTTCCTTCCTTCCTCTTCCCTTTCCTTCCGTCCTTCCTTCCCTTCCTTCCTTCCATCCCTACCTTCCTTCCTTCCCCTTCCTTCCTTCTTTCCTTCCTTCCTTCCTTCCTTCCTCTTCCCTTCCTTCCTTCCTTCCTTCCTTCCTTCCTTCCTTCCTTCTTCTTCCCTTCCCTTCCTTCCTTCCTTCCTTCCTTCCTTCCTTCCTTCCTTCCATCCCTTCCTTCTTTCCCTTCCTTCCTTCCTTCCTTCCTTCCTTCCTTCCTTCCTCTTCCCTTCCCTTCCTTCCTTCCTTCCTTCCTTCCTTCCTTCCTTCCTTCCTTCCTTCCTTTTCAAATCATTTTTTATTCATTACTATCATTATTCTTTCCTTTATCCCTGCCTATCACTGTAAATTTTTTTCCTTCCTTCATTTCTTCGTTGGTTCGTTCTTTCCTTACTTTAAAGTCTTGCTCTTTCTTTCTTATCATTCTTCCATTTTCCTTTATCTTTCACTGCTAACCTTCTCTCAGTCAGCCTTCGTCTATTTTAAAGTTTCCCAACAGAATAGAATCTGAGCATATATCTATGAATGTTAATTATTAATAAGATGATATCGACAAGATAGGCTCAGTCGTGTTGTTAATGTTGGCATTTCTATAGGCCATCAACTGAGTTTGATGGAATTCTTATTGCGAAAAGTAAACGTCTGACTCACAAATAATCAAACTCGGGAAATGAAAGGCCGAGAGGCAGTAAGCGTAACTGTTTTGCTCGAGGCTATCTCTATTCAACTTGTACAGTACTTCATCGGATTAGCGTTCAATATCGACATATTTAACACTACATTTGTGGCAAGACAATGAAATTCGACGAAGGTCGAGAGACATTCTGAATGTTTCTCGATCTGGTGGATACTGTAACATGGCTATTTAATTTGTTGCTGATCACGAGGTAGGAACGTAACGCCTGAAATAGATAAAAGTACTTGTTAAGTTCAATGTTTTTACGTGAGTTTCTGTGTTGCTTATCATTTTGAAGAGCCGAGCTTTCATTTTTTTTTTTTTTAAATCGTTTTCTCCCAATGTAACGCAGAAAAACCACTAAGTCGCAATAGTTTACTGGGTGTGGAAGAATTAGGAAGAGAAACATTAATAATGAGCTGGAAGAGAAAAGAGTAATCAGGAGACAGTATTTACATTAGTCGGACTATTGTCCTCATCTTTGTCGCCATATTTGTCACAACGTTTCGGCCGTTGTACGCTCCGGCCTTCTTCAGGTGGTTGGAATTTTCGAACTGCACCCTTTATTTCGATCACTGGGGTAGACTGTTCTAGTTCTACGTGCCATGTTTGATGGATGTCAGTTATCAGTTATCTCCTGCGAATTTTCCCTCTGAAAGTTCTCCACAGCCTTAACCGGGTATTGAACTCACACTCTTTGGTTCTGTCACTGGATCTAACCAGCGCCTTTATCCACTGTGCCATGTGTCCTCAAGGACACATAGCACAGTGGATAAAGGATAAAGTGGAGAACTTTCAGAGGGAAAATTAGCAAGAGATTCAGTTCGAAATTCCAACCTCCTGAATAAGGCCGGAGCGTACAATGGCCGAAACGTTGTGACAAATATGGCGACAAAGATGAGGACAATAGTCCGACTAATGTAAATACTGTAGATAATACCTCATCTCAGAAATATAGACAGAGTAATCAGGAGGTCAGCAGATAGGGATTGACATTGCAATTGCAATTAGATTTTTGCAGATTAAAGTTCCGGTAAAGCCGGAAGAGAGCTCCACAAGTGAGAAGTAGGAGAGAAAAAAATGTCAGCATAGAACTTACGGCTACATGTAGTCAGCTTAACTGAGCACTGATGAGATCTCGATGCCAGTCTAATGCTGCGCTTAAATTAAAAATCTCTGATATGTACAGAAATGTGGCACAAAGCCAAAATGGGTAATGGTCTTCTTCTGTCTTAACGTAAAACTTAACTATCCACAAACGCTGATCCAAACATACAACAATATTCCTTACACCACAACAACGCATTCTTACTTACCTTTCTTACTACACCCACCATAATACCTCATTGTCTCTATGAAAATCCAACCTAGTCCCCATATGTACAATTCACTATCTGTGGGAGGAGGGGAATAAAACAACAAATTTAAAAATCTATCCCCAATGAATATTTACAAAAATGTACAAAACAATAGTACCATAGTAAAGAGCTTATTCGAACAATTACCATGAAAGTATTTATAGAAAAGACGCAGAGAGGCAACCTTACAGCAGTTGGAAACTGTCTGAAGTCGAGCTGCCAGATCAGGATCAATAATATTGCTGATTCTTCTTTATGATTCTTCTTTGATTTTATCAAGGAGCTCAAAGTAAATAGCAGGGTCACCGGACCATATGTGGCAGCAATATTCTAAGCATGGATGAATGGTTGACTTATAGATATGTAAAATAGATTCTGGAGAGAAAATTGTCTAGAACGACACAGTGAATCAACTTTCTTAGCTGCTGAACTAGCAATGAATTCAATATAATCTTTCCATTTCATGTCAACTGAGAACGTTACCCAGAGAAGGCGCAATGAATCACTTTCCTGGAGGTTAACATCAGCCACGCTGGCATCTCAGATGATTGATGGAGAGGAATTTAGCTTTGGAGGCGTTGAAATTAACAACCCATCTTTCCCCCCAGTTAAGGCGGATTTGAGGTCGTTTTGTACATCGGCTGCCATTTTGACCTTGTCGGACTGATCAGAAAGAAAAGACACTTGAATCCAATAGAATCAGAAAAATGCTTTTGTTATTCTCAACGTATTCAAGTGTGTTTAAAGCACATAGTAAAATCACTTGACCCAAGGAGATTCTCGGAGCTATTTACAGTAATCTAATAATCTTTTGGTCACCTCTCTATAGAAGTGAGAATTTAGTGAATTTGAATACTGTTCCTGATGTTATGATAACTAAGTTGGTCATTATAGTTTATGTTAATATTGACAAATATGATAATGCTGACAATAATATGATAGTGTTGAAGACAGTGACGAGAAGGTCGATGAATATGATAGTGTTGACAATAGTGACGATAACATTGACAATATTGTTGAAGAATATGATAGTGTGGACAATAGTGATGATAATGAACGATAGTGCTGAAAAATAAACGTTTGAACGATAATATTGATCAATATGATAGTGGTGACGATAGTAACGACAGTGTTTATAATAGTGTTGAATAATATAATAGTGTTGCCGATAGTGACGATGAAGTTGACGATAGTGTTGAATAATAGCATAGTGTTGACGATAGTGACGTTAATTAACCACAGTGTTGAAGTATATAATAGTAAGTACTATAGAGCTGATGAATATGACAGAGTTGCTGATAGTGTTATAGAATATGATAATATTTATGATAATAAAGACAGCTGACGATAGTGCTGACGAATAATGACGATAGTTAACAATAGTGTTGAAACGTGTTATGGAGTTGACGATAGTGACAATAGGATTGATGAATATGATAATGTTGACGATTATTAACGATAGTGTTGAAGAATATATTGTTGACGATAGTGTTGATGAATATGGTATTGTAGACGGCAGTGTTGAAGATTATGGTAATCTACAATAGTAGCGATAGCTGACGATAGGTTTGACAAATATGGTATTGTTGAAGATATTGACGATAATCTGGATAATCCTGTTGTAGAATGTGATAGCGTTGACAATAGGGACAATAATTGACCATAGTGTTGATGAATATGATAACGTTGACAATAGTAACGATAGTGTCGATGAGAGTGATGATGAATATGATAATGTTGACTATAGCATTGGCCAGAGTTTTGAAGTATATCACATTTATGAAAGTGTTGATATGAATTCGATATTTAATTATGGGAAATATCATGCTTATATGATATTTATCATGTTATATTTATATTATAATGTTTATGTGATATTGAATATTATGTTTAGAAAAGTTAATATAATAGTTATGACATGGATATGTTAATACTGAAGATAGTGTTTATGATTGCAGATGGGGAGCGATCTCTTAATCTTGGGGTACATAGCAATTTGTTTGGTTGCTGGATAAAATGAACAGTTTTTTTGGTTGCCTTCGTCTAAATGTATCTTAGCTTGCTATGATTGAATTTGAATATAAAATAATGTGATTTATGAATGAATAAATATGTGATTTATGAATGAATAAATATATGTGATTTATGAATGAATAAATATGTGATTTATGAATGAATAAATATATGTGATTTATGAATGAATAGATATATCGCGTCGTAAGGAGTTTGATCTTCCCTTGTGGCTAATTCACGCACACTTGTGTGATCTGAACATATTCGGTTTTGTCCATTTTATTATTATTTTATTCCCTTTGCTTTCTTGTGTGTACACATTTCTTTCCAGGTCCCGCCCAGAGACATAAGGTTAGAAATGGCATCATGACATTTTCCACTGACCCCCTCCCCAACCCCCCAACTCCCCCAATCCCCCCCAAAGAACAAAAACAAAACAAAAATTTTTTTTTACATAGACAAAGCTATTCGTAAGAACAATTTCTTTTGTATTTCTTTAAGGCATGGGCTTCCAGGGATCCCTTCAATTAATCTACTGGAATCTTTTCCAACCAATCCGAGGGCTCCAACTACAACAGGGATTGTTGATTTCGATTTCAAGGTCCTTGTATTTTGATAGCTTTTTGTATTCTGACCATGCGACCCGGGTTCGAAACTCACCTTGGTTAATTTGTCAAGAAGGAAATTTCTTGATGTTATTGGACTGGAGGGATCGATCCCACCGTGCGGCACCTCTGGAAAGTAACTGAAAACCATACCACGTGAAATTGGGTAGACGGGGCTTTTGAGTGTCATCGATAGCTATGCTAGCATGAAGTCACAAGTCATCGTGGCTGAGGGCTTGAATGTGCTGGCCTTGTTCAAAGTGTTGATCCCGCTAGATAACAGGTTCTTTCCCAAAAGCTGTAACTAAGGTCTGCTCAGCATAGTTGTAGTATAAACTATAGGTGGGCTCTGTTGAATAACACAGATGCACCTGAGCAAGCGTCTGGAACAGGGATTGGGTAGCCGCCCTAGTAGACGAGTATTCTCGAATACGAGAGGCCAGCTATACATATCGGTATGTATGTTTATATGTTTGTTTAACGGCATATCAACTTCATATCGGCCATTTAATGCCGAAATTTAATTGGGGTGTGTTATAGTGGAAAACACCTATTTTATACTTAATAGACTCCCCACCTATAATAATTAGGAGTAGTAAGAGTAACGAGTCAGTCGCTCAGTGAGTCAATCGATGCCGTACAATACTTAAGTATCAGCGACTATAACTAGATTTCTCTGCGTCATTACCCATTATATCAAGTTCCTAACGTTTTGTACGTCGAACCTATTTTAAAACCGACTTAGTACAAATACAAGCCTCCACTGTGAAATCACTCCACAACAGGGGGGAGATTTGGAGTAATAAAAATATATGTTATGCTGCTTTCACAATTGAATACATGATAGATGATACTCAGCTTTGCTCATATATATATATATATATATATATATATATATATATATATATATATATATATATATATATATATATATATATATTTGTGGGAATTGATTACTAGAGTTGGGAATTGATTATGTTGTTTTGTTGAAGTTATATTTTGGAATACAGTTTGATTTCTTTAAGAAATTGAGGGATATTAAATGAATTAATGCGATGAAAGGTTCTTTAATGTTTGTTATTTGATTTTGTTTAATGTCATATCAACCTCTAGAAGTTATTAAATGGCTTCAACTAAATATATTTTAATCGTAATTGTATGCCTTCAACTACAGGTAAAATGTATTGTTGGTCATTCTAATAAAATTGTATTTTTATGCTTTTATAGTGTATTGTTTTTGTTGTCATTATTTGACTATAGCTTGAACCCTAACAGTTGCTACCACCCCAGCTCAAAGTAAACCTGGGAACAACAGCAATTAAGAAGTGGGCGCAATATCCCAAACAGAGGCCTTGCTACCGGATGTAGTTTATCGTCATGTTCAGGAATGGCAAGACAATGTTGATCTTAAAATATTGATATCTTATTGTTGTATCGTCGAGGGGAATGATACACAGAGACGAATGAGTGCTTAATATATTTATCCAGCACCATTATCCGGTGCTAACGGATACTTACAAAAACACAGAACAATAAGTTACAAAACAATTAACAAGACAACTTACAAGTAATAGATGAGGGTCAAATGCTGTATAGCTAAAAAAAGTAAGATCAGTCCAAATATTAATCAGTTTAGTACCAACTTATTAATCAACTTATTCAACTGTTGAAGTCCTTAATTCTCGACTATTTAAGTTTATGAGCCAGGCCATTTGGTAGGCTGACGAAAGGGTGCTAGCTACTCTAAAACACTTATACATTTTCCATTTTAATAAATAAAAGCGGAAGTAAATACTGTAAATGTTGTTAGATCATCTCGAAGACAATCGCCACTGTTGTAGTAATCTAGCTTATCTGCCATTTTACCGTGGCCTTATAACAGATTAAACTAACTCATTGGATGTGAGATATAAGTTTACGATATACAGCAGTCCCGTAGTGAAATGTGTTCAATGCACACTGGTAATGAGTAAAATAATTAGAGTATAACTGATTTATTTTAAAAACAACGATAAAAATATGGATTCAAACTAGCATTTGCCCGTTCATTTTATGCACAAATGCTCTTGGGAAATGTATAAATTTATTACACTTCTCCTAACTATAGGTTTTAATAATAGGGTAGACTGAAATCTCTAGCCATGGTAGCCAGTCTATTAGGACTGCTCTGAATTGAAAACCGTAGAGAAAGAAATATAAATTACTACATTATTGTTGTAGCATACCTGCGGACGATAATGGGTATGTCCCCATTCACATAAATACAGTAGTAAATACTGTATGTTGGTCTGCTGTTGGAGCTTTATCTCTACCTGTGCTGGTCAAACTCTCTGCTTCCGAGCAGACAGGATACCCAGACGACGTTATGCCGAAGGGCAGACTCTCGGGTAACAGCTAGTCGAGCCCATTTTTACTGGGAATTTTTGACCGAGCTTTCGGGCTCGGATACCGCACGTTAAATTCGGCCTTGTGCCACATCTGACCGCGTGAGGTGGTTGGTAGATATCCTGCAGTTGGGGATTCATTGTGGAATTCACTTGACTCACTTCTAGCAATTGACTACTTCTTCACGCCACTGGTGAAATGTTTTTTTTTTCTTGTCCTTAGTATTATCGTCATTCTCAACCTTCGTTTCATTATTCTATTCAGTAACCTTCCCTAGGTTACAACAATTATCTTTCCGTAAATGTCATGGCATTTCACAGATAGTAACTACAAAGGAGCCTGTGATAAACCTGAAGAGACATAGCAATAAAAAAAAAAATAGTAAAATAATAATAGGAAAACGCTCCGCTAAAAAAGAAGATATATTGATTCAGCTTGTTTAGAAATTGAACACTTGTCAGACTTGATTATAGATTATTTTTTATGGTAAATTTCCTTATAAGGAAGCATTCGGCATTCATTAACCAAACAGGAATTACTCTTTGAGTTACGCTTTTCTTCCCTCCCTGACCATCGGACTGGCATCAAAGTGTAGTATCTGTTCTCGTCACTCATAATGGCAATGTTAATATTAGCCATTTCTCTTATAAGGAAACTTTAAGCATTCATTGACGGTGAAGCTTCTACTACTGTATTTTATAAAGCTTTTCAGTCAAAACAATTTTTCTTGAAAATAGGTTTCTCAAGTCCAGTTGATGTTATCGCTCTTTCCAGTATTGATGGGGTTTTCCTTCTCAGACTTCCATTCAAAGTAGTGTGGGGACGTCGACATCTTGATTATGTCATTATTTTCTCTTCAGTTAAATGTGATATCTGTTTTAGTTGTTGAAAGTTCTCAAGCGATGTGGTTTCTGTTATTCGATACAGTCTTTGTGATTTCGTCTACAAGGCTCGAAGTAGAACGGTCCACGCGAAAACTTACATGCTTCACTCATTCGCATGAAGCTATTTTTAAACATTGATCTGAGAAAGTGGTTGTGTGCAGCTGACAGTTTAGATGTATCTGAAAGTGTTTGGCGCCATACATGGCATTTATATGAAAGTCTCGATATGACTTGGTTATTTAAGATCATGACTCGAGTTTTCAGGTTAATGTTTTGTTTTTGCATAAATTTGCAGTGTTGGTTGAAACTAATTCTATTTTGATATACTATATTTATAATTGATCCATGCAGCATATAAGCTATACCAAAATTACCAGAAAATTTGTAATGGAATTTGTAGTTGTTTTTTTTTTTTTTTATTGCTATTGGAGAAAAACTAACTTTCTTTACAAATAAAACTTCCCATATTTTTTAAAATCATTTCACCCCAAGCAAGGCGGGAATGCCACTAATACGCAGTGGGGGGGGGGCATAGGGCGTGAAAATGAAAGAAAAAAAACTTATTAAAGGGAGGATTGAGGACATGACAAAAGATGAACTTGATTGCATTTAATTTTTTGAAGACTGTAGTTATCAGGGAATCAAGAATACGAAAGGGAATTCCACAGGCGGGAAGTGCGAGAACAGAAACGGTTTAGTAGAAGTGGAGGTTGCGTTTAGCTATTTCAGCAGTAAATGGGTGCGACTTAGATGCTTAATTTAATGTAGTCGGTCGAGGAATCGGGGGCAAAACCTCGTCAAGAGCAGTTGCCATGAAAATATTTGTAAAAAAGACAAGCTACTTCACGTCGGTGAGAAAGTCGAGATGTCTGGTCAGGATCGATTAAATTGCAGATCTTTCTTTGGATTGTGTCAAGATGAATAGCAGAAGCAGCAGACGAGATATAACAGCAGTATTCAATGCGCGATCGAAAGGTAGAGTTGTAAACGTGCAAGATGGACTCTGACGAGAAAATAAAATTCTCGTACGATACAGTGGCCTACGTTTACCTGTAGTAGATGCAGTTATTGATTCATTCTAGTTATTCCACTTCAACTCAGTTGTAAACGTCAGGTCACGGAGGCGCAGTGTGTTGTTCTCCAGTAGATTAGCGTCAGCCATGTTGGTGGCAGGCAGAAAAGTTTCTCTATGGTGGTTAAATGAAAACGGTTTTGTTTTGGTGGTGCTAAAATTTACAAGCCATTTCCTGTCCCCGTTACTTACTATTTTGATAGAATTAAGAACATTATTTTTAATATTTAATGCGTACGTTTGATTTTGATATAACATTGATTTAATTTCCTATCTGCTCCCATTTACAAGAAGTTTTTTTTTTCTTTTTTTTTTCAATTAGAAATTAACTCAAACCATCATACCGAGTTTGAGTAGCCTTGGCACGCATACTTACTCGTCTCTCAGCAGTAGATGGAAAAGTACTTCACCAACCAGATACGCTCTAAGAGAAAAAAAGAAACACACAAAACCAGCCAATTGCTTTCTTTGGAGAGACGCTAAGTCCATATTGATTTCCCGTTCCCACACGAGTGCAAAGCTACCGCAAAATATTGAGTAACACGACCCAAGTTTGATGCCTGGCGCTTCTTCCAATCAAACGCAATCGACACCTCTTTTTGGGAAATATTGACAAAACTCACCTGTTTCATCAAGTGACGAATAAAAAAAGTATCTATTTACTTGATTTAAGAGAAATCTAATCAATATTCTTTTTTTCAGTTGGGAAAAAAGCATTTGAAGAACATGTTTTAAAAATTTCGCCAATTAAATAGAAAAGAATAAAAATGTGTATATTCTTTGAGACGTCATAAAACATATTACATAATAAGTAAATAATATCTTCATATATTGCGATGGCACATCTATAATGCATGAATATATATATATATATATATATATATATATATATATATATATAATCATGTATTTTATATCTATATATACCGGGTGTAACAGCAAATTTGTCCAAA
This sequence comes from Acanthosepion lycidas, assembly GCA_963932145.1. Classification (NCBI taxonomy): domain Eukaryota; kingdom Metazoa; phylum Mollusca; class Cephalopoda; order Sepiida; family Sepiidae; genus Acanthosepion; species Acanthosepion lycidas. The sequence continues at coordinate 41,427,427 of OZ010589.1, forward strand.
TTGTGTAACAGCATAATTGTCTATTCCACAAAATGTTTAGTATCTAAAAAACACTGAATTAATTGAATTTCTTTGTTTCAGGTTTTCTGATAAGACGTTTAGCCATCGTGACAACACTTGTCGTAAGAATTACTGAAAAACCCTTTGAGTTTTTCAGCTAGAAAGAGAACGGGTTAAAATCGTTTTGTGTCAGGCCCACTCTCTTTCCGAATGAAAAATAGTGAGAGGAAAAAGATCATTCAGGCCTTCAGTAATTGTACCAACATTCATACTCTGACTTCCATCTTTAAAGTTCATTCAAAAACCAGCAAGAAAACGGTGAATAAGTTTAAAAAAGAGGGAACAGTAGAGAGGAAAACTGGACCAGGATGTCACCACAGAAAGAGGGATCATCATTTAAACTTAAAGAGATTGTTATATACCGTTACTATGAACACTAATGGGTATGTCCCAATCCTCATAAATACATTGGAAACTATTGTAAGTGAAGGCAGTGTGCTAAGTAGTCCACCACTAGCAGTGGTTTACCTATTCACGCCGCTGGCGAGTATTGTATTTTGTTGATGTTATAAAGATTACCATTTAATTTCCAACCTCCGTTTGGTTATTCCTCATACAGTAACCTTTTCGAGGTTACAACAGAGGTCAGTTAAAAAAATCCAATTCAATCCATAAGACGCTTGGCACGTATGAGAGGAGTTTCAGCTACGGCAGTCCCAGGAGCAGTGAAAAAAGACTTGAAAATGAAATCGTACGTGAAAACTGTGCGGCATCTTGTTACTCTAGGCCAGAAATTTAGAAAGTTAGAGAGGGCGGAGACCATCTTGAATAAGTTGGAAAATGATCCTGGAATATATATATATATATATATATATATATATATATATATATATATATATATATATATATATATTTCAATTTAATTTCAATCCTTCTTGCGCTTACGATCCTTAGCTATGATTAATTAATGATGAACATGTCGTTTTTGTTTATAATCAATTTCATCACGATTCTTCTCTTAAGCTTGGAGAATAATTATACGTTCTTATTGCTTAAATTAGAGTCCAATAGTGTTATAAAAATAACAACATCGGAGAATTCCAGTAAGATACCTTAATCATTTCTAAAATACAATGGTTCAGAGTTTAATCTAAAAATTGAACAATTTTGCTGTTACAGGATTTGGGCAATTTTGCTGTTATACCCGATATATATATATATATATATATATATATATATATATATATATATATATATATATATATATATGTGTGTGTGTGTGTGTGTGTGTGTGTGTGTGTGTATGTGTGTGTGTGTATGTGTGCGTGCGTGTGTGTGTGTGTATAAATCAAAAGCAAGCAGCCAACACTCAACAAAACTTATTACGAATATAGCAACATATTGCTCATAACAAACATTTAATGCCATTTTACATTTTCCCCAAAATCCGGTCAGCTCCCTTATATTGAAACGCTTGTTTTGCAAAAAATTCCATAACTACAACGGATAAAGTTTAAATTTGAAAATGACTACAACAAAGCGCGTTCATGCGTGTTTTTAAAAAACGCCATCACAACGGAATGCAGATTTTATTTGCAGTTACAATGAGTTTGTCTTTGTAATTTAACCTTGAAGATGATCTCGGAAAAGATCGAAAGTACTTGGGTTAGAAATAAACTACGGCACCTTCATAATGAATTTCATCTTAACATCAATAAACAGATTAGACAACTGGAAAGGATCAATATAAAAATAGACACAATATGTCTATATTATTCAATGAAACATGTTTGAATGAAGATATTATGCCTATCTATCTATCTATCTATCTATCTATCTATATATATATATATATATATATATATATATATATATATATATACGTGTGTGTGTGTATATAAATATAAATATAAATATAAATATATATATATATATATATATATATATATATAATTATATATTATATGCGCGGTACTTATTAGAAAGCGCTCAATAACAGAGGTAGAACTAACATATTTGGTTGAACTGAAATGAGTTTGTGACTCTGGGTTTCACGCTTTTGCGATCGTCAGACAAACTGATTAATTTTTCAAAATTTTTCGGTTAATGTAGATTGCGTGTATTGGTGTTATTATGGGAGTGGGGGAGAATCGTGCTAATATCATCGTGCTAATGTCATCGTGCTAACGCAAACATAGATGCATGCCCGTACACCCGATGAGGTACACAGATCACATACACACTCGCTCGTCTGCCGTGGCTCATACAGATATAAACATATGTGGACAGTATGGGATTTGACATATGTATGTATATGGGTGGTGTTGTGTCTATACATACGCATTTGTATGTTGAAATTCAAAGATCGGAAGTGTAGCGAAAATGTCTAGTGAATATATACATGTCAGCAATCAGAGCATTTTTCGATTTTTTCGCTGAATAATATTTCCTCGCATACACGTATATACGTGTGGTGGGGTCTGTGTAATATTATGATAGGTAAAAATTGCTATTATTTTTATTTTTAATTTTTAAAAAGTTTATTTGATATTATTTTAAAACTGGTTATTTGCTTGTTTTTGATGACTGTGTATATGTAAATGGTAATTTTAATTTGATTGGCCGTTACATCTTACGTAAAAATATTCCTCCCAATGTGTTTGTGGTTGGCTTTGAATGCTTTAAAACTTTCTATTTTACAATCAACACCATCACTTGACAAGACCCCAGAAGTGTTGAAATAAAATGGCTATTTCAGTAGTGATGTTATAACATAGTTATATTATAATTATTAGGTAAATATTATTCGGTCTACTTTGTATTGAGCACTTTTTTAAAAATAGTACTTTTGGTTACTGAAATTTTACTCCATTTATACCAACCTTATATATATATATATATATATATATATATATATATATATATATATATATATATATATATGTAGTAACCTTATTAACGAAAAATATGCACTTTTCAGGTCGGTAGACGAAATAAATATACTGTTTACTAAATAGATTCAAATATAGGTATCCACTAAAAATAACGTTCAATTAATGAAATCTATCGGATTAATACATAAAAATTCATATCTGGTTAACAATAATCAACAGTTAATCCGTATTAGTTCCCATCCCTCAAAAGACAAAAACAGTGGGAACCTGATGATGGCCAGAAGACACTAGTCTGAAACGTTTGGTCTATAATGATATCCATATCAATCAAGATGAAAACAATAGTTCTCATGAATTAAAAGTACATTTTCTATATATTGAGAAAGATCGTTAAAAATCAATGAACTGCCAACATTTATTAGTCTTCCTTCTTTATTAATTCGCTTGATTAATTAGAAAATCAATATAATAATTAATTCGTTCGTTCGTCCATTCGCTGAATAGTACTGTCCCATTGGATCTGTTGCTTTGAGGATGTATTTAGAGATTCTCGACAAATTTCAAGGAATAATCTGTAATGTTATCGGTCCTGACCTGGCACCTCGGCTTCAGTCTCTTTCACGCCGCTGTAACGTAACTTGCCTTTTCTATAAATATTTATAAATATTTTTATGATTAGCGTTACAACTTGGTACTTCAACTTTACAAATTTTTAGCACACTACTAGATTGGCAGTTAGGTCTCATCATTTTACAGTTGAAACGGCTAGACGTAACTATAATTTAACAGACTATGTGTCCTCTCTTGCACTTCTCGCTTGAACTCTCTTCCAGCTTCTTAATTTGTAGTCAACTTTCATATTCAAAAAAATAAATGCAATGTCAATCGTTATCTTCTCTTTCATTAATTCCTGTTCTTTTATTTTCGTCTCTCCTTAAGAATAATTCTTCTGAGATTCTTTCACACTTAGTAATTGCTTGAATGTTAGTAGCTTTATCGCCTTTCTTGTGCGTGAAATGATTAAACAAACAAAACAACTGCAAATGCCTATAAGACAAAGTGCTTTATTTGTTTTCCAAAATTTTATATCTGGTACGGTAATGGCTGAAGTCGCCGGATGAAAGTTATACAACTTGCATTATTCGCTTTTATGCCTAAAACAGATATTTCTACCTTTGGCCTTTCGAAAAACAACAACAGCAAAAAGAGTTTGTTTAACGGGAGAGGCAGTTTCGACCTTTCTACCAGGAACAGTGTTTAGGATTTCTATATAGGGAGAAACCCAGATTGCATGCAATGATTTTCAAGACCTAAAATATTTTGGTATCAAATGACAATTGGAAAAAAATATCTTAGATTTTGCCGACGCATTTCGTCTTCCGACTTTTTCAAGGCAAAAATGGAAGACCTAACGCGTTTGCAAAATCTAAGATTTCCAATTGTCATTTTATACCAATCTGTCTTGTCCACAGAATTCATCTGGGAATTTAACTATAAAATATTTTCTCATTTGAAGGACTGTCGCAACACATTGTTTCTGCCACCTCCAAAATTCTCTTCGGATACACAATATTAAATTCGGCTTTGTGCCACATCTGACCGTGTGGGGCGGTTGGTAGATATCCTGCATTTGGGGATTCATTTTGAAATTCACTTGACTCACTTCTAGCAGTAGACTACTTCTTCTTCTACGCGCCGCTGGCGAATCTTATATGTGTTGTTTGTGTCCTAAGCATTATCGTTCATTCTACACCTTTGTTTGATTATTCTATTCAGTAACCTTCCATAGTTTACAACAATTATCTTTCCCTAAATATCATCTCATTTTTCAGGTAGTAACGATAAAGGAGCCTGTTGTAAGTCTGAAGGGACACTGCAATTATAAAATAAACTAGTTGTAGCATCATCGTTCATTACCAACCTTCGTTTGATTATTATATTCAATAACCTCCCTTAGGTTACAACACTAATTATTGTTAATTAGTAATAACACATCATCCATGAGAGCAAACAGTTCAGATAAGTGTGTGTGTGTGTAACGAATGCACGGCCGCAATTTTCGACGGATTTACATGCACATGTTCCAAGTTAGCGGGAAGGCCAAGGCCGACTTTGCATTTTCCAACTCCCATCGATAGTGGAAATAATCGACTTTTTCATGCTTCTACGACAGTTTTCATGTAGTTTGCGGCCATTTTCTACTGGTCTGAGTGAGAGCCTATAGCTGACTGACACGAATGTTAACTAGCATGCTAACATGCAAAAAAATTCCATAGCTACATTCGTCACAAGTGGGAAAAATTTAAATCTGCATGGCACTTTACTCCAATTGGCTCATTCTCTTGCTTAAACTTAACGCTGATTCTGATTCCGCAGAACTGGGTTGGGTGTGAAAAAGTATTTGTTAACATTCTTTTTTCATTCGGTTTTTCCAGTTACGAGTCCTTTTTTTAAAGCTGGTCGTTTTGTGTTCATTTTGTTTAGTTCTTTTTTCGTAACAGATTTAATGTTTAGTATAGAGCTTAGAAAAATTCGCAGTGTGAGAAGTAAGGCATTTAGCAACATCAGCACGGCAAAGGGCACTCCTTTAAAGGCAAGGAAGGGCAAAAATATTTTAACTCAAGTGATAGCGATTGCTGTATGAGTCGTACGATTTTTGAATCAACCATGGACAATGCCGGGCCATGCTGCTAGTCTTTTTTATATGGGCTTCAAATAAAATAGCTTTGAAATTTTCTTCTATTAATAATGCAGTTGAAACGCTAAAGGACTAAGTATGTTGTTATAATATATCTAGTCGCTTCTAATAAATAATCTTTTAATGACATTTTTATTTAATTTCGTCATTGAGATAATTATATCTTTTAAATACGGAAAGCTTATTTAGATTTTAATGTGCAATGAATTTAAAATAATTCTACCCGAATCACCGAAAACTATTGTGTGAGCTTCCTCTAATTTTTGATTTATACGTTAAAAGTATTATAATGATTTGATTGAATTATTTCTTTAGATCCTAAACAGGAATTGGATTTGAATTCAATTTCAGGATTGATTAGAATTCTCATATATATATATATATATATATATATATATATATATATATATATATATATATATATATATATATATATGTACAAAATTATGAAACAGATGCTGGATCGTCATTACCAGCAGAGGCATAACTCTTTGGGCGCAAATCCAAGGTTTCTCGTGACCGACAGATGACACTTATATATATATATATATATATATATATATATATATATATATATATATATATATATATATATATATAATATTATTTAATAATACGTATGGATAATTTCAAGGAGGATATGAATCAAAAGAGAACTCAATGTAAGAACAGAGCAAATGATAATTGTGAAAGCGGAGACTTTAGAAATCCATGGTAATATTCTATTTCGCAAATCCGATATTTCGGTTTCGTCTCATCAGACCAAATGGATTCAAATGGTTGTTCAAACCATGTGTTCTGATAAGACGAAGCCGAAGTATTGGTTTTACGAAATAAAATATTACCATGGGTTTCTAATTTCTCCGCTTACACAATTATCATTTGCTCTGTTCTCACATTGACCTCTCTTTTGATTTATATACTCGTTGGAATTATTTTTTTAATTAATCAACAGAAAGATTGAAGATATCAGCCTCATAATTGTCTTCATCTTTGTCGCCATATTTATCACAACGTTTCGGCCGATGTACGCTTCTTCAGGTGGTTGGAATGGTTGCTGAAGACATTAAGGAATTCATACATAGATGTCCTCGAGGACACATGACACAGTGGATAAAGGCTTTGGTTAGATTCAGTGACAGGCTCCAAACAGTTGTTAGTTCAATAGCTGGTTAAGACAGTAGAGAACTTGAAGAGGGGAATTAACAGGAGATAACTGAAAACTGACATCCATTAGGCATGTGGAACTAGAAAAAAATCTACCACAGTAATTGAAATAAAAGGTTCAATTCAACATTCCACCATTACAAAACAATGGTTGACATGTTATCAAATCCACTCTATAATATTCAGTACCTGTTCAGACATCCGTCATCTTTCGTGATTGGTTTATTCTTTTGTCTTGACTTGTATCAGTTTTCACCCTGGTCGGGTTGAACCGGCTTCATCCCGAGCAAGTACAGCATCACGGACCGTTGCTACCGACGCTCGCCGATCCTGAACCAGGTCACACGAAATGGCGAGCCAATCGCGATTCCATCGACGAAGACCAACTGCTTGTGGACCCGATAGTATTGCTAGGTCATCCCTGATTGTTCTAGCCCACGTCCTCAGCTGTCCACCGACACGGTGAATATCCAGGAGGTGTCTGTTCCGGAAACCGGCGGCCTCGGGTCGCTCTGTCAATGCGTCTGTGGAAAATCTGCGGCAAACAGGGCGTTTTTTCCGTTTCCCTCGGGTAGGACTTGGGATCCTTCCCTTAATCAAATCCCAGTGAATCTTCCTTTATAAGCGATACAACTAACAAGAATACGAATAACTGGTTTATTCAACTGTAACTGAAGAAAATACATTTGAAATCCAGGTAATTATTTTTTTAATTAATCAACAGAAAGATTGAAGATATCAGCCCCAAAACTACACAGTGAAGGAATTTCAGTCTTAGTACTAATTATAACAAAACTTAATCAAGAATCTCTAGTCTTGTTGGCAAATTCTTCAAAATTCCAATCGCACTTTGAAATAATCCACATTGATTGTGCCGAAATAAAAAATGTCGATAAATTCTTGCAAAATTAAAAATTCTGACGACACGTGATTTTAGAAGTAACACCTGGAATAATGAAACGAATTTTTCGAATCATATTAGACTTTTGCACATTTCACTTTGGTGCGATTAGAAGTAAGAATAATCCATTCTACATTGAAGGAAATATATTTAAATAAGGAGATGAAAAATCTACCTATTTGTGCTGAGATCCTGTAAGATTGGAGCAGGTGATAAGACAGCGGTATATATTTGGCAGTAAACGTTGCATTTTTTCGAAATTTCTTTCTTTCTCTCTTTCTTATTTCATTGATTAGGAAATCGATTTTCAATCTATTGATTTTAAAATCATAAGCTTCCTACAGTTCACTTGAAATACGGGAGAAATATTAACACGAAATCCAATGGTGTTATATAATTTGGATTTTGAAAAACACAACGAAAATAGGTTGGCACAACTTGTGCAGACGTAACACGTTTATAGGTTACAAAAACAAGAACGATAAAAAAAGAATTAAAAGATAAAAATCCTTCCGCAAAACATTATAGAAAATGGTCTGTGAGAAGTGCTTATTTGAAACTTGAATAACTGGATGCATCTTTGCTTGCGTCAACTGTTCAACGGCCTTCAATAGTTAACAAACAAATCTCGGAGACTATTGCTACCATTTAAACTTTCATAATAATAATTCCTTTATTATGTCACTCAACGAACACTCGCTCGACACTTTTGTAACTAGTTGTAGTTGAGATTTTGTAAACGCAGATACAACTATAGTAACGCCGTTGAACAATACTGGTGTCAGACGCCTTCGAATAACACTCGCACTAATAGTACTTGCTTGATAATACTCGCTCGACAAGTGATACGTATAGTAATCTGAACATAGAAATAGAATAGCGATCCGTATAGTAATAGAGGATAGAATAGAAGTGCAGATCCGAATAGGATAGACTAGAAATGACGATCAATTAGACACACACTACGTCTCATATATGCGTTTCTCTATGGTCACGTGATCCACTTAATTCAATAATGGGATCGCCTGTGTTTGCTCACTGGCGACCTATGTTCCAATTTAAATATCGGCAGCGGCACTTTATTTCTATATAACAATTAAATATTAGAGCCATGTCCAATTAGGATCCATGTTCAACCTCAGTCTCCTTGTTCTACCATTTGTTTTTATAGATGTAAAGAAAAACAGACGAATGTTCAGGCTTGTAGCAAAATTCAATAGTAAAATCAAACAACTTCGGAAATTTAGATATTTGGGAAGTGTTTTAACAGAGGCCGGAAAGTGAGACACTGCAATTCAAAGATGCATTAGGATAGCCAAAGACACATCCCAAAAGCTAACATTAGCACTGAGAAACATGAAGACATCGTTAGGAACAAACAAATGTGTACTGAACTGTTACGCGATATCTGTCCTCTTATATGGCAGTGAATGCTGGAAAATTTACTCGAAGAGACTTGAAATGTGGGCCTAGAGAAAGATGCTTATAGTGCGCATATGAGAGCAACGACGAAGTTTTAGAGAAAATCGGAACAAAGAAAAAACTTATTCTTAAAATTGGGGAGAGACAATTGAAAATACCTAGGACACATAATGAAGAGAGAGGGCTTGGAAAATCTGATACCCACAGGACAGATCGAGGGTAAGAGGGACAGAGAAAAACAACGCATAACATACTTAATGAGCTTGAGTAAATGGTTGGCGGAACAGAGTTCAAGAGAAATAACAAAAATACAAAATTTATTAAGAGCTACAAAGGACAGGACGTTGTCGAGAGCCATCATCTCCTACGTCCTGAGGTGACACAACACATAAAAAAGAAGGTATTTACTCGTTCCCTCAAGGCAACGGGATGTGCCACAAGGTCGGTTTAATGTGGGGAGCCCAAGCATGTGCACCTTGGCTAAGGCCCCAAATTGCCCGTCCTCGAAACCAACGTTGTGCTGTCGTCGATATTCAATCGACTCACTTAAGTGCAACGAGGGAGGTTCTGTCACATAGTTGGAAGCTCAGTGACTAGGCATTTCTCATTTATTTATTTACACTCTGTCCGTAGACAGAGATACAAGTTGAAAGATAACAATTATAGTCACCAACCAGACAAATGGGACGGTTTTTGACAACTGATATTTACCAGTCTCCTCACGGAGACGGGATGTGACAAATAATGTGGGGTAGGGGCGCAAATGTGTTCCCCTTGTCTAAGGCCCAAAATTGCCTATCCCCACACCCAACGCTGCGCTAGCATCGATATTCCACAGACTATCACACTCGTGCAATGGCGGAAGTTCTGCCCCCTGATGGAAATCCCCAGCCCTCATTCATTTGTGCTCTGTTCGAAGGCAAAGACACAAGTTAAGCGAAAATAATTGTAGCCACCATTCCAGAAATTTGGTTTTTGGCTATTTTTTTTATAGTCGAGTAGTTTGAGGGGGAGACAACTATTGTTCCGTTAATCACAATAGTTCCTATAGTGATTTTCTAAGCTGCGCATAGATGTGGCAGCAGGCCGAAAGTATGGGGTACCCAGTGAGGATTGAACTCACTACTCAGTCGTATCTGATCTAGAAAGTAAATCTTTCTAACCATTACACCACGTCGAGTTGCCCAAAGTGAATTTCTAAGCCCGGCTTAGATGTGGCAAAAGGCCGAAAGTATGGGACACCCAGTGAGGATCGAACTCACTACTCAGTCGTAATTGATCTAGAAAGACAAGCTTTCTAACCATTACACCACGTCGAGGTGCCCTCACAATAGTTCTTATATAGTATATACATTTGCTCAAATTTTTCTAGTAGGTTACTCTTGTTTTTCCGTACTTCTCTTTTTTGATTTGACCAATAAGTGTTAAATTCTTCGAGTCATTTTGCCTCATTGATAAAACAATAAAAAAAAATATATAGAAAAAACAGATTTTTCTTTAGAGATATATTCATTGTTGTGCATCCATATTCTTGTTAATTGAAATATACTCTCTTAAATGGGCACCGGAGGGAGTCGTCAGTGATGTAAATTGACTTGGTTCGTCAGGGAGTTTCGGGTTTTTTAAACATCATACACTACGTCAACAAGTCGACCCAATCAGGGGAGATAAATCCCTGATTTCCCCTCTCAATCAAACGCTGGCATTTTAAATGAATTAGACGAAAATAGACCACGTTTTCCGCGCACCCGATTTGTAACAGCCAATCCATTGCGCAAACTATCTTTTAAATAGTCCACGGTGGTGTGTGTGGGGGGATGGCTTCTTTTCTTTCTTTTTCGGAAGTCAAATCAAAATAACCGTTGTCTTTTATTTTTTATGATCCCACACTTACAGATGCCTAAAATTTCAATAATTATTTATCATGAATATTTTTTGATTTTGGATATCTGTTAAGCGTCGTATTCATATATATATATATATATATATATATATATATATATATATATATATATATATACAGACGAAAGCTTGTAAAAACTAAAAAAAGACCTTATGGAACTGGAATTTATAAACAGGGATCATATCATCATTCATATACAGGTTCGGGGTTAGTGTAACTTATTGAAATTGTTTGCGAAGATGTATTCTCGCCATTTAAATCATTAACCTCTATATTCGTTTTTTGTATGAATGATTCATGTAATTATAAATTTAACTGCATCTGTAATCGAATTTAATATATATATATATATATATATATATATATATATATATATATATATAAAGAAATATTCATACATAGAATCAATCAGCAATATATTGCTGATTTATTCTATGTATGATTATTTCTTTATATATAAAATATATGCTGCCTAATATATATATATATATATATATATATATATATATATATATATATATATATATATATGCATGTACACACATAACACACATTTATATATATATATGTATATATATATATGTATATGTATATGCATTTATACACACACGCAGACACACACACACACATATATATATATATATATATATATATATATAGATAGATAGATATATATGAAGACAAAAGAAAACTTTTCTTTGTCCTCTGAGCGGTTAATGTAAGGATTTTATTTGATATAGGGGTGGTTATGAATATTCATGACCACTCTGTCCCAATAATTTTGAAAAACCAATAACATTTTTGCTCTTGTATATAGATACTTAACACAAAAATAATCAACCAGACTATCTTGCTTAACACATATCCTTGTTACTATGGCCGCAATAGATGTGATTCCGGTATCATCTTCATGCGTTACAGCATATATTTTAATAGTTTTATGTTATTTATGTAAAATGTTCTCATAGGTTTATTGATGAAGTTTTCGAATGTAATTAAAATCGGTTTATTTTGAAAAGAGTGCCCGACCAACATAGAATTGCTAAGTCTGTTGGTAGAAAAATTGGTTCACGTTTTTGTGCTAGACAGTTTCCCTTACCTTAATGTCTTGTGCCTTTATCAATCTGCCATTCTTAAGTACATTGTATATTGTTGCCACATCTAGCCTGTTGGCTCTTTTATGTGTCTGGAGATTCTTGTCAAAATCTAAAGAAGAATCTGCTATGTTATCTGCCCTGACCTGGCATCTCGGCTTCAAGCACGTCCCTACCTCTGTAACGTATCTTCTCTCTGTTTGTTCTATAAATATTTTCGTGGCAGTTGTTTTGCTGAGATTTGGTAACTCGTCTTAATGAACTTAGGTTTGCCTATCGTCCCATTCAAACTCCTTTTGAACAGGAGGAGAGGTTTATCCCTTGTTTCCTGTTTACGATTAGGTTTCTGGTTCCTTCTAAAGCTTACTTCAACTCTGTAAAATCTAATATCACCTAAACTCCGAAATTTTATTCACTATTTGTTATTAGTTAATATTTCCTTCAATACGGGTAGGGTGGTTCGCCTATCGTCACAGGCCTCTGCTTTGAACAGGAGTAGAGGTTTATCCTTTGTTTCTGTTTAGGATTGGGTTTCCGGTTCCTTCTAACGTTTTCTCATTTTCTTTCACTTGCTGTAGCCCTTTGCGTCGTAGTGGCATTATCGTCCTGCATAGGGCGAACCGATTAAAAAAAAAGCATAAAAAGCGTAATACTAGATTAGCAGTTAGGTCTCATCATTTTACGTTGGAAATTGCTAAGTGTAAGTGTAACTTCTATATCCATAGTTTCTTCTCTAGCACTTCTTAAAAAAAATTAAAAATGCAACTTCTGTTTCATTTTATTGTACTCTCTCCTTAATAACATTTTCCCAGTTTCATTCACTACCTTACGTCTTAGAGGCTTTATCTCCTTTCCTTTTTTCCAGACATTTCTCCTTCATTCGCTTTCTTCCTAAATTCAAAGTTTTAAATACAACGTCAATGTCTTTCATTGTTCTCTCAACTCAGTAACATTTTCTCAGTTTCACATCTTGCGTCTTAGTGGCTTTATCGCCTTGCTGAGGGAGGGAAGTTATTAACACAATGATCATTTCGAGAATATATTATTTAGCATATCTTTTTCCTAACAGAAAGAAAAACAATTTATTTTAATTCCAAATACTCCTTTCTATCACCTGACATAAAGTCCTTCATCGTGACCAACAGGTAGACCACAGTGATCACAGGAACAGCCATCTTGGATTCCCGTTCTGGCAAGGCGGTTCAGTACAACCGGAAACAAACGACATACTGGAAGACAGGTGCTACATATGTAAGCTACTTTGATATATTCAGTCGGGCAGCAGAAGCCGCAGTATGAACACACAAATACGCGAAAGGTGAAATGTTCACACGACGGACGGGCGCGAAAACATTGCGGACAATATTCCCTGACGTGCATTGCCATCAGGCCTGGTGGGCGAAGACATCTCGGAAAATAATCTTCCATCTTGATGAAGGCGGCTTTTGTTCTGTGTTTATTTGGCGAGCTTAAAAAGAAAAAGAAATAGTTTTTTTTTTTAAAGAATACGTTTCATGACCACAAATACTAACTCCATCCAGAGCTTATACTGGCATTAAACAGCCTGCATACGGAAAGATACTGAATTCACAAAAATAGAAAGGGACATGAGACAGTTACGTCTCTATTCACCCGACTTATTCAACCGTTACTATGAAGCAACCCTAAATGAACTAGGAGTCCTACCAGGATTTATTATTGATGGACACAAACTCAACAGAATACGATATGCGTATAACAGATTATTGATAACAGACAAAGACTGGAAAGTGCAGGAACTCCTCCAAAAGATAGTCGTCGGGTTACCTCCTCCTAATTTTCGAAACTGCTCCTAGAAGACGCTCTCAGGACTATAAATAATCTGCGATAATTTTTTATCATTCTCCTCTCTCCTCATCCGCTGGTTCGTCAACATGTAACTTCTTGCGAAGAACGCGTATCTTTTGGGAAACGTATGAACAATGCATACACATATACACGTACGTATACATATCCACTCACTACACATACTTTGGGCCAAAATGTTTTTCACATTCATTTAACACACACATCTTTATCTTTGTTGTTAATATATTATTTATCGTTTGTTGTACATATTTATTGGTTCTTTTCCTTTCTTCTTCATTTTTTTACGTGGGCTCACATCCCGAGTCTGCAATGATTGTTGTGGACATTTCAGGGGACCCGCGTGTTTATCTCTCAACACATACAACGGCTCGCAACATAGTAAAAGAAAGCGAGAAGAAAGGACTAACCATCAATTGTAAGAAGACAAAATATACATTTGTTGACCGTAGTGGTGCGAACTACCAAATTTTGGAGATACCAAAATCAAACTAGTACGGCAATTTAAATATCTGGGAATTGTTTGACCAGAGGATGGAAAATATGACATTGAAATCCGAAAATGCATTCGAACAGCAAAGCATTAAGTACCAGGACAATTTAGCTATAAACAAAAATTTCTAAACTGTTATATAACATCAGTCCTCCCTCTTCTCTATGGCAGTAAATGTTGAATAATCTCCTTACAAATGAAGAGATGATTTGGGAATAGAATGTGGTTCTACAGGAAGATACTGAGAATGCCACAGACTGAATGAGGAATTTTTAAGAAAAATGGAAACAGAAATACCGCTGATACATAGAATCAGAAAAAAAAGGCTGTTGAAGTTTCCAGGGCACTTAATAAGAAAAAAGGGCTTGGAGAATTTGACACTCACAGGTCCGAATGATGGCAGGAAGAACAGAAAATATCATTGAGTAGACTACTTAAGAAGCTTCTGTAAATAGATGAAAAGATACGGATGACACGAAGGCAAACCTTCCTAATAGCCACAAGGATAGGAAGTTGTGAAGAGACATGATCGCCCATGTCCTGTAAGACGAATAAGAATACTAAGAAATTTAAAAAAAAAAAAAAAGAACAGATATCTTTTAATATATTCCCCGATCGTTTTACGCCATGGTTATCGTAGATTTTACAGATTTTAATAAATGCCGCCTTAGGAAGAAATATCATTGTAAGAGTGAACGACTATATAGCGTTTTCTTTTTTTTTTTTTTTTATTAGTTGCAAAATTTGTTTTTGAATTTTGCATAAAGTCTTTATTGAGGTTGATGTTTGTAGGTTTTATTGATTGATATTTACGCGAACTCTCACGGTAATTCTTATGACGATAAATAAAAACAAGAGAATAATTTTCATTAAACAGAGAAATTTGTTAAAAAAGACCCTCATTTCAATTAACTTCTGTCTTCAATTAAGGGTAAATTTTCAAAAGGACAGACGGGAAATAAATATTGACCTGTTATTTGAATTTACGAGATATATTTCGTGTTGTCTTAAAACTAACATTTGTCAAGAATGATTCATGGTTCTTCTATGAAAATCGATACAATTCTCTTTCTTTGTTTTGTCTTTAGAAGCTAAAACACAAGTGGAGTTGGTACCGTAAATCAGTTAGGTATCTGTCTATATTTTGAGATTAGGTATTGTAACTATTAGATTGCAAAACATGAAATGGCACACTTTATAGGAAACGAATAAAACGCTTCTGAAATGTTAAATAACAAATTTATTTAGTTGACATAGGCACCATGTTGATGAATGACGGTTCTCCAACAGGACTCTAAATTCTTGATCCTATCTTTTAAAAAATTCTCATCCTTTGATATGATAAACAGTTCAAATGCTTTGATTACCTCTTTCTTATTGAAAAATGTTTTATTGCGTATGAAAAGATCAAAATACTTAAATAAGTGGTTGGTTGGTTGGGTTTTATGGCATATCAACCACTGTGGGTCATTTAATGCCAAATTAAGATCTGAAGCCTTGTTGTTGGACGTAGTTTATCGTCATACTCAGGATGCAAAACTTATAGCTGGCAACATTATTGTTTCAAAAACACATAGCTGGCAACATTATTTTTTCCAAAAAACATTATCTGAGGCCTTGTTGTTCGACGTAGTTTATCGTCTTACCCAGGACGCATTAAATAAGTGATGATCAATTGAAAAGATATCAGCTGAATATGAAGGACGAGGTTAAATTTCATAATTCACGCTATGCAGCTTTTGGACACTTGATTGAGTAATGTGCAGTCGTGCAGCAAAATTGGGCCATCTCTATTCACAAGTCTAGGATGTTTCTTTTGCATGCATTTCGTATATGCACTCAATTTCTCCGCAATAGGCTGTTAATTTTTTCCCTTGAGGCAATAACTGTAAGACCCCCATGGAGTAACCATAAACTGTTTAGGGTGCAGTGAAGGTTTTAGGCATTGTTTTGGTGATTCACTTGTATCTAAACACTGGCCTACTCTTTAGCCGTTTTCAAAGAGTATCCATTTACCATCGCAGGTAATGACCCTACATTGTTTTATTGTAAACATTTTCATTGGTCTTATCAGTAATAATATATTGAAAGAAAAATTATCTGGAAAGAGAAATAGTCAAGATTTTTTATATATATTAAGGAGGTTACTTCGTTAGACGACTGGATCAACAACCAACCAAAAAACTGGGTCATTTCATGTGTGACAACCTCATATTTACACTATTAACATTGTTCGGACTATTGTCCTCATCTTTATTGCCATATTCACGACGTTTCGGCCGTCGTATGCTTTGGTCTTCATCAGGTGATATACGTTGAAATTTCAAACCGAACCCATTTTTTCGTCCATCGGGGTACATTGTTCTAGTTTCATGTACAATGCCTTTTCGTGATATCTCATTTTCAGGTACTTCCCTGATGTCCCCAGTTACACATGGTCCAGCGGATAAAAGCACTGAAGTAATCCAAAAGTGACATGACCCAAATAGTTGTGGGTTCAATACCAGGCCACAGCAGATGTGAACAAAAACTTGATGAGTTGAGTTACGAAACGGAAATAAACGAAACTGAGATATTTAGAAATGGCTAGGCTCGTGGGACTAGAACAATCTAACCCGTTCGACGAAATAAAGGATTCGGTTCGGAATTCCAACGTATATCACATGAAGAAGACCGGACCGTACAACGGCTGAAACGTCGTGAATATGACAATAAAGATGAGGACAACAGTCCGAACAATGTTGTTAGTGTAAACGCAGTTAGGGATAAAATAAAAACAGTATATAATAGGTACCTCCACGAAATCGCTAAAAAAGAGAGCATAGTCTGATGAAAAAGATGCCAAACTTTATGAAAACAAAATTTTATCGTCTAAATGCTTATGTTTTTATGAAGAAAAAAGACCAAAGTTTTTTTTAATTATCTTTTAAAAATTTTTGCTTCTTTTTAGAACATTCTAAATTTTGATTAAAAAAACCTTGTTTCTATTTGTACCAACATGGGCTAGTAAATAACATAGATAATTTTTAGCACGTTTTTTTGGTATTACACACATTAATTTGGAAAATCTTGCAAAAATAAAAATAATTGTCAGATGTTAATGAAACTTTCAGAAACTATTCACAGATGATCAATATTATTATAAATATGTTTTTTTTTATTTATTAAAGTCATGACAGAAATATTTTTTTATATATTTATTAACACCCCCATAACTAATTTTATGAAAAACTCTAGAAATTCGAGCGCGCAGACCTTAGTGATTACAATAGTTAAAAGCACAAGGCTTTGAAGAATGCAAATCATATTTTTTTGTTTTTTTTTAATTGGAGTCAACGTACCTGAAAATCAGCTCTGAATTGTAACATACAAAACTCAATAAAACAAACATATTATTTAATTTCAAATGCTTTTATTTGTTTTTAGTTGTTTTTATGAATATGGACAATATTTTCTGAAAGCAAAAAAAATTTTCAATGAAAATTGTATTTTTAATACAATTATTTGTTATTTCTTTAATTATAATAGATTTTTACATTAAGTTTTTAAAAATATTATAACATTAGTTAAAAGCAACATCAACCTTTCAAAGTGTCCAGATGAGATCGTCATTGTCTAGCGCTTTGAAAATTGTATCGTTTGGACCAATCAGAAGAGCCATGGTAATTAAAAAATGTAATTTTTGTGCTTATAATCGGGCAGTAATTATAAAGTATAGAAGACCAACCAGAATACAATTTAGTTGCATTATTTGAGTTCAGCATTGTTCTCCGCTGTTAAGGCCTTTACTTTTGCGAAACACGTATGGAGAAGTTAATTTGATTTTTCAATTTCAACTGAGAAGTGTACCTATAAGTATCAGTATCATCTTATGGAATTTAACTACAGCTAAACTTTAATTTATATGATCTTATTTTTATATTAATCTCAATTATGACATTTTTCCATAAATGAAATATCAAAATTAATAATAAAATGAATGGAAATACAAATAAATACAAATACAGTAAAATGTAATAAATGTACATAAAATTATAGTATTTTATGTACACTTCTGATAAAATTTCATAAGAAAGGTACCTATAAATTAATTAGATACCTTTTTCTTATGAAATTTAATCTCACTCTTCTTAACAGTCTTACTTTTTAATTTCTTTATATTTTCCATAAAGCATGTTAAACGTAAAGATGGAAGCTAAGTACAAAAAAAAAAAAAAAAAAATTAAAAAATTAGAGCGCTGAAAGTTTTCCTTAAAAGTAACGAGGTAAATAATTTGTTTGCTTAAATCTAAATAATTTCACTTCCGTTCATCCGTAGAAAGAATTATCCTCCCGTAAGTTATCTAAACGTCATGAATCTGCCTTTCGTCACCTGTCAAGCGACGCGAAAGGTTATGACCTGCATTGTTTTATTTTGAAATTACATTTTTTCGGCGCAGAAGCTAAGTTAAGCTTGGTTCAAAATATTTTATTAGGTTGGTGCAAAAATAATAATTATTTTTAACGTCAAAAACCGTCATTATTTTTGCACCAACCTAATAAATAAACATTATAATTTCTGATTTTATTAAAATCAGTTTTGAAAAAATGATAATTGATTTTTAAAAGAATATCGAAGTCAGATTTTCATCTTTTTTATCAAATGATTGAAAATGATTGATTATCTGTCCTTTTTTTTGACAAAAAAAACAAGATTTTTAACGAAAATTTCGGACGTGCTAGGAACGATTAAAAAATGTAAAAAAATACCCCAAAATACTTTGATCTTTCCTCTTTAATAATAATATGAACATTAAACGATAAAAACTTGTTTTCGTCAAGTTCGGCGTCTTTTTCATCATGCCATCTCTGTTTGTTTACATTTTCGTGGAGGTACCTAGAAAAACTTCAGCCATGGCCGTTTCGACGTGGTGCAAGCTTGTCTCGCTACACCAGTTACGACAGAGTCGTGAGTTCGTTCCTCTTTGGGTATCTTGTAATGGCGGCTTTGTGTCACAACTAAGTTAACCTTACTATGTCACTTATGTCAACAGCCATTTAGGGCACCTCAATTTCTCGTTCTCATGGAAATTAATCTTTCGGTTATACATTGCATAATTCAGGTAGTGTCAGTCCCACTTCTACAGATCAAATGTGGCTCTCTACAATCACTGTTCTTTCTTTTTCTTCAGCGTGTGCTTCAGCACGTGGGTGATTATGGCTCTCCACAGCTTCCTAACTATTGTGACTCTTAGCAGTCTTTCTCCCTTTGCCAAGACTCCTGCCCATCTTCCGCCATACATTCGGACAGGCTTATCGGTTAGGGGGCCTTCTACCTTCTCTTGTTCTAAACATGTCCTGTCAGGGTCACGTTCTTCTAGCCGGTGTGTGCGCATCCTGCGTGTTAGTGATCAAGAATCCACAAACAAAATTGTTCAAAAGATAAGAGTTTGACAACAAACTGAGTACAAAGCAACAAGTCAGTAGTATTAGGTTGGTGCAAAAAAATAATGACGTACTAATATCTTTTTTTGACGTTAAAAAATACGTCAAAAAACGACATTATTACGTCATTATTTTTGCACCAACCTAATATTTCATTAAAAATAAGGCCAAATTTTATTTTTGTCAACAGCCAATTACATACAAAAGATATTCAAGCGAAATAAATCTAAGTGATTTTCAAGGATGTACAGGAAAAGAAATATCAAAATATGCTTATTAGTCGTTCCAAGGTATGACGAATGTTTATGCAGTTGATTAATCAAAAATGTCTTTGTACTAAAAGGAGTGTAAACAAATGTATACAAAAATGGTCCTTCAGAAGTGTTCATATATTTGATGGAGAGTACTCGAAGAAAGATTGTGTTTGTATGAAAGAAATTCAGTAACGTTAGTCCCAAAGTTACTTTAAGGAAAGTTTGAGTTTTGGTGTTATCCCGGGCGAAAGAAGTCGCGTAGCAATTGAAAATATCTGGTAGATTTTAATGGCTGAGTAACTTCGATGAAAGGACGAAGCAAAGATAGTCCTGAACGAAGGGGAAAAGACAAACTGATCTTTTCTGTTAGAAAAGGTTCTGACTGGTATCTAGAAATGATACATTAAGATTTTATGTTTCTAACAAACGTCAGCTCTCAGAAATTGAGGATTTTATCAGTTTTAACTAGTTTCTCCAAACAAGGGAGCTAATCCAACAATAGCCATATTGATGAGTGCGACATTCTCGAAGCATTTCTTGATTATGTGGTCAAAGAACATCAGTTGTCTCTTTCTTATGAGTATGTTTTTTTTTGTTATCATCCTTTCTAAGGCATATTCTCTTTGATTACTCGCTTCGTCAATAATATTCTCAGCATCCTTCTGTAGAACCACATTTCTACTACGTCCAGTTTTCTCATCATCTGTGAAAAGATTCTCCATCATTTCCTGCCATACATGTGGATTGCCATCACATAGCAGTTCAGGTGCTATTTTCTTTGTTTCTAACGACATTTTCCCGCTTCTTAGTAGTTCGTTTAGCTTTTGACAAATTACCTAAGGAAGAGATTTCAAGATGGCGGAAAACATGAAGAGACAGTTGATAGACTGAAAAATTAAGGAATTTGAATAATTTGTCTTGAAAATTGGAAGGAATTTCAATCTTTTTTAAAAAGCGAGAAGTCAGGAAGTAAGTCTTTAGAAGTCTTGGGAACTTCGAAAAAATAAGAAATATAATATGTTATTCTGCTTCCACATTTGACTACCTACTAAATAATACCCAGCTTTTGTGCATATATTAGGTTGGTGCAAAAATAATGACGGTTTTTGGCGTATTTTTAACGTAAAAAAACAGTCATTATTTTTGCACCAACCTAATAAATGGTTGTGTGGACATAATTACTAAAGGCGGTGATATGTCTATTTTATGCTGTAGTTTTGTTGAAGTAGTTTGTTTAGCTTTTCGCATAGTGCTAAAATTAGAAAATACCTAAGGAAGAAATTTAAAGATGGCGGATAACACGAATATATAGTTGATAGACTGAAAAAATAAGGAATTTGAATAATTTGTCTTGAAAATTAGAAGGAATTTCAATCATTTTTCAAAAGTGAGAAGTCTTTAGAAGTGAAATAAAGAGTTATTTCCCTATATTTTCGTCAATATGAACTGGCCGGATCATTTTGAACTGATCTTGTATGTTGTAGTAATAATACTGAAATATATAAGTGGCAGGAGAGGGATGAAGATAATCTAAATGCGAGCGAGAAGACTATATTGAGGAAAAAGGACAATAAAAGAACGGATTTCTGGAAGACAGAAGATGGCGATTGGCGTTGTATTTAAATCGTTGAAGATCGTAGGTGGCAGATAAATTAGAAAGCGTAAGAGAGTTCCGCAGATACGAAGTGCGAGGGGAGAAACTATTGGAATAAAACTTACAGTTACATCTATTTCAACAGTAGAACGATAATATCTAGTAGCCAATCAAGTAGAACGCTCAAATTCACGTGGTGACGGTACCCAGGTGGAAAGAGCATTAGAACAACTGCCATGAAAATATTTATAGAAAAGACAGAAGTAAACCGCATCAAGGTGGTGGGAAAGATACTGATGTCGAGTCGCCAGGTCAGGAGAGATAAAATTACAGATCCTTCTCGAGATATATAGACGGAGCATCAGACCAGATCTAGCAGTAATATTCAGTGCACGGAAATTAAGTTTATATATGTGCAAGATGGCTTCGGACGAGAAAAGCTGTTTGGCACGTCGCAAAGGCATATAGTGAGCCATGATCAACTACACCATAACGCTATATGGCAGTTAAAATATATAGAGAGAAATTTAGATTTCAGACTTGGCAATGTTTGTGCTCTCATCGTCTTCCCGGAGAGGTTTTCGAACCTCAATAATAATAATAATGGGCGAAGCGAAAGTAAAACTATAAAAGATTGATTGAACTGTTTATTCAACAGCATGTCAACCGCTTCTGGGTCATTTAATCCTGAAATTTATTTTTCTTGGAAACTTTGAAAAAATAAAAATATGATATACGTTATTCTGCTTCGACAATTGAATACATGATAAATGATACTCAGATTTTGTGCAGCTACATGTTTGTGGAAAGGAAGAAATTTAAAGATGGCGGATAACACGAAGAGATAGTTGATAGACTGAAAAAAAATAAGGAATTTGAATAATTTGTCTTGAAAATTAGAAGGAATTTCAATATTTTTTTAAAAAGTGAGAAGTCAGAAAGTAAGTCTTTAGAAGTCTTGGGAACTTCGAAAAAATAAGATATATGATATACGTTATTCTGCTTCCACAATTGAATACATGGTAAATGATACTCAGATTTTGTGCAGATACATGTTTATGTGGATATAATTACTAAAGGCAGTGATATGTGTGTTTTATGTTGTAGTTTTGTTCAAGTGATTTATTTTGGAATGCAGTGTGATTTCTTTGAGAAATTATTGGATATTGTATGGACTAATGTAATGAAAGAGTTCCTTCATGTTGGATGTTTGGTTGACTGATGGTACATCAATCTCTATGCGTTATTTAATGCCAAAATCTAAATATTTCAACTACAGATATTTTGTACATAATTTTATACTTTCATAGTAAATATAAGTTTTTAAGATGTATATTTTGTACATTATAAAATGTATTGTTGGTAATTTTACTGTAAAAATGTACTGTTTTTTTGTTTGTTTTTGTGTCTACTATTTGCTGTCACGTAGCTGTGACCCTAACAGAGGCTAACATCCCGGGTCAGGGTAGAACAATAGCAATTAGCTGGTGGTTCCACGCCCCTCAAAACCTCCAATCACCCGATCAGAGGCCTTGCTGCCAGATGTAGTTTATCGTCATAAGACGAAAAACTATAAAAGAATCAATTGGGAATTACGACAATTCATCCCAGTTTTATTTCTTGATTATAAAGTCTCAAGAGTCGGACAATTAAAAAAAAATTCAAGCGAATTTTGGTTCCAAATTTCGCTTGAAAATGAAACAGAACTAGGACCTTTAATTTAATTATATAATTGAATCTGTTTTTGAAACATGGTAATTTCTGTGTAGCGATGGAACCATTTTTATTTAAAAATCAGTTTATAATATGTATATATATATATATATATATATATATATATATATATATAACTGTTTCTGATATTCATCAATGATCTCTCTGATATCATCAGGTCTCAAGTTGGCATCTATCCAGACGACGCTACCATTTACTCCTGTCTCAATAATAAATCCACCAGCGCTGACAAAATTAACATGGCCGCTTCTCTTGAAAAAGTCGTCCAATCAGTAGTTAACTATGTCGGTAAATGGCTTGTAAACTTTAGTGCCTCCAAACCTACACTGATCTCATTTAACTACCACAGAGAAACTCCCCTGTTCCCCATCTGCATGGTTGATGCTCGACTCCGTGAGAGTCACTAATTGCGCCCTTATGGCCTCACGTTTTCCAATGACCTGACGTAGGACATTAAATCAATACCTGCATTTCTGCAATGAGTCGATTCACTGTGGCGCCAGACTCCATCTTACGCATCTATAAATCTACTATTCGCCCATGCATTGAACACTCTTTCACTTTCTCATACATGTGATGTGGCTTCTCTCTGTCTTTTCTACAAATATTTTCAACTATTCTGATGAGCTGTCTTCCCTGATGCCCACCTATATGAATGTAAGCGTGCTACTAGGTTGGCATTTAGGTCCCACCATTTTACAGTTGAAATAGTTAAATGTAACCACCACTTCTACTCCAGCAGTTTCTTTTCTCGGGCTTCCCGACAGTGGAACTCCTTTCCGCTTACTTGCTTCCCTGATAACTACAATCTTCAAAAATTTAAATGCAACCTAAATCGCTATCTTCTGTGGTCTTGATCCCCATCCTTTTTTATCCTTTCCTCAATCCCCTCTATACACACTCTTTTCCCTCACTTTCACTCTCTGTAACCTCCTGCCTTGGGGTGACATGCTTAATACACACACACACACACACACACACACACACACACACATATATATATATATATATATATATATATATATATTGTCACGTAGCCACGATTTCATTAGCCACATAGACGTTAGGCTAAAAAGCACCCCAAAGTAAAATCTCAAATTCTAGTCGGAAATTAGTTAGATATAAAAGAAAAATAAATAAATCAATAAAAATGGAAATGTAATCCAATGCTTTCGACTTGCGAGAGAATATGTTCCATGATCAGCCATACTCTCCTCTTCTCTTCACAAATTCTTTCCGTCTTTATCTACTCTTCCACCCACAAGCCAAGGGCCCGTGAACTTTGAAGTGACCCGACGCGAGAATGACCTGGTTCCAAAATTTCGCAGCTATCAGGCATTTGACCATGAGTGAATTCCAGGCACCATCAGAATCTCCTGCTGTGATTCCCGTGATCAGAACATACTAAGCGTGTATTGAACTGCGCCCCATCCTCCTGCGTACCCGGTCAAGGACGAAGGGAACCAAAGTGACTGTCTTATGGGGACAGGAAAAAATCTAAAAAAGGATTTGAGTTTTCCTCTGACCAGCGGCAGTTGAACGTCGCTGGGCAACTCGACTCACTGAGATGAAGAAGACAGCAATGCCTGTCGACTAGAGATGAAAGGACTGCTATGAAACTGAATCAACCCAACGAAACGCTTGTACGAAATGCTGTGAACCATCGAACACTTGGGAAAGAAAGGGAATCCAGGAAAATTGCTGGCCGACCAAAATATTGTTGTAGCATAAGAACTCTCGCTTCAGCGAATCAGAACTTTGTGTGAAGATATCAACTCGACTGAAAAATAAGTTGATTCTCTTGGTTTGATCTGTTTTCATATATGTGTGTATTCGCTCGCACCCTCTGTTCTTTAATGAACCCCTTCCCCTTTGTTAAATGAATGTTCTTTTTTTCTTTCTTTATCTGTTTATATATTTATAAATAAATGTTTTATTTTGAAATCCATCGTCTTGTGTCTGTTCTTCGTTGACTCCCTTGTGTCGCTTCCATTTCTCAGTGAAGACCGAGAAAAGATCACACGTTTTCCTTTTTTCTTTAAACCCGTGGTTCATGTATATGCTACAAGTTCGTAACATATATATATATATAAAGAAATATAGTCTTAAGGTGTGCTATATTTATGGAATAAAGTGCTCAATATCAGAGATAGAGCGTGTGTAAATATAAAAGTGAACATAGAAGTCAACACTTAGAGGCGACAGTCTGTTTCATGCTATATGCAATCATCAGGCCACGTATGCTGTTATTTTTCTCGGCTATTTATATATATACGGGTTAGTGGTGCATTGCGGGTATTCTATTATGGCGGTTATTTTACCGGAAGTCGTTTGTTTATTTATTTGGGTCAAATTATATTGCTTGTTTTTAGTTTTTATTTTTTTGTTTCTTATTTTATTTATTTATTTATTTATTTATTAACGTAGTAAAAATTTGTTTATATCACTTATTTAACAGTTTTGTTTTTGTTTGAGAATTTAATTAAAGCTATTTGTTCAATTTTGGGGTTGATTGTTGTAGTTTATTCTAACTATTATTCTGGCGGGAGCAGTTTTTAATTGATTACCTTTATTTGGGAATGGTTTGTTTATTTATTTACTTGGATGAATTTAGGTCAATTTATTTTACTTGTATATTTTCTCTTTTCGATTTTTAAGTAACATAGTATTTATTTATGTTTTATTTCTCTTTTATTTATTGTTATTTTTTTTATTAGTATATTTATTTGTTTTTATTTTATTTTTTCCGTTTTTCATTTTTTAGGTTACGTAGTAAAAATTTATTTTCATGTCTGCATTTTGAGATGAGCTCGGATCTTTTGTTTAATAATTTATTTTGGTCGGGGAAAGTAATGATAGCTATTTTTTTTCTCCAAACAAAGTTTGCAACTTTTTGTAGGCAGATGATTTTTTCCTTATCTTCCAAGATGTTTTTGGTGTGATGTGCGTTTTGTTTTTAATTTCCCAGATATACTTAGAAAGCAATATAATTTGACCCAAATAAATAAACAAACGACTTCCGGTAAAATAACCGCCATAATAGAATACCCACAATGCACCACTAACCCGTATATATATAAATAGCCGAGAAAAATAACAGCATATGTGGCCTGACGATTGCATATAGCATGAAACAGACTGTCGCCTCTAAGTGTTGACTTCTATGTTCACTTTTATATATATATATATATATATATATATATATATATATATATATATATATATATATATATATTGTGTTAGAATTAATTTAAGTTTACAATATATTTCGGAAATTTACTCAGATTTTCATATATGTATTTCTTAATATCTTTATATTTTTCTCTTATTTTAGCGAATATTTCTTTTTTGTAAATAACTTTCGTATTTCTTGCTGGTGTATCAATTCTATATGCGAAAATTATCTAATAGCATTTCACCGACACATCAGGTTTTATTTAAAATCTGATTATTCGGAATTTCAATCATTGCTATAGGTAGTTGCAAAAAGGCAAAAGACTATTTTATCAAGGCAAACTATTTATTAATGAGCACAGTTTTGAAGAACGTTTGATGCAGCGTTGGGATCCTTACGGAGGAACTACAAGGTGTTTAGAATAAATAATCTGAATAACATGACAACTAAATGAAGTACGGAAATGTGTCGCTGTGTGTATGTGTATGCGTGGACATGTATATAGGCGTGTATGTGTAAAGCAGAGTTAGCCAAAGGCCCAAGAAATGTAACCTTAGAAAAATCACCTTGTATTCACTGTTTTCTTTGATGTAGTGTCTTCGCTCTCTGCTTGCACACGTTCTGTTTCACAAATGGCACCGGTTCATGAAAGTAGTAGCTAAAAAAGAAAATTACCTGTTTTTATAAAATTGTCATTTTAAAATCATCTAATTCTAAAAGTCGTTTAAATATAACTGAAGCACCTTTACAACTGACGATTACCTACATATAATGCCTTTTTTGTGGTGAGGGGCACCTCGGCGTGGTGTAATCGTTAGCAAGCTTGTCTCGCTAAAACAGTTACGACTGAATAGTAAGTTAGATCCTCACTAGCTGTCCCATAGTTTCAGCCTTGTGCCACATCTAAGCTACGCTTAGAAAATCAATATTATGCCTGTTTTGAAACGCTCTACAGGCTAGTTTGAAGTGATAGTTTTTCCTTCTCCTAGACGGGTTACGAAAGTAAGGTATACTTATATATAGCTGATATTCACCCATAGCTGGGGTTGGGGGAGAAAAGATGAATTCATAGATTTCGTGAGGGGATTCAGATTTCTCATTCCGAGTCAATATCCACTGTATCAGCTCGTCTCCATTCTTAAAAGTGGTTACCTTCTAAATAAATAAACGCATTTAGCTTTTTTAGTTAAAATTGTTAGTAAATTTCTTTTGAGCTCTTGTATGAAACGAAACCAAGCAGAGATAGTATCAGTTTAAGTTCCACTCGAATTCTTTTGCCCAGATTAATAGCAATATCACTTTCAGGCTTTCATACAACGACTTTAACAACTATGGCGACATTTAAAAGCTATCACCGAAAGAAAGTTCGAGTTTGTACATTATTCCACGTGTAGATAGTGTAATGGTTACGGGAAATGCAATCAAAATTCTTGTTTGTTGCATTCACTTTCACACTCTGGTGAACTAGGCGGAAGAGTTCCTTATAGGTATGTCCCCGCTCTCGTTTAAAGTGTATGTATATATATTTTTTAAAAATCTCATATTATATAAAGACGGTTTATTATTTATAGCGTTACCAAAGGCATGAAAGCATACACTCTTTGGATTAAAATAGTATGGTAGACTGAGATCTCTAGCCTTAACTGGCAGCCAGTCTAGGATAATGACAATTCTGAATTCAAAATAATAGATGAGACAACGTGAAAACATTACTATATATATCGAGAAGTCATAGCAATTCATTGATTTTTTTTAATCATTTCACCCAATGCAAGGCAATAATGCCACTAAGACGCAAGAGCTTACTGGGAGTGGAAGACGATGAGAAGACTTTAGTGACGAGAAAGGGCAATAAAAGAACATTCTTCAGGAAAACAGAAGATAGCGAATGACGTTGCATATAATTTTTCGAAGATTGTAGGTGGCTGAACAGCAAGAAATCTGAATGTAGTTCCAGAGGTGAGAAATGAGAGTGAAGAAACTCTCAGAATAGAACTTGCGGTTACAACTAGCTATTTCAGAAGAGAATAGCCAATCTAGAAGTGTGCTAAAATTCCTGCAGATGAGGTACCAAGGTGGATACCTCATTAGAAATATTGCCAGGATAATATTTATAGAAAAAAAAAAAAAAGAAAAAAAAGAGAGAAAAGAAAAGAGAAGCGGCAGTGGGAAAGTTACTGAAGTCATGATGTCAGGTGCTGTAATCGTGGATGTGCGGGTGGTGTAATGGATAATAGCTTAAAATTGTTAATTGAAGAGACGAATTTCAATTTCACTTTGGTTCGCTATATTTACTTACGCGCAAATATCCTTGGGAAAGATATAAACCAACCACTTCTCTTCTCATCTAGAGATTAATAGGCAAAACTTGTACCAATAAATCATTATTATCTCTCCACCAACCAATCTTACAATCTAAAAATATTTTCTGGCTTTAAATGACCTTTAATGGGTTGATAAACCGTAGAAAACGAATCAATCAATGAATCGAGATGCCAGGTCAGGACCTAAAAGATTACAGATCCTTTTTTAGATTTTATCGAGAATCTGGAGATAACCGGAGTACCAGACCAAATATAGCAGAGATATTCAAGGCACGGACGAATGGTAGATTTATAAAGATGGATTCACGTACAACGCAATACTAATTTGTGGAGAGTCATGACCGCCAACATGCTGAGGCGGCATGTCAATAACAATATTATTCGAGCTGTTTTCCAGAAACTTTCTAAACATATGTAATTTTATAATATCCATATTACTTTTGTTGTGGGCCGCGTAGCCGAGTGGTTGAAACATTCGCATTCTGACAATGAGAATCGGGTTTGAATCTCACTATAGTCGATTTCTCAGGAAGGAGACTTCCTGATGTTATCAGACAGGAGGGGTCGATCCCAGCATGCGGAAAGTGCCTGAAAAGCATACCCGGGTTGACCCAAGCCTTGTGAGTAAAATTGGGTTGATGGAACCTTTGGGCCCGTCGATAGCTCTGCCAGCACAAAGTCACAAGTCATCGTGAGGGATTGAGCGTGCCGGCCTTGTTCAAACTGTTGATCACGCTAGATCATCTTATATTTCACAGAAACTGTAACTAAGGTCTGCTCAGAATAGTTGCAGTATAAACCACAGGTGGGCTAAATACAAGTGTGCCTGAGCAAGCGTCTGCAATAGGGATTGGCTAGCCGCCCTATTAGACCGGTGGCCAGCTATACTACTACATAATTTTGTAAATATCTAAGACAAATAAAAGTGTAAAGAATTCAATTTATTTTTCCTCTCTTTCCAATATGGAAGTAGAATGGTTATTCCATTTTTTTTCTTCAAGTAGGAAGTGGGGCGCTTGCATTATGGAAACGATTAACAAGTTCCTTATTTACATTATTTACACTTGGTCTAATGTTTGTTATTATTATCACTACATTTCAGCCGCTGTGCTCACCGGCCTTTTTCCGGCGTCTTTCAGTGCAATAACTTTCTGAGAATTTTAAAATTTAGTCTAGCTGAACAATAGCCTTGGAGATTAAATCGTTCTATCGGTGGGCCAGGTTAATACAGATTTAGATTTCGCGCGCACAACGCGAACAATAAATGAGTAATACTGAATAAGAACAAGACGAGATATGACGAGACATGGACAGCAGAACGAGAAAAATCTAACCCTGTAGATTAAACATACGGTTCAGTTTGAAATTGTCTGAAGCTTAACCAGATCTACAGGCATTTGAAGAAGGCCGTAAAGCACAACTGTCGAATCATGTTGTTATTAATAACAAAAAAAAAAAAAAAAAAAAAAAAAAATGAGGACATTATTCTGAATTCCGAATTAGTAAGTTTTAAGAATATGCTGAAAGTGTAAAACCTGTAATATAAATAATTATTAACTCCTCATCCCAGAAATTCAGACAGAAACTAACATGTTCATCTTATAGACGAATATTATCGAGTGTTATCAGCCACAATTGTTAACACTAAGGTGAATTAGTAAAGGTTTGTATCAGGTGCAACTAGTGTTGATCGAAGTGAAGTTATTTGAAAGTTCATTTTGATGTCTTGTGTCAAACGAAAAAAGGTTGAGAAAATTTCATTCGATTTTGTGTGTATTTGGCTTGTAAATACAAGGAAATCTCATTTTATGCGTTTTTTTTTTGCTACACTTTTAGGTTTTCATACAATAGCTTCAAATTAATCGTTAGTTATTGCATGCTTTCAAGTTTTCGTTTTTGATATTGATTATCCCAAATTTATAAACGCTATTCACCAGATTATTTGTGTGAATACATGTTTCACGTTGTCGTTGTTGTTACCACCCGCTCACATCTGAGTATAGGGATCCTCATCCTCTCTGCTTATTCCTTTTCTCACCCCTGGGGTCGGTGGCGGTGATGGCTGTGAATCAAAGAATGTTTGATGAGGCCATTCGCAAAAATTTGGACAACTCTGCGCGACGGAGAAGCTCACACACTTGGCTAGAAACAGCTTTATCACGACTAAGGTCCGCCTTAGTTACGCCAGCCTTCTTCAGCCAGTTTCATCGGTGAGATCGTTGCCTATGCCGCCGCTGGGGTTTCGGGGGGTCGGTCTCGTTCTGTCAGGTCGAGGAGGAAGGACATGTTTAAACAGCAGAAAAACGCTTTGTTGATTCAATTAAACGGTATTTATATTTAATTACATTTACCAACCTGAATATTCGATAAATCTTGCCAGAAAATAGGCGTCCTCCGACAGGATTCGAACCTGCACCCCTACGGGAAACCGTCATTAGACTTGATGTGCTTAACCAATTAGGACACGGGGGACTTTCAGTTAAACAGTGCTTTGGAAATCGCATTATCTGCCAATTCTCGAAAAATTCATATCTGCTCAGTTTTGT